>VWZG01000863.1:249501-269962 GCA_013396735.1 Grallaria varia
GAGGGAGGCGGCGGGGAAGGGCCGTGCCCTGCCGGGCCCGGCTGCCGCCTGGCACTGCCCGCGGAAGGGCCGGGCGATCCTTTTCCCTCCGGAGCTTTCCGGCCGGCGGTGACGAAAACAAAACCCGCGCGTAGCCAGGACGGGACAGCGCGGGCGGTGCCGCCTCCCCGCTGTCCCTCCATCCGTCAGTCCGCCCGCGGGAGGCGGCGGCGGGCGGGGCGGGGCGGCTGCCGGTGCCGGTGGTGAGCGCTGTGAGGGCAGCCCTGTGTGAGCAGCACTGCCGCATCTCTCCCTTGTAAACACCTCGGCGGAGCGGCGCCGCACCAGGGTGCGGAGCTGTGGCCCCGCAGCAGCCGCTGCCCCGGGCCGGCTCCGGCCCCGCCGCCACTGCCCTGGCAGGGGCGCCAAGGGGCGCGGCCTCGGCGCTCGGCAAAGTTGTGACCCCGCCGGTCACGTCGCCGGGCCCCTGCCCGGTGCCCCCCGCCACCCGCACCCTGCTGCAGGGTCTCTTCTCCGTTGTCTGTCCGGCGCTCGCGTTCAGTAGAGCTGCCCCGGGTTTCCCTCCACAAGCGCTTTCTGTGCACCTGCGATTTGCTGCTTGGTGGGAGAAGCAGGACTTGCCTGGTTATTGTAGAGAGAGAGGGCTCGGCCGGCGCTGTCGCTCCCGCGCTCGGAGTTGCGTGGCCGCGGGCATTGTCGCACGCGCGGGGCCGGGGATGGAGCGGCGCGCTCGGAGCTCGGGCCGCTGGCTGCGCTGCTGCTGTCCGCGCAATTCCTGCATGCACAGCGGGGCTGACATGTTGACATTGGCAGTGCTGATGTCAAATCCCCTAGTAACGCTTTCAGAGTTGAGAGTAGCTGTTTGTGAGAAACGTGCTTCTTATTTTCTCTATTCTCTGACATGGGCAGATGTTAAGATGGAAAACTAAACGCGAATATATAAGAGGAAGCATCATTGAATGGCTCTGTAGTCCTGTGGTGGTGCAAGGAGCTTTAACTGTATGCTGAAGGCATGGCGCAATGCTGTCATAGGAGGGCAAATTACACACACTGCAATTTCTTAGCTGTTTCCAAATATACAGCCACCTACACTTCAGCTTTGGTGCATAGATGGGACATTGCAAGATTACACTGGTGACAGTAAGTGTTAAAGAGCAGTTGGTGGACTTGAACCTTGTGGCCCTCGCTGTGGGCTTTCCCAGTGCTGAGTCCACTTTGTACCCCCATATTTTAATGTTACCAAGTCTTGCTGTTAAATGTAGCTGGTTGTGGAATAGATAAATTTTTCATGGGCTGTTAGAGAGGTGTATGTGTTTGAATTGCTTCTTTCTTCCCTCGTTGGCACTTTTTTCTTTCCTCTGATGTATCTCCAGATGATGTTTTTGAGGATAAAAGCCTTCTTCTGTGGTGCTTCGCCTGACAGAGGTAGCTGTGCAGGCAGTCTCATCTACTCTCAGACTCTTCTTGCTTTTTTGGGGACTTACAGGTGTCCTGTTGCAGGTGCTTTGTTGTATTGTATTCATGTGTAAATGATCCTACCATTTGGGAAGGGAGGAGTGTCGGCCCCTCTTTCCCTTTCGCAGGACTCTGGTACTGGGGTGCAGATCAGGGAGATCGTGCTGTCGGTGCTCTGCTGGGGTGTCTTTGCTGGCCCTTGTCTGTGGCACGACCGGGATGCATGTCCTGTTGGCATTCCAGTGATGAATGGAGCAAGACCCATGGCCGGGAGCACCCCAGGGCCTCTTCTTCCTGCCAGGTTGTAGGCACAGCTCCAGCACTAAACAGTTTGTATTCAGATTAATACTGAAAACCCTACCTGTGCTATTTGACTTCTCTTCAGTAATTCAGTGGCAGGCAGCTTGTTACAAGAAAGGTCTTGTTACAGAAAGAAGTAGGCAGATGGGAAGCTCCTCTGTAAATAAAACAAGCAGCATCTCCTGTGTGATAAAGGGGGGAAGAATTAAGCAGGGTGGAAAGATGTCCTATTTTTCTTCCTGAGGACCTGGCAGGTGCTCCAGAATGACACTTCTTGGCTTCTAACGTTAGTGGTTTGCCAGAAACTGTAGCAGTGCAGAGTATAACTTTGAACTTTTTCTTACTTTGGGTTGCAACTTCCATTTATTTTGCATTTCTGTGTGTGAGTACAAAAGAGTGAGAGAAAGCAAAGACACTATTTCCAAAGGGGACATCTTGTTCATTCAAGTAGTGACCATACATGGATCTCGTGTAAATCTACAGAGAGCTGTACAAGCTGGAGTGCTAAAATATGTAGTGGCATCCTCAGCGTCAATCACCTTCTCCCACATAAATCTCATTGCAGATTTCAGCATGCAGAATTTATTAGGAGCTTAACCTCAGAGATGTTGAGAGTAACAGAGGCAGGGAGCATCTGTTCACCTGGGATGAAGGTGGAGAGGTCAGTGACCATGCACAGGGTGCATCTCGCTGAACAACAGCAGAAATGCTGAGCAGAAGAGAGTGAAAGGCACTGCTCTGGATCAGGGTACTTGCTTCCCAAGAGGGACCTACTGGTGCTTCTTCAAGTCATGCCTTTTCTTCACAGGAAATGTGGACAAAGACTGCTGGTAAAGACATCTTCAGCATGCATGTATCATGAGCAGAATAAGACTGAAGTTTAGGGAGCTGCTCACAAGGTTAAGCATATGTCAGCTTTGTTTCTTTTTCTTGATAAAAGAACTGCACAGGAGAGTTGTAGCTGTTGGGTCACTCCACTTGACTTGTTCCCCTGTGAGAAAAGGTCAGGATGGAAGGCAGTGGACAGGCTCTTCTGAGTAAAAAAAGCCTTCATAAAAGGCCCAAGTTTGAAGGAGGAGGGCAGCATTCAGAACAACAAGATATATATTAGGAGTTGGCACAGTTTTCATGACTTTTGGAGGTTCACAGTAGTGCTGTGTGCTGTGAGGGGATTTGTATTTGGCACTTGCAATATCTGTGCATGTATGAATGGCTGCATACATCATTTTGGTTTTGTCCAGTGTGAAATTGAGCATTAGGCATGCAAGCTTGCAGTACTTTTTATAAAAGCAGCACTGTGTGACTTATACACAGAAATATATTTAATGAAGATGTAGGAGGAAATCGCCTGCATTTTTTTTCCCTATTGCTTTATAGTATGTGAAAATACTCTCTTTCCAGTCTCACTGGGAGTTTTTCTTATGAACAAGGTGAAACGTCCTATTTTAGTACACTAATTTTTCTGTGAAATTGGTAATTTCTCATTGTATGTATCTTGCAGTAATGCCTGGGTGTTTGTAAATATTAGAACCCAGTAGCCTAAGGCATTTTGACAAGTAACAGGGAACAATACCTCGCCAAAGACTTTGTGCTTTAGATAAGCAAAGTAGACAGAGTGAGAAGGGTTGTGATGAGATGACATGGCCAAAGACTTGCAGCAAGGGAGCAACTGGCAGAGGTGGGAATAAAATCCAGGTTCCAAGCTCCAGACCATCTACTAACCCTTGCTAGAAGCATTTCTCACTTCTTATCCTTGAGTGACCTCTGTGGAGTTTTCCTGCACATAAGAAAAGAGTTCATAAGGTCAACTGGTACTACCCTTTCAGTAATGATTTTTTTTTCCCCCCATTTTTACAAGGCAGATTAGGATGAGGCAGACTTAGCCCTGTTACTGCTGGGCTCTGTATAGTATAGTGTGAATACAGCTCCCTGAAGCTTGACTTGGAATGTATTAAGGTTGTTTTCTGCGGAAGTGTATAGGAGATATACAAGACATCTAAAGCTTTCTTATGATCATTTTCATTGTAGTGTGAATCTGGTTTACTATGACTTACAGGCCCAATTAAAGCACCATCCATTAAATTAAATAGGAAATCTACTATTAACTTTACAGCATAGGAACTGGGTGCCTATTATTAGTAAAAGCTTTATATAGTAGCGTAATTTTTTTCCATGAGACTGGAAAATACATGGAATGAAATGATTGGATTGATCAGATGAAAAATGTGTCCTTAGAGCTGCCTATTGAACTGATTGTTTTGTATTGTTAAAGATAAATGGGTCAGCTAATTTCCTGATACATATGAGTGGCTCTCCAAGCACTTCCTAGCTGTCTAGTTGCTGTGTACTGAACATCTGAGTAAGAAAAATATGTATTTTAAATTCACCAATGTATTTATTATAGTTTATGTGATGTTATTTGAAATAATCGATTTGATCTTGTTGCTTGCAGGAAAAAGCTTATAGGGTATTTTACATGGCTTTTGTGTTGAGAGAATGAATATTTTTTTTCTAGAGTAATTTTACTTGGAAATAGAAAAGATCTGTAATGTTGGGTGTGTATAATCTGTTGAGTCTGCTTTGCATCTCAGTTACCAAACAGGCAACCTGTATGATTTTGGGTTGGAAAGAAAAGTCCGGCGCAACACTGTTTGAAACTCTGTTTTAATTCTACTTCATAGTTAAGTTTCCTTGAAGTTTCCATGTTCTCAGGCTCATGCAATCCACTGAAAAGGGGCTGAGATGTGCAACGTTGTAACTTTCATGTGTTTCCTTTTTAAATAAAAATACAAGCCAGTAGTATTAAAATGTGCTGTATTTTTTCACGGTCCATTTTGACCTGTTATGGATATATTCAGTATTCTCAAGGAAATGGTAACTTTAGTTTTCCCAGTGCTGTAGTTTTCACTGCCCAGGGCTACCAGACCGTTTGATTTCCCGCATTATAACACTCCACTAAATATGGAAGGGGGNTTATATCATGCAATGCAAAATAGAAGTAATTTCTGCACTTTTTTGTTTGTTTATTTTTGTGGTTGTTTTGTTTGGGGTTTTTGTTTGGGTTTTTTGTTTGGTTTGGGTTGGGGTTTTTTTGAGCAGGTGTGCAGGCAATAGTGTGTAATTGTTGTGTTTTATTATATTGCACTCACCCAATTTTACTAAAAACCACTAATGAAGGTGCAGTGCTCATGATTCCTGGGTTTGCAAAGATGACAGTCTTGTTGCAGACCTCATTAAGGCAGAAGTCCCCAGCTTTCTTCAGTGGATTTATCAAAGCTCTGCAAATGTCCCCCCCAAAAAAACTTCAAGGGCTGGATGTGCGAGTTCAAATGCTTCTTTTCCTTCCTCCCCATAAAACTGTTTGGATTTTAAATTAAGTTTTTGCAGAGGTGAAGTCATACTTTATTTGCTAATGAAAAGCAGATGAGTGACATTAAAAAAAAAGAAGGAATAAAGGAAAAAGCTGAAGATAGTCAAAGAAAGGACTGAATGAACAAAATGCTGTGGAAGATTTGAAACAACTCAGCAGTTTAAGCCATTGAGGAATGCACATTGCATATTCACCACAAAATACTTGCACTCTCGACATCTACAATGAAAGCTAACTTTTAAAGAGGACCTTTTCGGGTTCTGTTTCGCCTTGGTTAACAGAACATTTATGCTGATTCTGGTGTTTTATAGAGAGATTAACAAAAAACCCCACCCTGGTGGTTGTTTGAGAAAGGTCTTTGGAATAATTTGAACAATACAAATTAACAGCTGCTGCAAAAAGATCTGGCAAGGAAATACCAACGAGGGCAGAAAAAATTTGCCATTGAACACGCTGTTTTTATCCTTCTGTGGCTGGGTTGATATTTGTTTCTGGCAGTTTAACTGAGCTGTTATCATGATTTGTACATCTGTTTGTTTGTGTCTTTGCTGGTAATTATTGTGTGACACTAAACTTTGTGTAGTTACTCGCTGTTTATGGTTTTTTGGCTTGATAGTAAACATTGTTCGGTGAGCTTCTGTGAAGTACTGCCTCCACTCAGAGAAAAAAAATCTCAAAAGGCTTGTGCCTTGTTTCAGGACACGTTTCATTGTGGCATGATATAAGACAATTAATAATAAGCATTATTTTATGTCAGTAATTTACAGTGTTGAACATTTGTCTGGACAGCTGCATGGAAAGGATCAAATCTTACTTCTCTAAAATAATATTCAAACATTTTTTGTTTGACAACTCCTTCACAATTTTCTCTTGTATTTTCTTTGCCAATACTCTCATTTTCAGATTTTTTTTTTTTTTATTTTTTGTGACAGTTTCTCTGTCCTTGTCTTGAATGCAAAAACTTTCATGGCAACATTGCCTTTCCCACAAAACAAATGTGTATAGTTTTTTTGGCGTCAGTTTTGTCTGCCTTGAGGTGCTAATTGACAATGGGGTTTCACATCGTCTCACAGATGTCCAAAGTTCTTGCACCAGGGCAATCTGTGGTACACAGGTATCACTCAATCACTGATCTGTCTAGTCATTAAACTCTAAGAGGTCCTGTAGGGCTGGACGACAAAAGTAAAACTGGCTTAATGCCTGTGACATGACAAGAGATGGTTTCTGCTGTAAAATAACACTGGGCTGCCTTCAGTCCTCTGCCAATCATATTACTCACAGAAAACATGATAGAAAAAGCACATTAAACTTCACCATAAGTCTTTCCAGATTTATGAGACTTAAAAAAAATAATTTTTTTAGTCTTCGCCTCATCTAATTCTGAAGCCTCCCTGATTTCACATTATAAGTACATGGAATAGCAGGTGGTCTGCACTCATGCAGTGAGTTTGGAAAGCCAGGAAGTTCAGGCAATGCAGGTTGTCCCTTTTTCAAGGGGAATATGTGGAAGTGGTTTTGCTGGGCACTTGCAAGTGGGTTTCTGAGTCATCCTGGTGGCCGTGGCTGCTGAAAATGCCATTTGTGTCTCTTGATACCTGTCAGACCAGCCAGGCATGGGCAGAAGCCGTGGCACCCAGGGCCAAGAGCTCAGCTGGATAAATGCTTAAGCATTAGAGATGGTAAAAACATCATGTGCTCAGCACACTGCAGGCAGCAGTTTCATTGGTGCTCAGGTTGCTGAATATTGAAATTAATTGAGAAGAACAATTTATGAGCTATCTACAAAGCTGTCAGTGTTAAGGGCTGTCAAGCTGTGATCCTTTCTGCTTCTTCAGGGTGCTTCTTCCTTAGGTAGGATGGGATTTGGAAACTTATAAGGAAAATTAAATAGGTTCCTGAAATAGATTGCATTAAATATATGCTGAATTGATTTTGAAAAATGACACATTAGTGCTGGATATATTAACATCACGATTTTTCCTACTCAGATTTTTTCAACCGTAAGTATTATGCAGCAGTTGGCATACTTTCCTCACTGAGGTCTTGGCAGTGCAATTTCCTGAGTATCTTTCTACAATCCCGTGCACAGATATCTCTGAACAGTAGAAAAGCAGACTTTCCTTCCAATTAAATCTTCAAATAGGAATATGAATGATGTTAGAAGTACTTGGCCATCAAAATAACTGTGATCTTTTGGATATGCAGAAGAAAATCCCTTCTTGTAAAGCTGCTCTTTGGATAACTGGAATCATTGCTTTGAACTTCTCAGTGGTTTGAGACACAATTATCAAAGTCAAAACCTCTCCCTTCATGGTCTTCCCTTTAGGTGCAGTGGTGTTTCACACTCAGTGAGTGTACGTAAACTTTCAAGGAAAAGCAGCAGGTTGCAGTGGAAGTGTCACTGACATCTGCTGTTTTTGTGGCCAAGCCTTGCCTTAGACAGCAGGAGTGCAGTTATTGTTTGGTTATTTCAGCACTGGTTAACCTTGCTTGGGTTGTCACGGGCTTGCTTTCAATTGCATGATTCCTTGTTGCAGATGTAGCTGATGAGGCAGTGATAAATGTGTTGCCTGTTAGGCAACCTCTTTGTGTTTAAATCATTAAAACTGTCTCAGTGGCAGGATCTGTCCATGTTGATATGCCCGTAAATGCTTGAATACTTCTTTCACTAGAGTGAAGGCTTTCTGTAAAAGAATTAGCCAGGGTTTGTGTGTGTATTCCACTTACCAGAACTGTGGTATTATCTCTGTTTGGGCTACTGTTCTACTTCCAATTATTTCTAGAAAATAAGGGCAGGTAATGTGGTCAATAAAAATGCAGAGCTGAGCAAAACACTCCAAACTTCCCTCCCCCTTAACACCAACCTACTTCCCTCCTAAAAAAGTGACTTGTAATTAAAAAAAAAAAAAAAAAAAAAAAGCAACTTTTTTTTTTTTTTTTTGTTTTGGAAAAAAAAAAAAAAAACGGTTTCAGCAAGTTTTACAGTGTTGATCAATATCCATTTGCTTTGATCGCAGGCCGAAGAATCGTGCAAGTGCAATGGCTGGAAGAACCCCAACCCGCCTCCCACGCCGCCCCGAGCGGAGCTGCAGCAGGCAGCCGTCAGCCTGGCCGAGCCCTGCCGCAGCTGCAGCCACGCGCTGGGTAAGGGTCTCCATTCCTCCGGTGCTCCGTGCCCCGAAATCTCTGCTCGTGCGAGATCAAAGTCAAGATACCATGCCAAGACGTAGAAATGGGGATTACAATTAGATGTAAATGTCAATAATTTAGATTAAAATATGTTTAATAGTTATGACGTGATTGATTCTCTCCTGTAAGCTGTATTAAGTTTCCTTTTTTTTGAATAAAGTATAAAATATGTTTGAAAGCAGATACTCCTGCCTACCAAAAGAACAGTGCCCTTTCCTTGTCACAGAAGATAATACCAAGGTTGTATATCTTGGTATTATCTAAGTTATTGTGCAGACAGCTTGCGTATCTTGGAAGCAACTGCTTAAAATTCACTGTTAAGCACTGTTGTGGTTTTTGGGATTTTGTTTTTCAGACTTTAAGTAACAATTCTTATCCACATAGCCTAAAAAATAATGGTGAATTACTGTATTTAAGAATTTATACTTATCCAAAATAAAAGCTGATGACGTTTGCTGTATATCTTAGAATCATAGAATAGTTTGAGTTGGAAGGGACATTTTAGAGGTCATCTAGTCCAACTAGATGCACTAAGCAGGGGCACCTTCTGCTAGATCAGATTACTCAGAGCCCCGTCCAACCTGAACTTGAATATTTCCAGGGATGGGGCAACCACCACATCTCTGGGCAGCCTGTTCTGGTATTCTATGACCTTCATTGTAAAAAAATCTTCTTTCTTATATCTAATCTAAACCTAGTCTCTTTCAGTTTAAAGCTATTGTCCCTTGTCCTGTCACTACTTGCATTGTAAAAAGTCCCTCTCCAGCTTTTTTGTAAGCCCCTCTAGGTACAGGAAGGCTGCTCAGAGGTGTCCCTGAAGCCTTCTCCTCTCCATTCTGAAAAACCCTAACTCTCCTCAGTCTATCTTGACAGGAGAGGCTCTCCAGTCCACTGATCACCTTTGTCACCCTCCTCTGGACTTGCTCCAACAGATACATGACCTTCTTAGCAAATACTGAATAAAAATGGAGCTAAAATACAATTCAGAATTAATTGAAAAGAAGCAGTTGCTGTTTAATTTTTCTTGCTGTCCAAAACTTAGGACAGTGAAATAAAGAAAAAGGAAATTTAAAATCTTCACAATAGAGATATTTTTTTGTTTTTTAACTTTTGAAAATAATAATGTAGTTTGCATGGATTTTTTTTTTTTTAATGGAGATTTATTTCCTCTATTCTTTTTGTGCTTTCATTACATGCAGTTTATTTCTGGGCTTTTCATCAGAGTTCTTTCCTTTCCTGATATTCTCAGTCTCTGGGTTTCCTTGCAGGAGAAGACTAAGAAATGCATAATATCACAGAAAATTCAGTTACTTTAGCCAAGTTAGTTTCAACTTTGCATCATGCACTTTCCCTGTGCTGCTTCTGTTTATGCCGTTGGGATGGCTTATGTTACCTGTCCCTTTAATTCCTGGCCTTTGAAGAAAGAGCTTATTCTTTTATTTTTTTATTTTTTTTAACTAACAACACATGCCCATCAGTTCTCTGTTCTTCAGCAGAATTTGTGGATGCTATGTATTTTTGTAGAAAAACTTGGCTTTTCTAAAGGCTGAGGCTGGTTTTGGTCTTCACTGTTTATCTAGGGGGAATGAGGGAAAAACAGTACTATAAAACTAGTAAAAGTACTTTATGGAAGAAACTGTATTTTTATTTACTGCTCTTTTTAGAAAAGGTAAGGTTTCTTTTTCTTCTGACTGCAGCTAACGAGGAAGATGTTTCATTTGAAATAACTGAAATTAGTTGCTGTGTGCTTTCTCATACTACTGGCAAAAACATGTCTTTTAGCAGTTTTCCAAGATAATTTTCCTATTCATCTCCTCTAAATGAGTATGTTCCTGCTGAACACCTCTAAAACCAAATTTATCACAAGATGTGTAGACTTCTGATTATCAGTGCTGAATTTTCTCCTTCTCAGAAAGCCATTGAAATAGTGATGTAGAAATTCCTGTACTGGTTAAGGTTTTCCTGATGTAAAATGTAGGATGTTCTTTTTTTTTTTTTTTTTTCTTTTTAAAATGTATTTTTTTCTTCCAAAGATGATCCTAGATACTAGTGTTGCTTGAGATATTTCTTTTTGGGAGTGTGGTTTGATCTTCAAGCCAGTGCGGTTTTTGATACATAAATTTATTTGAGGGTCTACTTACCTACAACTTGTATTTATCTCTTTGGTGCTCAGCCCCACAGCTTAGCTCAATGTGATTGTTTTAATGAATATTTTTTGTATTTGGGTGATATATTGTGTCACTGTGAAGTGGTGTCTGACTTGGGTGCTGGGAGAATTCACCTTCTACCACCCTCAAGATCATGTGTTGTGTAGTCAGAGACTCTTTTCTCTATTATATTTGGTTGGTTTCTCTTGTGTTACAGGTTTATTTTTCTGTTGGTAAACATTTTCGGTCTTGAGTCATGTTAAAAATTAGTTATTTAATATACTAATGCACTGTATACACATTCAGTCTTTTTTTTTTTTTTTCCCCTAGCGCCATGCGCCTTCACGTAGCATATTTGGGTGTTTCTTGGTTTGCCTGTCCAATATACATTATTAGTGTTTTTAAGTACCCACTGATTTTGAGGTAGACTGTGGACACGTTCCTCATTAATCTGTTTTTTTGCTGTTCCTAATACATACATTCCAGTACTTGCTTATTAATGTTGCAGGTCTTCATATCATTGCAGACCCTTGCTCTTTCTACTTGCTTTTTTCTGTAACGATCTATACATGTGATATTTTATTTTTTTTTTTTTTTTCAGTCATAACAGCAGCTGAGGAAGGCTGTACCAGTTGGGCAGTGCATGTGACTGGGACTGCCTGACTCTAAACAGGAGTAATGCAGTGTTTGATGTCACTGTACTAAAGCTTTCATTTTAATAGTAGTTTTGATAATGGCCCCAGAATTTGGGAACAGGCTATGCACATCTGAGAAAAAATAGTTTGTTGGGCTGATACACAAACACTGGTGTCTCTATGGTAAATAGTAACAGGTAGTAAATGCATACTTACTGTACTTTTAAATTCACAGTATGGGTAATAATTGTCTAGTTTAATAAAATGTTTAAACATGGCCACTAAGTAGTCAAGGTATAGTATTGTTATGGAAACTGCATAGAAATGGCTTCCTATGGTGATGTTTTATTAATTTGTTAGCTGAATGCAAAGTTTCTTTAGAATGTTATCAGTTTCTAATGCAAAGCTCATCTAGGAGGGTGTTTATGACTTTTAAAAGATCAGGACAGACAGCTTGGAATGTTAACCATTCATGCCTGTTTTAAGGGCAGAAACTAAATAATTTTATTCTGTCTAGAATGCTGAATATTTGTCCTTAAAGAAAGCTTATGATGGCCATCCCCCTAAGACACTGTATTGTAAATGTTTATTTAAGTGGAAACAGTTGCTGGCATCTTTTTTAATGTTCTGAGTTATGGTGTACTTTTTACCTGAAGCCAAACAAATTTATTGAATTTAAATGTTTTGGTGTCATTCTAAAATTCTCAAAACAAGGCATGTTTGGTGGGCAGCCAATAAACATGATCATTTTCAAGTCAAGTGTTACTTTTCCTCACTACCTCCCTAGCTGAGGAGTCAGATTTCTGTTGAAAAGATACAATGTTCTTCTTAAAAAGTAAATATTGATAAAATTTATTAAAACAGTGAAAAGCTAACATGTCCAAACTTTTATGTAATTTTCCCTTCCTTTGAAACGGTATTTTGTTGTCCTTTCAGAGGACATTGGCCTGGAGTCAGTGAAGATGGTTGCTTTTTGTAATGCAAATATCTTCTTTCTGGGAATTGGGTTCTTGTTTTACATTGCCTTCTCTCTTCCTGGGGCCAGTTGTTCAAACCAGCTTGGAATGAATGGCCGGCTTTATATGTAGAAACCTCAAGCTTTTGAAAATTACAGATGTGGAACTGTATTTACCTTTGGAGATGATAAAAGAGACTTTGTCACTTGGAAATTGCAATATGTGTAAAGATGCCTTTTCATAAACTTCTGAATAAAAGAGCATGTACAGTCTGCAAAATATCTGTTAATATAGTGTGCACAAAGCATAGTTTGATCTTACATGATATGAAAGTAAGAGACTTAGCCAATAATTTTGTTTTCCAGGCCGATTTTTGGAGCTGATTTTTTTCCACTCTTCACAGAATATGGTGCTACTTGCATCTGGATTACCTAATTTATGGGAATTATGGATTTATTTTCTTTAGTCAAGAAACCTTATCTCAAATGGACAAAAATGTATGTAGTCAAATAGTGCAAGATATTAACACAAGCAGGATTTGTGTGATCTGCTTTAAGTGTTAACAGATGATGCAATTCCAACCAGCCATTATTCCTCCACTGTGGAAATTACCCTCACTGGACCACCTTTACAAATTGCTCAGATGTGACATGTTTCAGTTACCTCTGATAAGATGCTCTGTTTACACAGGTTATTACAGGATCAGTGACTTTACAGTTATGGCTTAGTTTGAGGTCTCCTGGAGTATACTTGTGCTGTAGGTTCTCTCTGTAGGCTCTTTACAAGTTTGGGTTTTTATTTTGTTTAGCTGCTCATGTTTCTCACCTGGAGAATGTGTCTGAAGAAGAAATGAATAGGCTTCTGGGGATTGTATTGGATGTGGAGTATCTGTTCACCTGTGTCCACAAAGAAGAAGATGCAGACACCAAGCAAGTTTATTTCTACCTGTTCAAAGTAAGCTGAACTTGTGAAGTGTCTTCTTGGGTTGCCCCTCATGCATGGATGGACTTTATCTGGTGGGACATTTTTTCTCTTGGGTGATGCTCTACTGAGTAGAGCAGTGTGGGCTGGCCATTCCGGTACTTGCAATGTACTGATTTTTATTCCAAAAGTCATGACAGGTGATTGAGGAACTGGCCCTGAGTCCCATCTATAAACTGCGCAACCTCCTTCACTTACATATAATAAAGTAGTTGACATCAATGCTAAGTTAGCTGCCCTTGCTTTCTCAGAGAAGCCTCTTGTACGCATTCCAAAGAAGGTGAATTCATAGTGAAGTTTAGTTATTACAGATTCAGATGACTAAACAAGCAGATACAGAGCCAGGAGATTTTCAACACTGCTTGCAGTGTGTTGTGCACTTGTGACTTCCATTGAGTCTATGTATGCAAATATACTAATTTTTAAAAAATTGTATGTTTTTAACAGCTTTTGAGGAAGTGCATTTTACAGATGGGAAAACCTGTAGTAGAAGGATCTTTGGAAAGTCCCCCGTTTGAGAAACCTAGCATTGAACAGGTAAAGAATCAAAATGTGGATTTGGTTGGTCTGGTGGTTTTCTATTTGGTGTTTGTTTTCTTGTTTTGTTTGTTTTCTTTTTAAAATTTTATTTTTATTATTTTTTGGTGGGAGTTTGGGGATTTTTTGGTGGTGGATTTTCTTTTTTGTATGTACTGGTTTTGAAAACATGGCATTTTTAGGCACTTTGCTGATGTTTCTGTGTATTGCTTAGGACAAAGTAGGGGACTAGGAGACTTCTGCTGCTGTTCCTCCTTTAGTGTTGGTACAATAGTTACATTATTTGACTTGTCTCATCATTCATCTTATCCTTTAATGAAACTGACTTTTTTGTGCGTTTAGAGAATTAGCTTGAAATGCTACTTTTATGTGAGCACTTCTAGTCTTTCTTTGTTTCAAGTGATGAAAAATGCTGTTGAAGTTTTGAAATCCAATATTAAGATGACACTTGCCTTCTGTTAATCAAGGAAAATGTTACAATCCAATTCAGTGAGATCATAGCCTTCTCTTTCAAAGGGTACACAACAAAAAAACAAAGCCACGACCAAAGAATAACTGAGGCTTTTATAACTCTCAATGGATGAAGAACATATGACAAATTCAGTTTTTGGTTAAGCAAGCTCCCAAGAATGCATTTTTGGCAGACAAGTGAGCCCATTAGCTCCAGTGAGACTATGAAGAGGCTCACATACCTCACTGAAACAGGAGCTCAGTGTTTTCCCACCAGTGAATGAATGGATACTCTATTGTTAAATAAGATATTTTAAATGTGAAGACTGTTATGTGTAGTAATTATTTCTTGCAACTCTCACTCCTTATAATTTAGAAAATCAAACCACTTTGTTGCTGAATTTCTCAGAAGTCTTCACCTGAAGTTCTCCTTTAGAGTATAAACAAAAAATAAGTGTATGTAATCTCCATGTATTCCTAGTCCTTAAAATACACTGTTAAAAAGGTGCATATAATAAAAATTATACAATATAGTTTTGTATCACATTCTTTATACTGTCTTTTCAATTTGCTTAAGAAAATGAAGTATAGATGAAAGAGTAATTCTTCCTACAGTTTATTTTGAAATAATTTTGGCTTTTAAATAGACCAATATTCTCAATTCTGTTTTTAGCAGCTTGGCAACTCAATCTAACTAAATTATTTGCTAAGCACAAGTGTTATAATTGATTTACTATATATGTATTGCAGCGCTTTTTGTCACACATTTTAACTATGTTGATTTTTCTTTAAAGTGGACAGTATCCAAAGTGCAGTGAGGAGACATGCTTCTGAAGTACTGACACTTCTTGAAGAAATAACATGATGTGTAGGCACAAACTTAATTAGAAGTTTGCAATCCCGACTCTGTTGAAAAGTAGCCAGAGCTTTGTAGGTGACACTTGCTTCACAGAGCATATAGAAGAAAGCCTACCAGAATTTTCTCTGTTCTCTGACTTTGAGAAACAAGGGAAACTAAAAAATTTTTCTTCTCTACCTTTATGTCAGCTGTTGGAGGTGGATTCCATAAGAACATCTGGCTGTACCTGCTGCTGTATACACAGGAACTAGCCTGTGGCAGCTACATGAGTAGCTGAGCAAGGAGTTTGTGGTCTCCAAAACTTTTCTTTCCTGTGTAATGCAAGTTCAGGGTTGATAAACGTAAAGTGAGGAGTGTTTGAGGGTGCTTCTACAAAAATTGTTGCTAAATATTTAATCAGGATTTTCTTCCTTCTTAAGGGTGTGAATAATTTTGTGCAGTACAAATTTAGCCACTTACCCTCAAAGGAAAGGCAAACGATAGTGGAATTGGCTAAAATGTTTCTGAACCGCATTAACTACTGGCACCTGGAGACACCTTCTCAGCGAAGACTACGGTCACCCAATGATGATATTGCAGGGTATAAAGTGAATTATACCAGGTAACACTGCTTTTGCTTGCTACAAGTCTTCCTTACAAAATGGGAACGTACAAACTTCAGGAATTTACCAGTACCTTTGTGCTATAGATGTACCTTGTGAATTTTTGCAGTCATGGAGTTTACATAAAAACCTGAGGATTTTAGTGAGACTATATCAGTTTCACACACAACCTTGTGTTTTGAGAGGTGTGCTTTATCAGCCAACAACAGGGAGTAGAGGCTATGAACATCTGTATCTCATAATACTTTTGCATGTTCTGTGTTGACAAAGTGGTCTCGGTCTTCATAAGATGTGAGTTTTATGTAAGATCCCTATTTGTTACTCAGCTTAAAAAAGAAAAAGAATATAACTTGAAGCATTGTAAAGAATCGCCGTTTGAAACAAAATCACAGAGGAATTGAAAAATAAAATTTTGCAAGTGCTTCAATGCTGATTTGGAATAGATATTATTAGGCTCCTTAAAATGATAGTTCTTGTTATGACCCTTTAATATGATGTTAGAATTCAAAGGAATAATGTAGTCACTGGAGAAGGAAGAGCTAGGATGAAAACCATGTCTCTTTTAATTTTCTTTTTCTCACAGTGGTAGTGCAGTGCCTTTTTCAGTTAGCACAGCAACAGCAGCCAAGTGCAGGTAGCAGTTAACTACCCTCTGTGTCAGCACCCTTGTTCCCAGGAACTGCCAGGGACACTTTCCTGGTGGCCTTTCCTCTGACACACCTCAGCTCCCTGAAGGTGATCAGCAAACCCTGGTGTGAGTTGAGGCTGTGGCTAGTGATACAGCAGACTGTGCTGTGTCTATGTCCGACTGGGATGCTCTCATGATCGGTCTACCTTAGGGCTCCTAAGACTATGAAGTTTGAACTCCATCCAGGGTTGGTAGGAGTTAACTTTTATTAGGAATCAACTGCTAATTGGCTCTGGTTGGTGGCTTTTGTTGTTAATCATTTTGTCATTTGTGGCTTCTCAAACCCTCCTGCCTGCAGTCCTTAAGGTTTCCTCCGACCCAAGATGCCTGTGTCTTCCCATCAGATCTAACCTGTCATTGGGAGTCCTTTTCCTCTGTGCTGTTCGAGGCATTGCTCAGGGTGCTGCTCTGCGCCGTGGGCACACTTCCTGCATTTTTGCAGTCACCGACTTCATTTGAAAATCTGAGGATCTAGATGAAACCATATCAGAATTTCACATGCATCCTTGTGTTTTCAGAGGTGTTTTTTGTCAGCCAAGAACATAGAGTAGAGGTCATGAACAACTCTTATCTCAACTCTTTTGCAGATTGTGGTTGCAAAGATTAAGGCACAGGAGTTCAGAAGACCATTTTGAGACAGACTGTACTTTGGGTCTGGATGAGGAAACCCATGTAGGATCCAATACAGTCTGTTTGCATCCAGTTCTTAACATTTTCTTTTCATTGCGGGGGCTTTTATAATGGTCGTGATCTGAATCTGCTAAAGCTCCAGATACAGATGACTGTTCACTTACACACAGATATTGAAATCTCATTTGTAAGATTAACAGGTATTGTGACCTACTGCATAGGCAGTGTACTCCTGAATTATCTCTGCAGTACCATAATCCCTTTTCTAAGAAGAGAAACATTACTTGCTTTAACTTGCGTATGTACTTCTTAATTAAAAACTTGTTATGGAGGGACATACTGGTAATGAAGGAGTAATAAGTCAGGGTGTAATGGGAAGAAACCAACTGGTGGGAGACCAAGATGAAAGTCCAGTCAGATTGGGATGGAGCTTTTTAAAAGTGTCATGACTTTTGCCTCTGTGGGGAAATATAGAAGTTTAAAGAGGAAAAAACAGGCCATACTAAGGGTCTTTGGATACAGAGGCAGGAGATGTGGGAGGCTAAACAAATGAGCTGTGGAGAAAATTCCTGTCATCAACATGAATTTTCTGTAATCTGTGATTATTTTCTGGAATGAGAGTACTTTGTGGAAACTAGACTGCAAAGAAAAAGAATATATGGAGACTTAAAAGTACTTGACTGTCATTTCTTTTAAAAACTAGGCAATATACATGCTGCTTAACTCTGTCCAGCCTTGTTGTGAAGCTGATTTATGCAGTCATATAGCTCTCAGCTGTGTTATAAATGATGTGGGTAGTGGGTTTATTGCACCAAGTCATATGTTAGATGATGACAATTATCTGTCTTTTTTTCTCTTTGCAGGTGGCTTTGTTATTGCAATGTCCCTCAGTTCTGTGACAGTCTACCTCGGTATGAAACCACACAGGTTTTTGGTAGGACATTACTTCGCTCTGTTTTTACTGTAATGAGACGGCAGCTGCTGGAGCAGGCCAGGCAGGAGAAAGACAAGCTTCCTCAAGAAAAACGGACACTAATCCTCACCCATTTCCCGAAGTAAGGGGTCACAGTGTGCCTGCATTCAAAGTTGGTTGTGGAAAGGGGGAAATTGCCCACAGCTTAAAATAATTTCTCTTCTTGTTCAGTCAGATTAATTTACTGCCATAGCTTGAATTATTGTATTTTATGTACACAAGCACTTGCTTTGCTCTGTCATAGGGTTTACTTTAAGAAAAGGATTACTCATCTTGTTTGAGATTGTGCTTTTTGCCTATTAGCAGGAATTGTTGGTCAGTTACTTTCTTTTTCTGTAGTCCTTGGAGACAATGTAGGTCCAGACCTCCAAAAATCTATGTTCACTTCTGAATTGGTGATGTAGCAGTAAAAAAGGGAGTGTTGTATAGGAGTTTATATACACCTAAGAATATCAGTTTAATTCAACATTGTAATAGGGAACAAAGCAGTCACCCCATCCCCAGGCTTATTTGATAAATAAGAGAGGAGTCGTTATAAAACTGCACCAGTGAATCCTAAGTTTTTAAATTTCATATTGACTACGTGTTTCAATACTGGAATGTTGACGATGATCTCTCACAGTTAAACAACAATAATTACATATTGGGGTATGTGGGAGAGTGATTTGTGTTGAAACATGATCAACTTTGGCAGTCATTAATTTCAGACATTTTACTGGTGATAAAGGGGAGGTAGTGGTGACAGGATCATTCATTGTAATCTTCCTGTTAAAATACTGTATCCTTAGATCCTTATTTTGTGAGGATGGCTTGGCTCTCTAGGTCATACTTTAAAAACCTGTCCCTCCTACCAACAAATGAACTGAACCTCAGAAGGACCTGGTGGCACTGATGGTGTGCAAGCTACTGTGTTGGGCTAGAAGCTGGGTTAGTGCTCAGGGGAATGAAAAACAACATGAACTTTCCAAAGCTGAGTAGGGCTAGGATTTGTTGCTTCTACTGTTAGTATAGTGTATTGTACCACTTTGAAGGATGTACACTGTCTCTGGGGTAGACTGTTAGTGGATACAGGAATGTTTGTATTTATCTGGGAATAGGATCATGACCTGGCCCTGAAATAGGTATAAAGAAGGATTTAAAACCACGCTGGTGCAAGGGACAGATTTGTGGTGGAAGTAGGTGTGCATATGCCCTGTTTTCACTGCCTTCTGCAGCCTTTTACAGCAATTTGAAAAGCATTATTATTCACTGCAGTTTCTTTTGATACTCTACTGAGGGGAAAAAAGAAAGACAAGCACTATTTGCAGATGATCCCTGGGAAATATGAATAACATTTTAAATCTTTTATGAGCTGTACTTGTCTAAAGCATTTGTCCCTCCACTGGCATTATGCTGAGTGAACCCTGCAGAGGAGCTGTGTCTCAGAGCATGGAGCCTGGCATTGGAATCTCCTTTCTGGGCAAAGGGAGCACCCACTGGTTATGTCTGTGTGTACCTAGGAAGTAGTCAGTAATGGGGCTGAAGGCAGAGCCTCTGTGCTGCCTGTAAATGTAGCTTTGGCTAAAGTCTAATTTGTCCTTCTGCTCTGTCACTGATGGTCAGGTCACTGTTACAGACTTTTTAACCATTATCAGCTGTACAGAGCAGCAAACACAGCACCTTGCCTAGGTACAGCTGTCCTGGATATACAAGAGCCCGACTTGATCCTGAAAATCCTTATCCTGTTCAAGAAAGTCTTACTTAACAGTCCTTTTGGTTTCAGCTAGATAGTTTCTATACATATAGATGACTCTGGAGAGTAAAGATGTGCCATGTCAACTTCTGGTCTGAAAACCCCTTTTGTGGAACATAGGATAAGCACCTGTCTTGCTTCTGAGAGGGAATTGTTGTATTAGCCCTGAGAAGGTGAGCATGCTGGATCGTCTGATCTGTGGAATTCCTCTCATATAATAATGCTAAGAGAGGTTTAAAATCACACTGTTTCTGTAACCATATCAAAGTAAGGTTAAAAGTACTGTTATGCAAGTACAAACATGCAATTAAGTGCTACAGTAGGACACTTAAAGGAATGAAAATATCTTCCTAAGAGCATTGTTAATAACTTAACACTGCGATTTTATAAATCTCTAAGAGGCAGAAAGCAAATGCATCTGTAAAACACTGGTTTATTCAAACAGACATATTTTGTCATCTTTGTATAACATCAGTCAGCTCAGAGCTTTCTTATTAGTGCCATTTTGTTCTGTAAAAGTAGTTTGTAACTATTTCTTCATTTGCAAATTAGAAAAATATTGCTTCTGATCAAAGATAAATTCTTGTAAGTGAAAGTGCTCTAACAAATTAAGATACTTAATGTCTACTCTGGCTTGTAATTTTGTGTGTGTTCTTTTTTTTAAAAAGAATTGGCCAACAACATTTTCTTACTGACTCAGTCAATATTTTTAATTCTAAAATGTTGCAAATTCTTATTTTGAAAAAGAACCTGTTTTGATTGATCCAGTATTTCACCTGGTTTTGTGCCTAGGTTTCTGTCTATGCTGGAAGAAGAAGTGTACAGCCAGAATTCTCCCATTTGGGATCAGGATTTCATGGTGTCTAGTTCCCGAACTGGCCAGCTCGGAATCCAGACAGGTAATTTGTATTTAGTGGTGGGTAACACAAATGAAACCTGGATGATTTAGGGTTAGTG
>VWZG01000863.1:269972-292971 GCA_013396735.1 Grallaria varia
TTTCGTTTGGTTGGTGGTTTTTTTTTTTTTGTTGTTGTTGTTGCTGTTGTGTTTTTTGTTTGTTTGTTTGTTTGTTTGTTTTTTTGGTTTTTTTGTGTGTGTGTGTGATTTTTGGTTGGTGTTTTTTGGTTAGTGCTAGTTTGTGTGGTTTTTTGTTGTTTTCTTTTTGGTTTGTTTGTTTGTTTGGCTTTGTTTTGTGGATCTTTTTATTTTTTAATATTAGAAAGAGATATGTTAGTCTGTGGTTAAAATAACAGTGTCAACCTCTTAACTGGTGAAACAACTCCCTTTATTGAGTGGGACTTGTCCAACCAGTCTTTGAACACTGTTAACATGGACAGCTGAAGCTGAATGATGAGATTTTGCTTTTCAATAGACCCCTACAAAAAGTCCTTTCATGAAACTAAATGACAGCAGGCTTGGCAGGTATGTGAAGGAAATTTGTTTTCTTAGCTTCTGCACTGCAAAATAATAAAGCCTGGTGTTTGCAATCTCTGTTATCCAGCAGTCCCTCATTAGGTAGAAGTTAGTTTAGAAAAACACATTGAGATAAAGCTTTAATGTCTCTGCTTGCAAACTGGTGGCATTGCCCTGGTGCTCAGTGTTAGCTGTTACTTTTTAGATGAAGATGGGTCCATCTTCGTAACAGCCCTTCAGTCAGCATCATAGTGGGTTCCATGTCCTGTATTTTGTGTTTGTCTTTTATGTCATTGCAGTTATCAGTCCACCTCCTGTTGCCCGATCTGTTGCATACAGTGCAAGCCCTTCATCGCTGGAGCAACCCAACAGTGGGAATATGAGTCCAGCTTGCAAAGTTTCTTCTGCCCTTGACCCAAACTTAGGTAATGGAGAGGGAGACTTGCTTTTTTTGGCTTCTCTCGATATTATCAGCAGTTGCATGATATGGTAACCTTTGCCTTCACACTGCAACAGCAAACTTGGGATGTTTTTGCTGAAAGACACATGCTTTTTCTCCAGTATGGTAATGTTTAACTAGCAGAAAAGGCAACTGTATCTGGAAAAAAAAAATTTGTTTAAATTAAATTAAAAAGTGGAAAGGTCTGCTGGTGTCAGAGGTTTTTGAAAAAGACTTTACTTGGAGTGCATCTATTAAAAGCCCTGAAAAAAGGTTTAATTTAAATAATGCCAGAGTAGAAGGGGGCATCATATTTCAGGTTTTTTTACTCTTTCAAGGTACTTAAAGTGCATACATTCGAACAGTAAAGAAAAGCACAAACACACCAACAGGGTTAAATTTAAAACCTGAATGAGGTCAGCTTAAAAAATAAAAAAGAGCTTGGAAGAATAAAAAGTTGGTGAATGCATAAATTCTCCTTATAAATCCTTTTTCAAACACCTCAGAATTAATGAGCCTGTCAAGAGACTTTGTAGGTCAGAGAGATGATCCCAAGCTTATGTAAAGTGAATCCTCAAGGAAGTGGAACAACCTAAATGAATTCTTAGTTTGTGTTCACTACAGAGGAACTTAAGGTGTCTCCTAACCTGAAACTTCCTTTAAGGCCATTTCTCAGCTTGTCCCTCAGAAGTGCAAATGAGTAGCATGATGAGTGAGATAATCCTTAGCTAGAAGCTGGCTCTGTTACTGTACCTCTGCTAGTCCTTGGTGGACTTTTCTTCCATGAATTTAACTAGTTGCTTTTGCTATATGACATGTTGCTCTGCAACCAGTAGGGCAGTTAATAATTAACATGATATATTTTGATTTGGAAACTATATGGATTTTAAAGTTAAATATGTATGATGCATCAGACTGTACATGCCTCTTGGCTTACAAAAAGTGAAGGAAATATATAATAGGTACTTAGTTCCCTTGAATCCTAAAATGGGGATTTCATGTGATGCAGAAATATGCACTACAATTTGTGCATTGAGGCACTGGCCTTCCAAGGCAGCAGCACAAAGGTTCCATGAAGAGGATGTTGAAGAATAAAGGAAAAGCAGATAGTTTCACAATGAATTTACAGCGGTATAGGAGAAGGAGTACTATATTCATCCTGCTTCATGCTAATATCCCAGTGCAAAGCCAAAATTGAGCAGTGATAAATATTGTTCAGATTTCATTTATTTCTCTTTCTGCCTTCTTCTTGGGGATTAAAGGAGAAAAACCCCCCGAACCTGTCAAACAAACTAAAAAATACGAAAGAAGTGCTAGACTTCATAGTGCGCATCTGTGACAATTTGGTTGTTTCTAATTTGTCCTAGTTTTTTTTTATAGGGGAGAAGAGAAAAAATAATGAACCCTATTCTCTGGAGGATTCCAAAAGACCAAGGGTTGTAGGAGATATTCCTATTGAGTTAATCAACGAAGTAATGTCAACAATTACAGATCCTGCAGCAATGCTTGGGCCAGAGGTGAGAAATATATAGACTTGGTGTTGAAAATAGTCTGTTAGTAAATGGTCTGTTTTTTTGTAAATGTTCCACATGGATAGAGTATGATACAAGTCCTGTCAAGAAAAATAGACTTGGAAAAATATGATTAGGTGAACAAAAAATATTTTTGAAATACATCATTAGCATGAAGAATAGCTCAACAGTTCTTTTTAATGCATTGTGTAGAGTTAGCAAAGAGACTTGGAAACTTGTGATAGTAAAAAGGTAGATCTCAGGTTATCTTGCAAGGTACTTTGTTACAGAACGGGTCCACAGTATGCTTTTAATTGTTAATCATAGGTATAGCTCATAAAACAAGGTTAAATGGCATTCAAATATTGCAGCAGAATGAAAGATCCAAAGTAAAACCTCTAGTTAAAACTACTGGTTAGCTAGTGCAGAAACTGATCTAAACAGTAATTTGCTGTCTTCCCCAGTTGCTCTTTTCTCTGCTGGAAGAGAAAAACAAACAGAATTGCGAAATTGTGCCACGGTACACAATTGCACACTTTTTTTTTTTTCCTTGGCTGGCTTTTCCTCCTTCTGTTCCCTCTGCCAGGCTATGTTTTGCCAGCAGCTCATTTGCCAAGGTTTAGCTAGAAACTGCTGAAGATTTGGAACCACCTACATTTCTTATTCAAACTATGTACTGTGACTGATGGCTCTGCATATTATAAATGCTGTGCCAACCTGGCTGTTGGGGCTGGCAGTGGCTAGAAACCCAGCAGCCAAACTTCGCTCTTAGAAGTAAACAGTATGTGAATGCAGAGATGTTTTGGCTTTGTAAAGTGATCTTGAAAAAAAAGAAATTAAATACATTTTCTGTATTAATTTAATCTATATTCAAATATATGGATGCAATTGCTAGATATGTAACAGAAAATTCTGCAGGAATTAAACAGTTATTTTTAACTGTTTAACTGAGAGTGGTAGAGTAGTGAAAAAAACTACTAAAATGAAAAAATACTACTTTTCCTGCACCAGCATTAAAATCTGTGATTTGCAGCATTAAAATGTGTGATTTGCAGTATGCATAGGCGAATTCACTACTCTTGCCCAGGCTGACCAAGGCTAAGGAAAATATGAAGACTTTGTGGGATGGGCTTCAGCTGGATGAGTGCTGTCCCTCAAGAGGCTTTGGAACTTGTTGAGTGCTACCCCTTGCAGTTTTTACCTAATCTTTACCAATATAAGTTCAAATAGGCCTTTCTACACTGCAGTATAGACTTATATCTGGCTGATTTGATGGTGGCACTTCTGCAAAGGAGCATTACAAAGGCAATCATTGGAAGCCCTGTTGGAAAAAAATAGTGGGTTTTATTTGTTTGTTCATTAAGGCTGTTCTGTCAGAGGGTGTGAAATCTCAAAAATTTAATTTTGTTTCACTCTTGTGCGGTACAGACCAACTTCCTCTCAGCACACTCGGCCCGGGATGAGGCAGCGAGGCTGGAGGAGCGCAGGGGGGTTATTGAATTCCATGTAGTTGGCAACTCCCTGAACCAGAAGCCCAACAAGAAGATCATGATGTGGCTGGTTGGTTTGCAGAACGTCTTTTCCCATCAGCTGCCTCGAATGCCCAAGGAATACATCACACGCTTGGTCTTTGATCCGTGAGTATCCTTGGAGAGAGGTTTGGCGGATGAGGCAGAAAGAGCCTGGTGCTGTTTGCAGGCAGCACTGTAGGAATGTAGCTATGATGGCTTGAAAGGATGGAAAATGTAGCACAGGCAGAGCTACCCTTCACACCACCTCTGCAACAGAAAAGGATGTTTGTTCTAGTCTTGATTTCACTAGGAGTAGGTGATTAGAAATAAGAAATATCATCTCTTGCTTCATTGGCTGCATTTGAAACTGATAGCTTAGTTATAGAGAATGCATGCAAGGAAACAGGAATCCCTTAGAAAGGACTTGCTGTTCTGTAACTCCATTAATTTCTAATTTACTCAGGGTAAAATCATCCTGAGAACTGCACAGTGATGTAACTGTCATCAATGGATTCAATAAAAGCAATACAGCTTTTATTTATTGGGTATTACCCCAGTATCTCAGAGTACTTGGCAAGGCCAGGACCTTGCTTCATGATGACGACATTTATGGTAAATTCAAAGGATGATG
Organism: Grallaria varia; assembly: GCA_013396735.1. Lineage (NCBI taxonomy): Eukaryota > Metazoa > Chordata > Aves > Passeriformes > Formicariidae > Grallaria > Grallaria varia. The sequence goes on from VWZG01000863.1 coordinate 274,482, forward strand.
TTAAAATAACAAGTCTTCTGTAGATACTGAGGCATATACAATTGCATTAGCATCATGGAAAGAAGTGAATCAGGTTTCTGAAAAAAAGGAAGGTAATGGTACTTTATGTACTATGTACATGAATTAAAGTGATTGTTATTTTTGTCTACTCAGGAAACACAAAACCCTTGCATTAATAAAAGATGGTCGCGTTATTGGTGGTATCTGCTTCCGGATGTTCCCCTCCCAAGGATTTACGGAGATTGTTTTCTGTGCTGTGACTTCCAATGAGCAAGTCAAGGTAAAAGTAATTCTCTACTAGAATTTACTAAATGCATTGAGTTCTGCATGTCCTCCTAATTTGTTAGTCACGTTGAATATACTGTTGAGTTGCCAGTTTGAAAGATACAGTGATTCTGAATATAATACACAAAAACTAAACAAATATGCAGATTTAGAATCATTGTCATAATAGTAGGAGTATCCGTGATTAATTAATTACATTAAATCTTTCTCAACACAGCAATAGTCGGCCAGACATGCCCCAGTCTGGGACTGTTCACTCCTCTGTCTGCAGTAGCTGGGTCTCTGTGTAGTGTAACAACCTCATGGTTGACTGAAATAGGTATTGCTTGTATGTGACATTATTGTGTTCAATCACTTTGTGATACTACATGACTTCAATCAAAATGAAACATATTTTAAAAAAAGATAAAGTTTTGCACCTCAGAATAAGCACAAGGTCTATTCTATACATGCTTTTTTGAGTTAATTTCACAGAATGTTCTCAGAATGTTGAGAATTGGCATCTTTGTTGGAAGAACACAGAGCACGATGAATACAGGAGAGTCCTACAGCTCTTTCAGTGTTTACAGGTAGATTGATCAACTATGACAGATTGATTCAGTTTTTTGCCTTTAGATGGTGCTGTAGCTTCGTGATTTTCAGTAGAAGCAGTGAAAGCTGAGATGTGGGTTAATTCAGGGCTTGTAGCAGTTAATATGCAGAAATTGTGCACCCTGTTGTGAAAGGGTAACACAGTGGGCTTGAAAGCCTGTGACAACTGTTAGTACTCAGGTTATATTTGATTTGATTCATCCCTGGTGTTAGAGGAACATTCCCTGATGCTTAGCAGTGGTCTGTCATAAAAGTATCCAAAGTGTTTTAGCAAATGCAAACCGTAACAGTATATGCTTAAGTTATGCATAACTGCACTACACAGAATCTGCCAAAGGTGTGTTGTGATTGTTGAGGAAGAATCTTTCAAAGTAATAGAGCAGATAATTCTGACCCATCAGAGTGCTCCCATGGTTGCATAATGCACAATTTATTCTTTTACCCTCTGGATGCCGTGCTGTATTAGTTTACTGTTTCTGAAAACGTGCCTTCCCACCTTTCTATCTGAGTCAGGTGACCCCTGTCAGCAAGTAACTGAGAAAAAAAATGTTCACACATGGGTGACCTGCCTAATCTTGGGAAAAATAAGTTCCTATTTTAATTCAGTTTGAGGCTGGAGTAAGAAATATATGAACTGTTTTCCCATATAAATAGAATTATTTTTGAAGTAGTTTGATCCCATGTTGGAAAAATTACTTTAAATTTTACTGTACGTGGCTTAGTTCCCTTTTAGAATTTTTTTGTTTGGCTATTCCCATGTCTGGAGACACTAAATTGTAAATTAAATCATAAGTTTGTATTTTCTAATTTATTTTTCTGGCTTATGTACATAAGTAAAAATTTCCCCAGTTGTCAAGAATAGAGTACCCCAAACAGATCCGTGTATATGTCTTTGTGTCCAGTTAGTCTCCATGATGATAAAATTGGAACATATGCAGGAACAAAACATTATTATGAGCTTTTCTGTCTATTTTACATTTCTTCATTTCACAGCAGAAGGGGAAGACTATAGCTTGCTTGGTAATGTGAATAAACGGAACCTTTTGTTTACTTTGGGGCTGAATGAAAATGGAAATCATGCCTGTGTGCAGTTAGAAGGCATAGCTATTTATTTGGTTGTGGACTCAGTAATTTTCTGCTGCTTATTATGGTAATTGTTTCACTTTTCCCTTTTATGCCTTATGATAAGTTTAGATTATAAATCCTTTGAGGCAGAGGCTGTTTCTGCTACAGGTGCACAGAACACTGGAATAATTTCAGTATTGCTACTGCTTTGTGGTTTTGAAATGATATGGCTAAGAATGAATGCCCTATTGTTATATTTATATATATAGACCAGTGAACTATGTGACTATTAATAGTTATTATCTAATTTAAAAGAGAAAAAAAAGAAAAAAAGTGAGCACCTTGAATTACAATTTCCAGGACAATGTACATCTTTACCCCTAGAAAGAGTCAAGGTTTTGGTCCTTTTTAAATTAAAAGTGAATCAGAAACCAGAAACCAGTATTTTGTGCTGGGTCACAAAGATACCCTTACAAGGCTGAAAACTGTTTGCTCTTGAGTATGCCTCGCCAGGTTAGTTACGAGAGAATCTTTAAAACAGGATCTAGAGGAAAGACTGTGTTTTGAAAACCAGTCTGTAATAACCCTCAGTCTACAGTTACTAATACATGCAGTCCCCAAAGATGTTTTCATGAGTTTTCCTCATACCTTCTACACAGGGTTATGGGACTCACCTAATGAACCATCTGAAGGAGTACCACATCAAACACAACATTCTCAATTTTCTCACCTATGCAGATGAATATGCTATTGGCTACTTCAAAAAACAAGTAAGTCAATGCCAGGTATTATTTGATGGAAGAAGTTTAACATTTAGCAGTGATAGATTAAACAATTAGACATTGACAAAGTAGTTGTATAAAATGCATAGTGCAATTTTATCTAGAAAATGTGCTCTGTGTTCATCTTGTGTAATGGTATTGGCTTCTAATGCATTTTAGTTTGATAGAATCTTATGAATATAGGTATATGGTATAGCCTATAATTTCTCAAGTCTAAAAACATAGTCAAATATGGATTGGCTGCTTCTTCATTTTTTCAGTTCCTCCACTGATTCTGTAAGAAATATAAAGAAGGACTAGACGTACCTGTGACAGAACAGAACTTACCTGACCTACACTCACAGTTTCTCTTGATTTGAAGCATGAATTTCAAGTTCAGGGAAGATTCCACTGTCTAGTCTATCAAATAGATATGATGAAGAGGTGTCAACTCTCCAGTCAGATGATAGAGCAAAAATGGAGTCAGATTATTCTCAGAGGTGTGCAGCATTAGGGCTAAAGGCTACAGACATAAGTTGGGTAGTGGGAAACTGCAACTAGACAGAAGGAAAATGTTTTGGTTTGGTCATTTCTTCCTGGTCTAAGGGTGGTGAAATACTGAAAAATGTTGCTTGGGGGGATGGTAGGATATCTGTCCTTTACAGCCTTCAGGACTGGCCTTGAGCAACCAGATGTGATAAGACCTGTTCTGAGTGAGGATGAGGCTACATGACCTCCTTCAGTTCCCTCCAACCTCAGCTGTTCCATGATTTTGTAAATAAAACTGATACAATTTACTTTTCACCCATTCAACATTAATAAAAACTGGGCTTGTGATACACCTATTGGATCTGTGCAGGCAGACTCTTCTCAGGTCTTGCAATATCCCTTCCCCACATTGGAAATGCTCAGTTTCCATCTAAGTCTGAAGTCTTTGATGGTAAATTATGAGGCAGAAGTCCTGTTTGCGTTTCTGCTTATTACTGATGTTTCATAGGTACCACTGTAAGAAGAAGAAAATGCAGCCCAAGTGAAAGTCCTACACTGCTTTTTGTTGTCTTGGTTAATTCTTTTGTGGGTCTGTTTTTCATTTAACTTTTGAAGTGAATGAAGAGTGTAGCATAACTTGGAAACTTTTAATAGGATTTATTAACTTACGTTTTCACTTGAAATATACCAGTAAAAAAAATAAAATTTTCTAGCTGTGTAAAATTGCTATCATCTCATCAACTTCAACAGTGACTTTCCTTGACCTATGACTACAGTACTGTCATTCTTTAATATTAAATGCCAAACTTTTGGAGAAATCTAGGAAATTTGTCCACAGAAAAAATATTTGCCTTGCTATTTTTATCTCTCATATCTTCCATCTTAGCAATTCTTTTAACTTGTATCTTAGCAATTCCTGTGCCTCCCGTAAGAAGGTATTTGCAACACTGAACCATGGTCTGTAACTCACTCCATTGTATTGTTTGTATTTTAATATTGTGATGAAGTTTGTTCTAAATCCTCATAGCATTTCAGTTAAAACAAGTGTAAAAGGAAAATGACATTATGACAATGTAAGTTTTTTTTTCTTTGTCAGGGTTTCTCCAAAGATATTAAAGTACCAAAAGCAAAATATGTTGGCTACATCAAGGATTATGAGGGTGCCACATTAATGGGATGTGAATTAAATCCCAGGATCCCTTACACGGAATTTTCTGTCATCATCAAAAAGCAAAAAGAGGTAAAGGCTGAAATGAAACACTTAACATTATCATCTATTCAGATGTTTAGAAAGAATTCAGTCAGTGCCAGGTGCGCTCTCCTCTTTGCTTTAGTGCTTAAAACATTGGAATGTATACTTTTATTAGTTAGAATAATCCTTTGATTCAAGCTCCAGTGCCTCAATATTGCAGCTGAAGCATTAAATTTTACCTTACTGACTTAATGATAACAAAAATGTTAAAATACTGATATTTTCAGGAGTAATTCACAGCTAAATTTTGTCCTAGTTGATAACTAAGCAAAATCTTGTGAGACTGATTTATTTAATGGTTGTCAATTCCACCCCACCCATAACAGGAAGGGTTCATTAGAGTGCCATTTGAATTGTGTGTTTGTACTGCATAGACTGCATTTTACTTGAAAGAAAGATGATTAATTTTTCTCCCACGGTTTTAATATATAAATCAGAGGTGTACTGCCTTTATTTCCAGTCTGTTCCTCTTTGGAGTTTATGTGGGATATTCTTTATTTAGTTCATAATAATATTCCATATGACAGTTTATTAGCAAAATCATTAAGATGTTTCCAGTTGTGTTTAAATACCTTCCTGGATTCTTAAAGAAATACAAATTATGAGGATAATTCATTTTTTCGAGGTTGTTTAAACCTGGTCTGTTATTTTGTTAAAAAGCTTCTTTATGGAACAATCATTTTTCTACCAATAAAACTATTTGGTCAATGCTTGCAGAAAGACAGAATCTGATTGCTGTAGATTTAGTTTACAAAGTTTCTTAATTTCAGTCATTGGGAAAGTTTTCGTATGTCCATATGACACAGTCCGTAATTTTTCCCCTCTCATTTCTTCTTGTCTGCGTTACTGTTCAGATTCCAGTCTACGTCCATTCTCAGAGATAGGGTGTTGTCAGTGTGTTTGTGGGTAGCGGACATATCTCTTGCAGCCTGTTACATCTCAGACATGCTTCACTTCAGTAGTAAAATTCTGGGCTCAAACCATCAATATAACATATCACTTCCAAAAACTTGTTAGTTCTTAAGATTCTGGCTCTGGGACTGCTTTATTAGCATTCTTCATTCTCTCATTTGTTGGGATGTCCATGTTATTCTAAAGAACTTGGTGACATTCCAATTGCAGATGAAGTGCCTTGGTCCTCCAGACATCTCATGTATAACATTATTAGAAAGCAGGCTGCTGTTATACAGTGGTCTGTACTATTGATATTCTCTGAGAATAATTATATACACCTTTTGAAGCGGCATCTTAGGATTGTCTGATTAACACTCAAACACAGGTCAGGTCTTCTATTCTCCCTGTTCCAAAGAAATTTAGAAATAACCCTCACAGTCTGCAGCTTTATGAAGAACATTTGCTTGTCTGTTGATATCAAAAGCAGTGAAGATGACACTTGAACATAAGGAGAATTTTGAATGTTGACAGTTTGGATTCTGTACTGGTTTCCTTGGATGCTGGTATTGCCCACTACTGGATATCAGATTTTTCAAGACCTGTCCTTTCAGAAGTGAAGCTTCTTGTGGGTTCTAAGCTTTTATTTAAAGAGCAGGAGTATATGCCTGTGGCCGCTAAGATCATGTCACGCGACACTGTGTACACGTAGCTCATTTACAGTCAGTCTGAAAAATACAATTCCCTTTATGCAAAGCTTTGTGACCTACTGACTTGTGAGCAATCAGTGTTACTGATTGAACTACTTGCTTTAGTTAGGAAGAGCTACTAGCTCCTAAATTATAAGAAGGGTCTAAGTTGAATTTAACAATTAGTTTGAAAGTATTTTAATGTTGTGCTGGACTCTGGCCATGGTGCTGTTGTAAACTGTATTTCTCTTAACATTTTAAAGCTCTGTTGAAAGTCTGGGTTTATCTTTTTCTCTTCTTTAAGAGTAAATACTATGTGTGAGGCAGTGAAGGTCCTTAAAAATAAAAATATGTCCCTTTTTATGGTTTCCAAAGAAAATAGCCTATCAAACTGTGGTGGTCTGAATGGCTGGGCATTTGTCTACTCCAAGTTATGAAGTAAGGCGTTTTGAAAATGATGTATTTAGGACAGGACACTCAAAGCTTAGATAAGTGTCTAAGTGTGTATCAAGAGCACCGAAGCAAATTACTTAGGATTTGAGGTAATAATATTGCAAAGCAAAACAGAGTATATCCTGGAATGGGAAAAGCCTTTCCACAGCATTTACAAGCAGACTAGAATTTCAGGTCCAAAGAGTGGAGTCATTCTGATGTCCTCCACAGAAAGTCTTCAGTAAGAGTATCTCTGACTGATACCTAAGCAACTCCTACAATTATATGGACACTTTGAAGTGAGCAGGTATTTCTAAAATTTTGTAATATTAACATATATATGCATTCAATATGTGCCTTGAAATTTCTGACCAGCTGTGCTGAAGCAGTTTAGAAGCTCCAGCTGTTAGAATTTTAGAGCCAGTTCCCAAACCTGCTTTCAGGAAATTTCCTTCCCTGTGTCTGCTGTCATCTTCTCAGAAGCTGTGTAGCTTGTGATAAAAAGAGCAAGCAATGGCTCTTTTCCTTCTAGATTTGTGCCAAAATAGCTGAGAGACCTGGTAGCTTCGTCTACAGAATCAGTGTTTGGTGGGTAGCTCAGTTCCACTACCAGCTTTCAGTGGATGGAAAAGGACTGTAAGATTAGGAAGTGGGAATGTTTCTGTTCATCACAGTTTTGCATTAATCTTCTGGGTTACTTTAGAGCAAATAAATTATTTTTTGTTTTCTCTGATGCTTTATTACAGATCATTAAAAAGCTCATAGAAAGGAAACAAGCTCAAATACGAAAAGTTTATCCTGGCCTTTCTTGCTTCAAAGATGGAGTGCGGCAGATTCCTATAGAAAGCATTCCTGGAATTAGTATGTATCAACCTCTTTTAATGTAGAAAAGAAGCAGAATAGCCCAAGAAAAGTCCAAGATTAGAAATACTAATGTAGTCACATGTTTCTTTTTTATTAGAATGTAATTGTTTTGGTCTGCTGATTTGATTTCTGTGAAGATTGTTGTGTTTCCATTGCAATTGCTGTCTTTGAGATTTCCGCAAGGCATCCCGGACTGATCCTCTTTTATGTATTTGTATGTAATTTTATTTATATGTGATCCTCCTTCGATTTGCATAGCCGTGTAGGCGACAATTTCCCTTTGGCACCCTTGTTAATGCATTGCATTTCTGAACAATTATGATTTCTGTGCTAGACATGACTTGCAGGACAAAATAGAATTAAAAAATCTAAGTATCATCTTTTGTGAGATTTTTTTCAGTTGTGCTTTTCTGCAATTCTCTGTCCCTAGGGAATCAAATTGGATAACTTTGTCATCATTATTCTTTACAGAGGTTGTGGTAAAATATGTATTCAATTATTGAAAAAAATGTGTGTTTCATATAGAAATATTTTAGAATCTTTTCAGCAGTCTGGAGGAAGAGTGTGTAGGAAATTGAATGGGGCTGTAGGCTAGATGGTTGTGTTATTTATAAGGAGTAGCTTTTATTAAAACAAACCCAGTGCTGAAATGGATTTTCTTTTTAGAGTTGCTATAACTCAGTTAATATTGTGACCTACTGTAGTTCCCATGTAATATCTCATGTTGTTGGTGTACAGGAGAGACTGGCTGGAAACCAAGTGGAAAAGAAAGAGGGTAAGTGCTGCACAAAGTAAAATGATGAAGCAGTTGGGATATTCCTTTCAGAAACATCTGTAAACAGTGTCATTTGATATTTCCTTACATCCATTAGAAAACAGATAAATAATATGCAAGGGATGAGTTCTTAAGTGGTTTTGTTTGGGTTTTTTGTGGGCAAGTGCAGTCTGGGTGGTGGGATTCTTTTTTGAGGGTTTTTGTTTTACATTTTATTTCTTCTGTAAAGTGCTTGAAACTTCAGAGTTGCTTTTAGGTAAGATGAAAATTGTAGGAATGAAGATAAGGGATTCAAGCTAATCTTTTTGTATTCATGTTTTCCTTCAAGTAAGGAGTCCAAGGATCCAGATCAACTTTACAGCACATTAAAAACCATTCTGCAGCAAGTAAAGGTGAGTGCTAGTTCTAGTTTACCCTTCTGTAAAGATTTTTATCTTATTTCCAATATAGAGTTTCCATATTAGATACCTTACTCTTTTCTTTACCAAAGAGCCATCAAAGCGCTTGGCCCTTCATGGAACCTGTGAAGAGAACAGAAGCTCCTGGATATTATGAAGTTATAAGGTTTCCCATGGGTAATGCCATTAACATTTTTTTAAGTATAGAGTTTAAAAATCATTATAGCTGGTGACATAGCAGATAAATTTTAATCTGATTGTTTTATGGTAAAAGATATATGTTACTTGCATCTGAATACCTTGCAGCTCCGAAGCACCATAAGTATGATGCTGTAATTTGAAATTGATGACTGCTCTGTGACCTGTGCAAAACATCTACAGCGTATACATCTGAAATTTCAGCATGCCCTGGAGAGCCCTAACAAGCTCTTAAATAGTGCAATAAGCTAGAAACTTTCAGGACTGAGCTGGTGTAGAAGAGTTGTAGGAAGATGTTCTTGTGTGTGGTAGCTGGTCACCGCAGATCCTGCTAGTATATTAAAAAACCTCTCAAGGAAAACTTTCATGAACACCTGAGCCTTTGCATTGCTTTGAAATACAGATTTAAGCTTTGTAAATCACATAGAAGAAAAGCTTTTCAAAAGTTCCAGGGTTTTCTAATTAAATCTTAACAGTTTGGTCCAATTTAAGTTTAGGAAAATTGATTGTAAGCTTTTGTCTTTGTCTTTTAGATCTGCCACAGTTGTCTGAGATGGTTTATTTATTTATTTATATTTATAAGTCATGAAGCTGTTGTTTATATAAGATTACTTGCAAAGGGAAGCAACTGTTAATAATGTTTTTCTTTTGACTGCTTTTCTTATGACCCAGCTTTTTACTCCTGGGACATATAATTTCAAGGATAATTCAGTGATGTTCTAAACAGATGCTTGTTTAGATTTGTACTGCAGCAGTTTTAAAAATTAATCCTGCTAGACTTTCCTTTTTTTATGCAATACTCACCTTTTATCTTTCTGATTACAGTTTCTGAACCTTTTAGTATTGTTAGAGAATGAAATACAGGTCCGTGGCAGGCTTCTAGCAGTCCGTGTCTCAGACAATGGAAATATTTGTTCATGTTGCTTTGCATAGGCTCCAAACCCACGTATACCAATTCGGTGTCGTGATTTATTTATTTTTTAATATTTAACCTATCATTTCCAAATAGCAGATAGACATATACTTTATAAACCACTAGCTGGCTTTCTGTATCCCTAGCACAAATGTATTTATAGCAATGAAAAAAAAGAATGTTGGCTCCTCCTGTGGCAGAATTTTCTACATCTGCTTTTTTGAGCAGAGGACAGGTCTAGGTGGCTGTTTAATCTGAACAGGGGTTACAAAGAACTGACAGGCTCAGTTGGCAACCCCAAAGCAGGAATGTTGTCTGTTCTTCCCTTGTTCAGATAGATACATTACATTAGAGGATGGGCAGCTGCTCTCCTTTGAGAGGACTAAGCTGCAGTCTTGGGTTTAGTTTTGCTCTGTTTTCTCAGCTAAGGAATGAAGCATGACTGAACTATGTCCTGATCTATTGCTCAACTTCAGATTTCTTTCTGCTCTCCCTGCCAGCATGCTGATACTATAAAAAGTTGCTCAGACAAGATGTAACAATTTGCTTTATGTTTGTGTACAGACTAAATTGTACAGTATTTGAAAGGCATTGCTGTAGTGTTTTTTGACGATCTCCTAAGGTCAGTTCTCACGTATAAATGGTTTTTTGCCCCTGTTTCAAGTGCTCTTCAGGCACTCTTTCAAGCAATACTTTGGGGTTTTCTTCCTTTTCATCTGCCATACAAAAGCGGTATGGCTGAGTGACAAATAGAACCAACCTTTTACTGTAGCTAGAGGAAAACCTCTTAACTTACCAGATGGGCAATGCTTGTTTTAGGGTGAGCTGAACAGCCTTCTCAGCCAGGTACTATAATTAGACAATGGATCTCCGGGTTTAGGTGTAGGCGCCTCAGTTTCAGACGTAATGGGAGCTGAATGAGCCCTTACTTCTGCAAAATATTGTGCAAAACTAGTGAATGGCAATTTCTATATAACTGGAAAAGGTATTTGGGAGTTTCCATCAAACTTTTCTTAAATAATCCCATTCTGACAGTTGCATGGGGCTTTCCTCTCTTTTAACAAATTCAAATCTCCCTTAAAAAACCTAAAAGCAACCACCAAACCTGCCCAAAACATACCAAACCAAAAATACAGCCATATTTTTAAATCTGATGTTAAAAAGTTTGCTTCCTTTGCATTGGAGGTCTTTGGTCTCTGTTGCTGACCCGTTTCAGCTGCATCTGTTATAGATTCACACAGGCGCTGCTGAAGCCGGGCTCAAGCAGTGCGAAAAAAGTAGTGTTAGAGCACCAGAGGTGAGAAAAGCCAAGGCATCCAGCACACCTCCTACTACTTCTAATCCTGTACTCACTCCAAGAACACTTGTAATGTAGACAGAATTTTTAAATGCCTGATGAGAATTACTGGAAAAGCAACTGTGTAGAGGACACTGAGATGATTTACGTATTTTATGGATGTCTGATTTTCGTATAAAGGTGAAAACTTCTTAAAGAATGTTCTGTAAGTAAATGTTTTTCATGATGCTCTGAAAACAGGAGAGATCTGTTCTCACATGACTTGAAAAGATTACATAACTATAAACTCTGAAGAAGTAATAAAAAGATCTGTAGAGTGTAGAACAAATTAAATAATTTATTTTTTTTCAAAGCTGCACGTACTGCTTGTAGGATAGACCAATGCCTCTTCTCTGCTGTGTTAGATTTTAGGTTAACGTACATGTTTTGTGATGTTTGCATTCTTTGCCTATACACTCCTAAGGCTTCTCCAGCAGAGCTGAGAACAGTTTGCCTCACAGAGCACTTAGAAAAGCGTTAGGGCCATCTACTACCCTGGATAACGCAGAGCTCTGAGAACAGGAAAAAAAATTTATTCTTTAATGTTTTAAAGAAGAAAAAAATAAACTCTACATAAATTCATCCTTACAGTGAAATATGGCTTAGTTCCAATGTCTCCGTTGCTTTTTGTAGCTAAAAAATGGACCATGCCTTATTTAAGGCAATTTCCATTCCAAATCCTAGCTTTGCCAGTTCATGTTAAATGGCAAATCAGTCTAAAGGGATATTGCATATAAAAAGTATTTGAATCAAATGCTGTTAATCTATTTTTCTCTGTACAGATCTCAAAACAATGAGTGAGCGACTCAAGAACAGGTACTACGTGTCTAAGAAATTATTCATGGCAGACTTGCAGCGAGTCTTTACAAACTGCAGAGAGTACAACCCCCCCGAGAGTGAATACTACAAATGTGCCAATATACTGGAGAAATTCTTCTACACAAAAATTAAAGAAGCTGGATTAATTGACAAGTGACACTGTCTTTTACAACCAAATAGTGTGCCTACATTATGAGCAGGGGAAGCCGTTCTATATATGAGTTGTGGGACTTTCAATAAACTTCTGTTTAATACTTAGCACTTTTTAAAACCCTTTTAGTTTTACAAACATGTATTATACTGAAGTTACAAAAATTATTTTATTAAAATGCTTTATAATGTATTTAATTACAGATTTCTTTTGTGTGCCGATTACCATGTTCCTAATAATTTTATCAGCTACAGCCTCAGAAACCCCACAAACATGGGGGAAGTTGCACATGTTTGGGAAGATGAAGAAAATTCCCAGACAACAGATGTTATAGCTTATCTAATGCAGTACCTGTTTGATATAGTTTTACTACTTTTTTTCCAGTAAAAAAGAAAATTGTAAGGGAAAACAACATTTGGGGGAGTTGTAAAACACTTGTTTCTTTGTAGAATCTTTTTATAAGATATTATTTTTTAAAAGAAACACTCAGCTGGTTGAATAGCTGTGAGAGAAGAACAGTCAGTTCTGAAAAAAAGACTGCCTGTAATCTTTGATAGATGCAAGTTTTTCTAGTCGTTTTCAGTTTTGATAAATATTTTACCTGCAAATTGTAATCTTATAACCACTCTTTTTAAAAAAACAAAAATTTGGCTAGATGTGTAATGTCATAGTGACTTGGCTTATGCAGGACATAAGTACCCAAAATAACTTTAGAGACTACTTCTTATCTACTAGACAATTTCAATTGGTTTAGTGGAGTTAAGGTTTTGATGCACTTCGTGAGCCACCCTACTTACTACTCTTCACTGTTAAATTCTTCAGATTATTCAGCAGAGATGAGACTATTGTACATGAAAGAAGTCCACATAGGATAGCATCAAGCTTAACTACTTGGATCCATGGTAAACTGGATTTTCTTCCAAGCTTTATTGTAAATGCTTACTCTAACTGTGATTACTTAGACCCAGGAATATGTTCACATTTTACAACTCCTGTTAGTATATCTTCAAATAGAGCACACATATATATATATATGTATAATATATATTGCTGCTTACACTACATTTAAGAGGTACACCTAACTCCTTAATGGAGATCAGTACTGGCAAAAAGCTGTCCCTTGACATTTTCTAATTAGAGTTTGTAACTGTAAATTTTAACTGCTTTTGTGAAAAACAGATTTAACTTACATTCTTGATGGTTTATATTTACAGATGTTACACTGATAAAATTCAATAGTTAAAAGACTGAAAAAAGCCCAATCCTCTGCTGTGTCAAGGAGTCTGTTCCTGCAAAATGCCTGTGCTTTGTTAGATCACAAGTCAATTCAGGAACTACCTGGTAGTAGTAAATGTGGTACCCAAGGTATTCAAAATGTTAACACTGGACTTGCCCTCCTGTTTTGTATGAGATTAGTCTGCCCTATATTGGGATCTATAGCAAAGGTAGAGTACTTATAATAGCCAGAACAGGACGCTATAAACCTGTTTTGTAAATTGGGCCTACAGATGCACACATTAAGCTTGGTATCCTGTGATTTTTTTTTATTTTCAGAGTAGATTTTCTTATTGTCTTTCAATCAGATGGTCTCTTCTATATTGAAACGTGTTTTCTAATTTAAGAATTAATATTTTCATAGATACTGTGCAATAAAGTTATGGTAGGATATGTGGTTTTGCAAATGCTTTAACAGCTGATGAACTTTACATTTGTCAAATTAATATATTGTACTGGTACAGAATAGTTTTAAATTATATATGTAAAAAACCTTACTTATTTTGGTCTCTTTTTTTCATTAACAAGTACATGTGGTACAAACTTACACAGTGAAGCAATTTCACAACAGAGCACAACACATCTACAAGAGTGCTGTCAAGATAAGCTGAGCTGTGACCAGTCCAAGTAGCATTCCCAGCTCCATGCTGATAAGAGTGCTTTTACTCCCCTCTCCCTCACACTTCCAACAGTTCCTTGACTTAGCTGTTCCAAAGTTTTGATTTTTTTCACCTCAAAGCATGCTCGTATTTGCCTACCAGAGCCCTTTACTCACGAGACAATAGAAGTAGCAGCAAACTACAGATGCAGGTTGAGCTTGTACCATCACCATGGTATTACTGAGGTGGTCACTTACTTTGCATACCATAAACAATGCACCTGTCCGATACCTGTTACATATTTGTAATTTTATAAATTAATTATTATGATAGTCCCATAACATTTTACAGTCCACCAGAGTGGAGCCCTCTTCACCAACTTTCACAGAGAAATTTGCTTTGTTTCTGTCTGGTTGATTCTAACTTGCACTCAGAGCATCTAAATTGCTGCTTTTGAAAGCTGCAGCTATAGAATCAATTACAACTGACAGTCTTGCTTCTAAAGGGTGCTTATGCCACCACATGAGATGAGGACAGAGTACACAGGCCTGCAACACCCACTGCTGCCATTAATGCCCTTGGAGCACGTACGGAAACTGCAAAAACACCAACCCCCTTGGAGCTTCTTCCAAACACATTTATTATAAGATTCAATATGAAACTATAACCATTACATAAACAACATCTGTACAAACACTTATTAAAAATACTCCCTGGCCAAAACATCAAGTGCCTAAAATTCAACCTTATTGATTACAAGTCATAAAATGACATTCACCATCTTATCCATCAGATTTCTCATACACTCCTAGATCCAGTCAAAAGGAGCCTGAATGGAATCACTTCAGTTATAAAAGTAATTGATCCATATCATTAAAAACAAGTCACTAAATTACATTCATGCCCCCTTAATCTGATACCCCTTAGATACACAAATATTCACATATTTATATAAGATACTGTGCAACAGCAGTTTTCTGAATGAAAGATTTCCTTTCTTCATGGCATAAGCAGGGTTTTGCTGAAAATCTCAATGACAGGTAACAAATTTCTCATCGTATTTTTTCTTAAGAGAACGTCATTCAGCTTTTTTTTCGCGTCTTGAAAATTGGAGAGCTCAGAAACTTTGTATCTGTAAATGGATCTCCTCTCCTCAGCTTGCTGTTTGGGAAAGACAAAAAAAAAAGGGCAAAAACTGAGTTCTGTTCCCTACATCACTTAAAACAATAACTATTAGCTAAGTAAGTTCCTTTTCACATGAACTAGGCTGTATTACTAACTCCGGATCTCTTTGAACGAGCTCTTTTGTTAAGGACTTATTTTCAAGTTTTAAATAAGCCCCACACCTCCCTCCAGTGGATGGAGCATCATGAACTTTATATCAAACTGGAAAGTAAAGACACCTACCCTGTAACACTTGGCTCTTTATAGCTCACAATAACAGTACGTTTTCGCTTGCATTTTGGAGACTGTGGTCTTTCACCTTCTGGGGCAGTTGCTGCATCCCCAGTGCTGGGGAGCGATGCAGCAGTATTGGTAACGTCACAGAGATGACCACGAGATGGCTCAGAAGGCTGCCCTGTGAAGAAATTAGGAACACTTCACATCATTCAGGTAAGTCAGCTTAAAAGAAAATGTCAGTGAACATACGAGATGTGAAGTACCTCTTAGCTCAACTATCATCTCCATTTCTGCACTTTAAAATACAGAAGAGGATAAACACATATGCAGGATTTTCATTTGGAAAAATAAAATTCACACTAAGCAAGGCCAGGAAACGTGATTTTTTTATTCCACTTTTCTCTCAATTTATATCTTGCTCACTTTTTCCCCAGCTTTAATGTATCATTAACATAGCTAGAGCACAATATTAATTTGTGGACCAATTTCTTAAAAACACATCTTTAATTGCATTATCTGCCAAGTGAAAATAAAAGGCAGACAGAAGAATGAATCTAACCATTCCTATACCATTATTCTGTTTGTTATGAAATAAAAACACCTAAACCCCTTAATGTTATCTTTCAAGGAAACAAGCAATTACAGAACATTTTCTGTGCTTACCAGTAGACTTGTCACTTGACTCGTTTTCAGTCTCTTCGTCACGACAGAGTTTCTGCTCACGCTGTGCCAAACATCTTTTAGACCTTGGCCTTACATGGACTGTCGATGTAGCATTATTTTCCTCTGAACTTTGCCTTTTTTTTGATTTACTCTTGTAAGGCTCATAGAGGCTGTCATCTAACTCATCTTCAGTATCGCTCGACTCAGTGCTATCACTTTCAGCTGAGTCTTCTTTGTCACTTTCAGCTGAGTCTTCTTTGTCATCCACAGCAGTATCTCTGTCGTTCACCTTGTTTTGTCGAAAAGGTGTAACATGGACACCCTCTTCCAAATGAAAGTCATAAACATCACTGATGCCACCCAAGAAATTCAGCTTTTTTTTGGAAGCCTCTTTACCCTGCTTTCTTGGTCCTTGTTGGGAAGTATTATTAGGCTGTTTCCGTTCTCCCTTCTGGTGCTTCCCTTTCCTTCCTTGAGGGTTTTCTCTGCTTTTACATTCAGGGTATTTAAGATCAGGATTATGTTTTGAGTCAAACCGTGATGTTTCAGAATTTCTCTGCCTCAACACCTGCTCTGAATCTACCTTGGCTTCATTCAGGTGAGAAATAGGTGCATTTATGTTTTCCGTAACACACTGCTCTAGACTTTCCTCAAGCCTAATTTCATTCTCTTCAGAAAGGTCTTCTGTTGAATCACGTGCTTCTGAATGGTCCAAGACACCAGTGCAAATTACATTGGAGTTTTTCATCTTCGAAAAGGAACATCTGGTAGACAAATTTTTTGGTAACTCTCTACCAAATCCAACCTTTTCACTTAGAGAAGTGTTTTCCAGCTCTGCCCCTGTGTTGTCCAGATGATTATCAGATGTCTGTCCTTGTAATCAAAGAGAAAATATCATATTAAAGCTAAACAGTAACAGCATGTTAAGGTTTTGTGCAAAAAATTCCAAACCTGTCAAAAATTCAGACTGCTCTTTGAGTTTTCTCCACAATTTATATAAGCTAGGATTTGGAAGTCAAGATAAGCTCTGTTCAATACATGCTGAAAGCAATTAGGTAAAGAACATTAGCATTTTCCTCTAAACTGTTCCTTTTAGAAGGGTTATCTACAGGTCATTTTTTCCCTGAGTATTTTACTTTGTTAACAAATTTTTATTGATTTCATTAATGCTAATGCATGTCTAAAGGTGATTTTATTCAGTTGAACGGTTTGGTAGATAATGAAACTAGATTGAAGGCATAGAGAAGACAAAACTGTTTCAAATTCCTCCCCATTTTGCTGGGCATCTTCATTCAAACATTTTACTGGTTGCCAGCATTAATATCTCCCCCCGCTTATGACAGTAAGTAGAAAATTACCTGTCACTTCCTTCAAAAAGGGCAGCCATGTTTTAAACTTGTACTCACAAATTTTTTTCCTAATTCAGAACAGAGTAACGTTTGATACTTTGATTTAGTTACCTTCGTTTGAAATTATTTTGGTTAAGGAAATGTCATTCTCAGATGCCACACCAGCTTCTGTCCCACTTGGAAGTACAGGACCATCTCCATGAGCACACTGTAGAGGCCCTCTAAAGAAAATGCCAAAGGCAGTATTTACTGAACAGCAATATGTTTTGTGACAAGGAGCAATTTAATTACATTGGGCTTCACTTTTTCCAGTCAGAAAATTAAACTTGCTGTTTTCAAACAGAAACTGGCATTGATAACAGATACTTACGTTGAACCGACTGGTCCTGTGACACTGCAAATGTTTTGAGGGCCTGAAGAAACCACTCTTTGATTCTGTCAACAAAATAAATTTTACTGTGACTAAACAAGCTTGCACCATCGACAAATTTTAGATAACAGCCAAGTTACCTAGAGAGAGTGGAAAGGAACTGTGCACAAAATCCCAGAAAAATCAGGGTGCCCCAACCACCTTCAAGCAGAGCCTCAGGCCCACTTACAGTATACTGACACACACACCTACAGTGTGCACCCCATGGCGGCATACTGGGAACTGCGGGAGTAGTCCTTCCTTTAAACTAAGGCTTGTATCTCAAAAACTATGTGCCTCTATGTTGGAAGGAGCGAGCGGAATAATCAACAAATTTTGCTTCTCTTCTCAAGAGGAAAAGGTACTTACTACGTCTATGGAACATAAATCCTTTGCCAGGCCAAGGAGATCAACTGAGTCCAGTAAATTCTGAGAAACTTTGGAAATTATCTCTTTCAAATCTGACAGCCGATTCTAACGGACAAAAGAAGGACAGTAATACTCTAGTATCAACTACCAATCAACTACAAACTTCTTATAGGCATTACAAAATAACTAAAATCTGAAGAAACCTGTATCAGGTGCCTTCACATGTGATAAAACCCCCATAAATTTCACAGAAGACAGATTTTAAGTAAATAAGAAAGCATAGTGAGAAAAAAAAATAAATTAATTACCAGGTGCTATGACGTCCAAACCAGCACACTACGTTACGTGAAAATATTTAAAAAATCCTGTTGTACATACTGAGTTAATTTTTTATGAAACATTTAAGATCATAAAGATATCTCTATGGGGATTGGTACAGATTCAGATGCTTAGCTTCACCAATTCAAAGTTGTTATTATTATTAGAAATACCTCCAGAAGTCCTTGTTCTTGCTGG
>VWZG01000864.1:0-28273 GCA_013396735.1 Grallaria varia
TCACCTGAATTTGTCCCTTGTGTGCCTTGGTGTCTGCGTACCAGAGTGGGACAGGAGGATGTGCTTGGATCTGTCATGAGAGCATCAGCTGTCCAAGCTTTACTGCCTGAGATGACAGTGTTTTTTTGATGGCTGATAGCACTGCCTTGTAACCTTCCTGCTGCTTTTCCACAAAGGGCCTTTGCTGTTGTGGTCCTCTGCCTGTTGGGCTTTTGGGCAGTGTCCCCTCTAGTGCTGATGGAGTGGGCAAGTGCCACAGGAAGGGCACGAAGCCTTGGGGCTGCAGGGTAGATATACTTTGCTCTGGGACAGGAGTGACTCCTTGTGTCTGGACCATGGCTGTAGCAGCAGCTGTTTGTAGGTGCCTAGGCAGAAATTTGAAGAAGTTAGGAGGCAGGTGATGATGACTGGAGAGCCAGAGGCTGAGGTGGGCATGAGCAGATCAGTGGCAGGAGCAGGGAGGAAACCAGAGGAGCTGACAGTGTCTGTGCGAGGAGCGGAGTGCTTGGAGGTAGAGGCCAGGGAAGAAAGATGTACTGAGTAGAGCCGTGAGGGAGTGAGGCCAGTGGCCCAGCAGGAGCGGGGAGACTTGAAATGATCTTCTCTGTGTGCACCATCTAAACAATATGAAAGTGGCCTGAGCTAACCCCTGTTCTGGTCTGGAGTGAGCTGGGTGGAGCTGCAGTGCAGAAATGTGTCAGCAGTCGCTTTGTCAAGGATACTGTTGCGCAGAAGAGAGAAGGGTCAAGCTATCCAGCTGTGTAGGAGAGATTTTTCTGCAGGTCCTTCCTCCTCGAGCTAAGCACAGTGGGCCCGAGTCCTCAGATCATGCAGACTGTGCCCCAGCAACTTCTCTGTGCTATTGCACCCAGAGCCTGTCCCTCGGGCTCTTGAGGGCTTTTCTCCTCAGCTTTGGCCAGGCCAGGCCAGTGGTATCTGGCAGGGGTTTTGCCATCACTGTCCACCTCCACACCCCTGTGCAGAGTGCTGTGAGGCCTGGCCTGTAGCCATGCTGGGCCATGAATTTCAGGCTCCTACTTGATAGGAAACCTATGACAGTTTCCTGAAGGCAGGCACACCTTTGCCACCCAGGCTGCCCAACTTTGAGCAATCCTGGAGTCGGCCAGGCTTTGTTCCCCACTGCTGAATTATCAGAGGAGGGTGACTCTGACATGCAACCCAGATAGCAAAAAGGACAACCACTCTGCTTGAAGTGTGAAGGCAAAATAGCGTTTATTGGAGAGAGCACCAGCCCTTTATAACCCCCGGGGTAGAACTTGCCAGAACTGGGGAGGAGCAATGGCAGAGCACGACCATCTAGGGAGGGCAAGGGGTGGAACAAGGGAGATGGCCACCATATTAGGTGAAGTTGGGGGGGGGGATAACCATATATGGCAATGCACCACTGCAGCAAATTCCAGTCAATCACAGTGGAGCACTGCCATGAGGGAGATGGAGACTCTATTTTCCCTCCATATAACCCTATGGGAATTAACAATTAACCAACAAGAAAATTCAACAATAATAACCGTAGGAACCAGAAACCATACAAACACTAAGAGTCCAAGTCCCCTCTCAGCCTGGAGACCAACACCAGCCCCAAAGTCCCAGAGAATCCGTCCCGGCAGGAAGTCCTTTCAGGGTGCTTCTTTGGTCTCATTCCTTTTCCACAATAAGTAGGGAGATGAGTATAGGTGTTCCCCAACACTGAATGCCGTGGCTTGGCCTGCATGCTGTCAAACATCTCCCTCTCAGGCTATGTGAAATGTTGTTCCCCCATCTCCTCTCGAGCCCAGCTCCATGGGGGCTGGCTGCAGGGCCATGCTTCAGGCTGTCCTGTGTCCCTTTGTAGGCAGGTTTCAGAGACCCCAGCTCCCCATGCCAAATTTTCCCCACAGGGAACTGGGTCCCTTGTGCCCTTCCGGTGGTGAGTCACCCCTGGGACACATCTTGCCAGTGCTTCCCCAGAATGCATGCCACCTTCCAGAGGGGAATGACACCTGCAGAGCAGCACTCCACGCCTTCTTGCCGCTCCCCCCACAATGCTGTGTGCTGTCCTGGGGCTGGACCACCTCACTGCCCACTGAGACCCAGCAGCTGGTGACATGCTCCTCAGCAGCAACACTGGGAGAGCAGTCTTAGAAACCTGTGCCCTCAGAACCTCAGCATACTGCCAGTTTTTTATTTTCCCAAACTGATGATAATTTCAGGAGGATGTCTTTATCAAAACAGAACTAAATTTTTAAATCCATGAACCAAACAGTTAAAGCATAAATATCTTTGCACAACTACAGCACACGGTTTCTCTCACAGCAATTTTTGAATTGCAGCAATAGCAGTCTGGTCAGCTCCCGAAGCAGTTCCTAATTCAGGTGAGGGTTTTGCTATCCTCAGTTAGAAAGCAAGAGGGCAGCAAACTCCAAGTTAACAGCGAGTTAACGAGACGGCAAAATCATGACGCTGTCAGTGCCCAGCAGCAAACGTCCTTGTTTATATTAAAAAAGAATTGCTAGAACTAAAGTCCCTGTTTCAGTAACATGATACTCTAATGACACTGCTCCGTTTTTGTGCCAACACTCATCATAAAACTTGACAGACACCTGGGAGGATATTTATAATTAACAGAAACTGAAGTAACTTCCTCTAACAGGCAGATATAGCCAAGACTTTGGACATGTTTTAGCAGGATGCAGTTCAAAGTTTATGATCAGAACTGCTGAGACAAACCACAGTTTAAAAGGAGACTGAAATAAAATCTTCACGATGTTCACTTACAAACCAAGGAAGCCTGAAAAAAGTGTTAAATTGAAATGGCTGATGAGGAGTTAGGAAGAGGATGGAGATATCAGCAAGGGCCAAAGGCTGGGAAGCAGAGGTGGGAGAGTGCAGAACTAAAACACATCACCCAGTCAGCTGAAGCAGTCTCCTTTCCTGTAACAGGGTTGATGGAATCTCTTCAGTTTTGGCATGTCTTAAATGCGGACTGTTTCCACACCTTTTCTGCAGACATACTGAGGCTCTGTCAGATGGCCCCCTCAAGTGTTTTGTTTGGACTGGAGGTATCAGGGTTTGGCTGTGAGGACTGTGGCTTATGAGACTGAGAGTAACTTGCTGTGTTTCAGAGGGGAGGCTGCTACAGCAGAGGACATCAAGCTGTTGTGACAGAAAGACATGGGAACAGGACCTTCCATGCAGAGTTGTGGAGTGACTGTGTGACTGGATTAATTTGTTTCAGCTTGCCTAGTTTGAAGCAGAACTGGAAAGATCCATGGCCAGTGTCCTTGCTGCTGGGACTATTTTATGCCTCCTGAGCGGCTGCAGGTGCTTGAGATTTGGCAGTTGCAGGAGGGAAAGCTCTTTGTGGCAGGAGGTTCTGACCTCAAAGCAGTGTGCAAGTGGGTTGAGTTGTGAGTAGTAGCCACAGAAATCCTGGGCTCACAGCAGCCTCATAGGTAGCTGGCACAGACTAGAGGGCACTGTTCCAGCAGTGGTGCCAGCACTTGCCTGTGAGAGTGGCTGCTTGTGATAAACCATCAATTTGATTCACAGGTTGGCTGAGGGAAGCGTTGAGGGTGACAGAGGTTGCCCCCAGTCTGGTATGAAGCATTGTCTATGTGAAGTTTCTCTGGGTGTTTTCTGATCTCTGACCCTGATCCGCTTCTTATTACAAGGGACCCATAGTAAGTCAGCACGCTCCTGGTCAGAGCACTTATCTGGGCAGAATCTGTGCCCGATCTGCACAGGCTGTTCTACCTCTTCAAACCGTGTCTGTAACTGTTTCGTTGTTGTCATTGTTGGTTCCCCCTGCCCCTACTCTCTCTCTGATCCTTAGGAGAATTTTAAGGTGGATTTCTTGGTTGCACTGTGAAAGCCAGGTTCTGGATAGACCAAGAGAGAAATTGAGAGAGACAAGAGATTCATTCTTTAATGAACATTGAGACCAGTTTGTCGGTAAGAAGGCACAGGTTCGGCCCATATGCATTATTCATGGCAATGCTGCTTGCCTGTATGTGGGTGCCTGCATAGGCATTGCTCTCTGTCTGCATTGATTTGCATTTGATTGCTCTCTGTCTGCATGTTTACAACATGCTGCAGTCACCACTGTGCTTTCCAGCATTTGGTCATTCAGCCCCAGCAGGAGGGATCATGTGTGCTGCAACATGAAAGCATGTTTTAGGGGGCCAAAGCTGTCATCTGATGATCAATTTCATAGCCAAAATGGCTCCACCAACCCTTCAATTGAATTTCCTTGTGACTTCATTTGTCTAAAAGGTTTTTTTTTCTTAGCTGTACTTCAAAGAGTATTTGTCCAACTGGTGATTAAATCCACTTGGAAGTCAAACTGGGATTTATCATGGACAAAACATCTTTCCTGTTCTCAGACAGCAGTTCCCTTTGATGGGAATGTGGCGTGGCCACATTGCAAGGCACAACCATACATGAGCAGGAACTGCTGGAAGTTGCCCATTCCACCTGCAAAACAGATTCTTGCTCTTTTCTCAGCTCAGAGAAGGGCAGGGGTAGGATTCACTGGTGGACCATCATCAGTATATGCAGAGCATCATGGCATCTTGGAAGCACTTGAGTCCCTGGATGTGTATTAAACTCTGTAAATATTAATCCTCCACTGAAGCCTGTGGTGTCTCGGTCTGAAATGGCAGGTAACTTGACCTGGTACCTTTTCTGACTGCACATGGGCCACTTCAAGTATACTCCATACACTTAAATACACTCAGCCCACGGAATGCAACCCGCTGGATACCCAAACATACCTTTCTCCCCCAAATCTCTCCAGTAGTGAATTTCTGGGTCATCTGGAGCCCAAGCTAGGAAGTTCCTTCACTTGTATTTGTTTGCTTCTTTTCCTCTTTCCTTTTGGCAGTTAGAGCACTCTTGTTTACACTTGGGTAAAGGTTTCAAGACCTCCCTGCACAGGGGTGGGACTGAGGATGTGCCTTTACACTTACTAAGCAACTTTACAAGGAGCCTCACATGGCACTGGCACCACAGCACAGTCTGCTCCCTGCCTCCTGTGGGCATGTTTGATGTCATGCCCACAGCTTTAAGGAGGTGTTGGTCAGGTGTGATGCCTGAGTCTCTAGCAGTGCTCTGCTAAGAAGGAGGACCATGAATTCATCGCTGTTCACTTCTTCCCAGTTACTGGAGAATTGGGTCATACTCCCTTTCAGTTTCAGGACTATGTATGAAGATGAATTTTTTGGTCATATCTACTGAAAACCAAGTTCGTCTATCTCCCCACAAGTTGTTGTCTCACAAAGGTGTACCACAGTCCCACCTGCAGCACTTGGAAGGATTTCACCACATTCAGCACCCACATAGATACCCTCCAGGTACCTATGTTTTACCCACTAGACAGCTCAGCTGGCTCTTGTATTAGTATGTTTGAAATAGGTGCAACACGTAGAAGTTAAAAAGGCAGCGATGCAGTGTGAATGTAAACAGCATTATGTTCTACTGTGCCACACCATCTCTAGGAGTTGAAGGAATAGTAAGTGGAAAATTCTTCTTTGCCTTCCCCAGTTAAGAGAGAAAGGACAATTTCTCTTCCATTTTTAAGGCAAACCAGTAGGTGTAAAGCTTGATTAAATTGTGAACACTTCAGGTTTGGATGTTTTGTGGTGGTTTTATTTTTCCTTTTTTTTTTTTTCTCTATATGAAAGTCATTATTTTGTTTGCTTCCCCTTCTTTCCCAGAACAGTAGCCCCAAACTGAGTTTTCTATGTATGGTTTTTAAATGTAATTGTAGCTGCTTCAGAGCTTGTTGATTTGCAGTCCAGCAAGGAACAGTAAGGTTTACCCTGAGATGCTAGGGCAAAACCAAGCCCTCCTCTGTTTGGCAATCAGTTGTTGAACAGAGTAGAGAGAACCAGTTGCTCATTGCCAGAGGCAGGTTTAATGCATCAGGGTCATCTCAAGTGGAGGTGTCAAGCTGATGGATCCCCCCATCAGTCATGAAAGGCAGATCTTAACCTCTATCTAAGGAGGGGTAGGCTGTCCACCCACAGTGGGGCACTTTCCGCCTGGACCCATCTCACTGCACACACTTTCCACTTGCCCCAGCCAACTCCCTCCAAGCCAAGGTCTATGAGGTCTGGCTCTTGCGTTGTGCAGGCCAGGTCCATAATGGCTCCCCTGAGCCAAGCACAATGAGTGTGTGTGGGCCTGTTCCCCACAGCCTGAAAACACCAGGTCATATGTTGCTAGAGGAGCGCAAACGGGGCAAGCAATTGTACAAAATTCCCTTGGCAAGTCTGGTTCATCATTAAAGTAGATCATAACACCAGAAATGCTTAACACACTATAGTGCTATTGCACAACTTTACCAGTTACAGTAAGTGTTACCCACAGAAATAAGGGTTCTAGAGGTGCTTGAATGTTGTGGGGATCAAACTCAGTGTGTAGGTATCGTCTTTCAAATGAAAACATATGAAATCACATTTTCAGAACACAGCTGCCCTTTCACAGGGCATGACCCAATCCCTAACAGCAAGGTTACAGAATTCCTATAAAAGCAGTGCCCAGCTAAGACAAAGTATGTTTGTCTCTGCAAAAGTGTATTTCACTATTTTTAAAGCATGACTACTCCAAAAACATCCAGGGCAGAAGAGATGTATTTTTCACAGACAAAGTCTAGTTACAGATCTCTGGGAACTTGTAAGTAATACTTACAACACAGAATTTCAAATTGGTGCAAAATGTACAGTCAAACACAAAACACATATTGCAAAATATATACATAATTGTTCTAAGAACAGAACCCAAGGACAAACAGATGTTTAAATATAAGAGAAAAATCCACCTTTTATAAATTACTTTTTCCACAACCAATTATTACACTAGGTATGTTATTTGTAGATAAGTTACCACAATATAGTGACATGTCTCATTTGCAAGGCAGGCACTGAGAAACAAATTACATCATTCAAAGCCAGTTTCTGAGACCAATCCACAAGTAAACATGTGTGATAATGCATTACTGGTTTGAGGCACACAATGTGGAAACAGCTTTCAACCACTTTAATGCTTATACTTAGGCTTTTTTTTCTTTTCTGAGAGTTAGGCAGATGCACAAAGAACAAGCACTAGACACTAACTTGTCATCTTACAGTAGTTTATTTGGCCAAGATGATTTATTACTGATGTATTAGAACATTCACAAGAAATGTTGAGACACCTTAGAGTATCTTGATAATAAAACAGCATTCATACAACTGCATGAATTTGGATAATTTAAATAACCAGAGGTGAAAAACAGTTATTTAAGCAATAATTAAGCCACAGTTTGAGAAGAATTAAGATGTAATGAGTTGTTCATAAGTAGGAGGGACACTGAAATCTACACCAAATGACAAACTCTCATGCTTTGCATTCAGACCAGAAATGTCCTCTTCCAAGAATCAGAACTTGCAGCTTCAAGGTATTGACTGCTACTAGCTACACTGTTGCTAATTAAACTATCACAAGGATAACTTGCTTTGGGCATGTTTGGAATGCTGGAGTTGTACAGCTATTGCTACACTATAGATCCCCAAATTTTGCTTTAAAATAGCAGTGAAGGCTTTATAAGCACCTAAAATTACACAATAAATACTCAGTAATTCTTCAAGCACCTCCTTCTACCCAATTTGGCAATATCAGCAGCACTAAGAAATGGGTGCCATGGTGAGCCAAGCTGTTAGCAGTTGGACTCATGCACTCTTGATTTGTGCCTGCCTGCCTTCAGAAAGCAAAAAGGCTTGTGTGGAACACCATGTGACAGTGAGAGAGAGAGAGAGAGAGTGCCAGTCACCAGACTTGTAACCTCCCTGCAGTCAAGCATAAGGGCAGGCTCTCTGCTCTTCAACCTGCAGTGATCTGTATGGGGAGAAGTTCTGCCTTGTATGGCTGATGTTTACATTAGGAGTTGCTGCCATAGGTAAGACAGGCAATATGTACAATAAAAATGAAGCCGCATCTTCTGAAATCGTCATTCCCTAAATAACACACTTGAGCACTGAAAAGTGACATGCTAAATGGGTGTGCTGCTAGGAGAGCTCTGAGGGATAACTACACCAGTAACAGTGCCCTATTAAAAATAGTTTGCTTTGGGATAGATCTTTAATGTCTACACACATTTATTTCAAGACTTCAGACCAACTTCTTCAAGAACTCTGATGTGCTTATAAAACATTCTCATAAATTATCTTCACAAAAAATTAAGTCACTCTTTCAAAAAATGTGTTCAATACAATACTATCAGTAGAAATTCTGTCCTGTGAGTCCATGGCAGAAAAATCATAATCTGCACTTAAATCTCTCCAAAGCAACATAACCAGGAATCTAAAACCAGAAGGCAACTATTCCACTGATTATCAAAGTAAGCAGAAACAATGCTTCCAAAACACATAGAGCGCACTGTTTCAGTGGACACATGCATTTACAATCAATAGTCACTGTCCTGTAAACATTGAAACTGCTGCTGAACTCCAGGTTGAGATTAGTAATTTGCATTCATTTCACTGCACACATACAATTGCTACACTGTTAAAAAAATTCCCCAAAACATTAAATAGCAGAAGCAATGAAGGCTTTGAACTGGATTTCTCCTGCAACTAAGTATCAAATCAGTAAAAACTGACATTATAAATTAACCTTGAACATTACTTAAAACCTAAAACCTAGAATAGCAGCAGATTTGCTCAAAAACATACATGAACTTTCAGTCAGCTATAAATACATACTGCAATGGGAGAAAGACGCCATGACTCATTCCCAAGCAGGCTTTCAAGGAGAATGCAGTATTAGATATGGATGGCGATCAGGAACACTGCAGTCAGAGAAACTCCTAAACAACTGCATTCTACAAACTTGTTTTCACTGTTACATGAAAGTGCATCTTTGTATCCGTAGAATCATCCCCATATTTATAGAAAAAGTACAAACATTGCAATTTTGTCACACCCTAAGCCTATCTAACATGTAGTTTCTGTTAAGTGCAAAAAGTATAATGGAGTTACACGTGCACTAGTGCATGTAAGATCTAAGCCTGAAAATGAGGCAACGTCATCGCCAAAAATCCAAGGTAGTTCAATAGTTGCTAAGTCTTTGCTGCACAGCTGTTAAATGGCTAAAGTAGAAGCTGAAGTAGAAATTAAAGAACAGTGTAAACCCAACAACCAGAGCAGTGTTTCAGAGCAGGAACTCCATTCCCTCACTCTCCACACACATTTACCAGCATATGCTCATGCCTTTTTTTACCAGTTTGGGCATAGAACTAGGCTTGAAGGGGAGGAGGGCAGCCTAGCAGAAGAGAAAGATGTACTGTTACACTGAAGGTTGTAAGGAAGAGGTATGTGGTGCAGACTGAAAGAGTATCTACTGCCAGGTCTCTCAAGAGCACAACCCCAGTGCAGCCCTGGTATCATGATGTGCTGGAATATGGACCTGAGGCTATGCAACAGAGCATAGAGCTCAGTACATTATTAAATACATATGCAGCTAAATTTGTCGTGTCTTCAATGTAAGCCCTTTTTAAGTGTCACAATGGCTTCACTTCTACTCCCACAAAATGAGGCTTCATTCGATAATGACACGTTTGTATGCCAGAAGACTGATAGAGTCACATGCATGCATAAACACTTGGCAATTCAAAACAGCTAATACTCAAACAAGTACATTATTTGCTCTTTAAAGGATTGAAACCTGTACAATACTTCTAAGAGGGTAACTGTGAAGATTAACAAATAACTGTGCATAACAATTCAGTTAGTTTTGTTCCCTAGTTAAGTCTTGCAGTGGACTATGCTACTGCTTTTTCTATATTTTAAAATGCTACAATAGCCATTGCGTTTAGACACACAGAGACTTGAACAAAGTCTACAAAGAGCAAGAGGAGCTCAAACTGTATACATGCTGAGACTGTACTCTAAACACAGTTGTGCTTTCACTATATTGCCATCATGTCTTTTTGGAAAGCGCAAGTCCTGCCTCCTGTTCAAAACTGGTGAGAGAAATATCCAGAAGTGAGTGCTATTAGAATGCTGTAACAGAGCAAAAGCTGTACAAGTAGGCACTGTGGAAGGAAATACAGTAAGGCGTATTTTCAAAGGGTGTGTGCACATGTATGTATACGCATATATGTAAACACACATATATAAATAAAATGGTTTTGACAAAATGATGGTTTCATTTAAAAATCAATGGAGTGAAAGTACAAGCAATTTAAATTATAGAAATCAAGGGTAAAAGCCATGAGAAAAAAGCAGCAAATTTTCTGAAGTAGCACCTGCATCTCAGGGATGAGCCTTTGAATTTCAGTTTTCATAGTCCAAGGCAGAGGTGTGTTTACCCATCAAACCAAATTTTAAACAACTGACCATCTTCTCTCATCTGCAATATTGGGTTTTTACAAAGGAACCATGATTTTCAGGACCCATCTCTCCCCAGTGGTGGCAAAGCTTAAGTAGGACACTACTAAAAGGTCAGGAGAGTGTATCTCAGCAGAAGAGAGGCTAGTTGTGCTATCTGTGGTTTATAGGCAAGGTAAAAAAGGCAGGACAGTGGAGAGAGGATGAAGAAGTGTGCTCAGGATAGCAATGAGCCTGTCTATAGTTATAGCTCCTGACCCCGTGTCCCTGACATTTATTAACACCTGTTTTAACAAAACTTAAGCCTCTTGCCCAACACTGTTGCTACTGCATTATTGAAAGTACTCTGCTGTGTGACCACTAGGTTCTCACACAATGTCACTCAAAGAATCAGCATGGAGAATCATCAATCTGCCCACTGTCATGGGAATTATATTGCATTGTTTTGTTCAATATTTTGTATTAACTGCAAAGAATTATCTCCTCCTTTCATGCAAGTCTTACATACTGTGGAAGAAAATACTAGGTCTTCTCAGATACTATGTGTGATGAAAATATTAAAATAAAAAAAAAAAAGGGAAGAAAAAAATTATTCTTTATATACTGGCCTTTACAGAACTGACACTGGAACATCCTAATAGAGGGCTAAAAGTGAGTTTTCCCTTTAAAAAGCTTTACAGGGGTTTCCTATTCCAACTGTCCAGGATTCTGTTTTGTCATCAGAACACATTAAGCATCATTTTACAACAGACAGAAACCATAGATGCCAGGTGTGTTTTTCTTAAGATATATTTTCATTCCAGTGTGGCACTCATCTGCTCAAAAAACAGATGGTAGTTGATTTCTGGAAAAAAAAAGAAAGGGAAAGAAAAATGAAACTCAAAGCCTTCTTGTTCTCCACCAAGATCCCTTCTGGAAGTTGCAAGAAGAATACATTCACATTTCAGTGTCATGTTGCTACCACAATGCTACCCTGAGACAGGCTTGTACGGAGTTCCAGGGCTGCAAAATCTCCTGCAAAGGACATGCCAGAGTACAGGGCCCTCTGACTGAAATACTGTGACCTGTGAGTTTCATGTTATTTCAGATAACAGATTCTGAGCAAAAGGGAGAGACAGCTAGGTCCTTAACAAGGCCAGAACTTGAAATACTGTCAGCTACACGCTGAAGGGTTATATATGTCTGGAAAATAGTAAGACAGGTTTATTTACTTGGGCTGCAGAAGACAGCACTTGCAATCTTAAAATTTATGCATGTTTTCCATAACAAAAAGTCAAGTTTTCCTCTCTGTTACTGAGTCAGCAACTGGCAAGGAGACCATGCATTCTTTCTGCTACCGCAAGGATACAAAGCAGTTCTTCTGTCTTCCTGGACAATTATGAAGCAGCAGACTATTCCAGATTTCCCCTCTAATTTGTGAGATTCATCCAGAGAATGCACAGCCTCAACTACAACACTTCATTCTTCCTAATTGTAATGCTGGTACCCAGGTGCCAGAAGAGCTCCAGCTGATCCTTCACGTCCAGGGTCTAAAGCAGACAACCCTGTGTTTAATGACCAGGAAGAGAAGGATTTTAGCTCTGTACTATCCAAACTATCTCAATCGTAGCATGAATCCAGTCTTCATGTGGAATAAAAGTTAGGTTGTAGTCCACACTATGGTACCCGAAGAACATCCCTGACATAAAGGTAAGAATTTAAACAATTAAGAAAAGGTTTCACTGAAAACAGGAGCAAGTCCTCCAACTGTGTCTCTGCCAGAACACTAAGAACAGAAGGCATGACTAGATAGTAAGAAGAGGCTGAGTTCATCTGCCCTTTTTTCATGGCTGTTTTGTCTCTGTAGCTTTAGCTGTATCATTCTGTTGCTGTAGATGACTGTCCTGTAACACCTACATTCACACCCTTGTCTCCACCATGACTGGAAAGTAGAAAGCACAGGTAATGATCAGATTTTGCTGAAGTTGCAGTGCTTGGAGCACAGACTCATCAACAAGACACAGCAAGAACTGCCTCACCACAGACCTGGCTCCATCACACAACAGCTTTTACATGTTTCAAAGTGACACTTAAGTCCCCTGAAGCAGCTGGAGATGTTTTTGTAGACACACTAGCAAGAGGAATGCTCCTAAAGCTGACACTTGAGTGATGAATTCATGCCACCCATAGCTGAAGTACTTATTGTCGTGCAACACACAATAAGTAAGTCCACTGTCTGGCTAAGTGGGCTCCAGGTAACATGGCTTAAGTAGCTCCAAGCAGCAGATGCATTCAAGTGGCAAAATAATGCAGGCCCCACCCCCTGCCCACAAGTGGCTCACAGGGCCCCTTGAGTATGATGTTGACGTGAAAAGTGCAGTTCCTGGAGAAGCACGGTGAGATGAGCCCAGGAGCGATATGAGTGAAGAACAACATGACCACAACCCATGGGTAGCATATATACGTAGTGTATGGCAGGACGAGCATGTCTGCTCCAGCGCCAGTCTCTAGCATGAAGCTGTAAAAGGAGTGCTGAATCTCCACACCTTCAGCAGATGGATGAACACAGAGCCTTTGAAGTTTTCTTCAAGTGAGAAAAGACAGTCACTGTGTCCCTGGGCCCACACCTGATTAACACCCATCAAGGACTTGAGAAGCCTGAGCAGGTAAGTGAACTTTCATTGTGGCTCTCGCATTCCCAGCTATTTGAAGCCTACAGCACATTACATGCACACTAAAGGCTTGGATATCTCCTAAGCTCCTCAGGAAAGCTACACTGTACTTCAGCTCTAACAGATGACTTTCCTAATTTACTTAACACTAAGTAGTATTTTTACCCCAATTAATGATGATTCTTTTAGTCTTTGAGCTTGCTGTTATATAATAATTCAACTGTGACAAATTCATGAAAATGAAGCAGCACAAGTAAGGACAAGAAGAAGTCAGGTGTCAAAGATAATAGTTTCAGTGATAGAAAAGAACTGGTATACCGTAGTACTGCCTTGGGTATTGTTTCTTTTTTATGTTAGAGTTGTAGCTGCTGAAATTCAAATGCCTTTTAAAAACAGGCTTTGGCTGAATAATGAGAAACTAAGCTGCAGTTGAAAAATTACTCTACAGGCTGTTTCCCCTTCATTCATACTGTCCAAATACTGTTGAAGTAAACTCTCTGAAATATTTTGACTCAACTGTTCTAGTACTTTCTCTCTTCCCAGTGCACTGGGCTCCTTTTATAGAAATAACCTCTCCTGTGTTTTGTGGTTTTCCCTTTACGGTAGTACTGTTTCAGCTGTGCTATTTGAACTGATCCAAGGAGTCCTCAGCAGCTCATGTCTTTGCCTTCTTTTGGTTAGGATGCTATTGCAGGCATTAATTTAAAGGAAGACATTTTCAATTATGGAACAACTCACCAAAAATTATCTATGGAATTATTTTCTTTAAGAAGGAGCTGGGAAGAGGGGAGGAGTCTTTGTGAAGGCAGGTGCAGAAATCTCAGCATCTTTGAATCTCTGTTTGGCTGGAAAACAGGGAAATGCCTTACGGAAAAGCAACCTAAAGTAAACATTTCAGACGAGACAAGTGGTACATAATAGTTATTTGTGACAATGAGGCACTATCTTTGAACGACAAAGTAGAACCCAGTACTGTCAAAATGTAAAGAAAGGCACGCTCATAGGCAACACTCTTCAGGAGTTGTCCGCACTCGGTTTTACAGGGCCAGCTTGGTATCTGCAGTAGATGTGCTGCATCACTTCTGAACACAGGTCTCCACTTAGCGTCCTCCTTCAGAGACTGACACGCTATCCACTTTCATCTCTCTCAGGCTCCCAGTTTTTTTCTGTTTCTGCTTGGATTTTTTCAACATATGGACCTAAAATTGAAAGTTTTAAAAGAAAGTGAGTGAGTATTAAAATAGCTGTAGTCACCAATAAGCTGATCTAAGGCAACAAACTAATAACCAAGTTAAGTGCTGGAACTGCAACAGAAAAACATTTAAATACACAATGCATTTAAATACTCTCTGATGCACTTGCCCTTATAAAGCTATAGGATTGACTGTTTTTTTTTTTTTATGTAAACATATACAGACCCATTATGTATATGTATATAGATGTATGTGTGTGCATATATATTCTTGTACAAACATATATATACACATATACAGACAACAGTACTAGACACTAACCTGATAAGAAATGTTTCTCACTGAAGGACAAGTTGGGTTTGTTCTGTCTCTCTCTCTCTCTTTCTTTCTTTCCATTTCCCCCCCTTTTTCTCTGGAAAAGTACAAAGTTTAACATATTCTGAAACTTTGAGATATAATCCTCTCTTTCACCCATTTCTCCTCTGCAAGGGCCATCGTTCTGGTAGCTCTCCCAGTAGAGCTACATATTCCCTGAGACCGTAGCAAATTTCTATGTGATGAAAAGGCATTCCCAAATTGTAGACAAATGTGTAGACTGGTGTGCAGCACAGTCAACTACTGGAAAATACTTATTTGACAACTTCAAAGTCAACTGAGAAGTTAAATTCTTAGGCAGCTAATGCTGTCTTCCTTTTACATATACACTGAGATATTAAGGAAAAACAGACACTGATTACTCCAAAGTATCTTTTTCACAGATCCTGCTCCTTTGTTACGGATTTTTCTCCTTTGCTACTCTATGACAAAATCCCATCTCCAGCAAACTGATTCCTCCCTAGCACACTGCAGTACTACCATTTTCCTTATAGCTGCGACCTGCCTCAAGGCAAGCAACACTGCCTGGAAATCTCAATACAGAAGAAAAAATCAAGTCACTAGGCTGAAGCTCAGGGACTATTTTTTTTAACACAAGCTTCACCTGAGCTACTGGAGAGATCCCTCAAAATATCCTCTGTAGAAACTGCTATTATCTAAGTTACCATACTGTGCTGAGTAGCTCCTTTAAGGTTTAGCATCAGAACACAACAAACAAGCAAGATAATATGATAACAGCCAAGGGAGGAACAAAGTCAGCTTACTAAGAGAAACCTACAGCCAGTACCTTTGGTCCTGCAGCAGAAATGATAATCTGACCAGGGGCCTGAATCCAGGGCTCTCCATCAACTTGAACTGGAATTGGCTTTAGGAGTGTTACACGGAAATATGAGCCTTGGGCTATGCGAATTCCTGACCGAAAACCACCTTGGACTTGACCCTGTTAGGTAGAAAAACTAGGATATCAATCACCCCCCTTAACAAGAAGCACAAATACCAGCTATAGTTAAACTGGGCAGATAGTATTTTATTCTCATCTGATATTTTATGTTTGAAGTGAAAGAACTGCTTAGGCAAAATCTGCACAGGATGCCTTTACTGCCCCAGCATTAATTACTTCAGTTAGTGCAGAAGCCCCTGCAGGCTGCTGGAAGTTGTTCCACAGTGAAGTTGTTTGTACACACAAATTGGCCAAGGAACATACACTCACAAAAGTCTTGTTTGCTTTCACTTTCCCCACTCCATAATATAGTAAACACATTTTCAAAACACATAACTATACACACAGTCTTCAGCACATGTGAAACTTAAAAAGACTAAAAGCCCTTTGTCAATCAGGGAGAGAGAGTTTTGCCAAACTCAGCTCCACATAACTACATAAATGTATTTACACACTCAACTACAGATACAGACTCAACTCCAACTTAACAGCTGAGTTAACTTTTTAGAGTTAATTGTAAAAAGTGAAGCCAAGTGAAGTTTGCTGCTACACATTCTCTTGGGGCAAGTGTACAGAAACCAAACATGTGTGTAAAAACCTTAACATCACAAAACCAAAGCACAGGTTTTTTAACATTTACATTCCAAAGGAACAGGTACACTCCTTGTGGCTTCTGCTTTCAAAAAAGATTTAAGGATCTCTACCAAATCCCTTCTCAGCTGTCTTTTAGAAGATCTAAATTACAAAATGGTAAAGTTGGCCAACACCAGAGATCAAGCTGTAAGAAATTTTAAGCACATGCCTTTCCATTTTTCTTTGTTTTATGCATCAGTTATCTCTAGTTACCTGATCACATATACTTTATCAGCTGCAGATTTCTTTAAATAGTGAAAAACATATGAAAAAAAGACAAAAAACCCCTACCATCCCACAGGACTCTGTTACTAGTAGCAGGCCATTGTAAAAATATTTAATACATTAAAGAATTAAAGTTGCATAAATTGAGTCATAATATTCTCTGCAGAATGACATACCATCTGCTTCATGTAGCATTTGGACCAAAAGCAGCTAGCATTAGATTCTCAGTGGTAGGGGTTGAAAAGCCTGTGTCAGATTATAAAGCCAGCTGTCTAGGAGGATTCTCCACCTTGACTGTGATGAAGTATGTCAAGATTTTTCACAAATACACTAGTGGAAGAGTTCATGCTTTTGTAATATGAGAATAAAATCTTGTTTTCATCCCATGAACTGTTTTGTTTTGACACCATGATACCTGTTATGAAAAAGCTAGTGCATTCTATATTCCATACATATATATGCAGTTAATATATATGTATGCATGTATGTTTCTGGACTTGGTTCAAAGTCTAGTTAAGTTATAAAGCATTTCCCCATGTGTTTTTAACAAGTTCTCCACATTCATATTACTTCTTAACAAAGAGGAATTATTTTTAGGACTATGCAATTGCAATGCCCTGTTTGTTACAGAAATAAGCCTGTCTGAAAAAAAAGTGTGTTTCTTCTTTGCTTACTGGAATGCCAACTTACCATGTGCACGACGCCAGTCACACCAACAACTTCCAGCAGGCCATCGTCGATGCGTGGTTTCTCGAAGCGATTGTCACTCTCTGAGCCCCAGAGATCGGCTCCAGAGCCCCAGCTGTGTGTAGAGCACACCACAGTGACACCTGTGCACCTGCGGTCTGCCTTAGGACACCCTCCCTGCTACCATGCTAGGGGTGGCTGGCTTGCCAGGCTTCCAAAGCTAGACACTGCTCCCCCACCCGCTGGAGGGATTGCAGTTCCTGCATTGTAGAAACTGGAACTGTTTTTCCTAAAATCTGGAAGAATTCTGGTAAGATCTTTTAGTAGTAATGATACCTAAAAGAAGGAGTGAAGTAAATAATTTCCACTGGGAAGAAAATATGTAAGTAAGAAGAAAATAACTCCTAAGAGTTCTAAGTTTGCTGGGAAATATTGGTTAGAGCTATACTAACCCTTATCTTTCAAGACTTAAGAATTTAACATAGCTCTTGGTGGTCTTAACAATATTCACGGAAGCTAATGAACAGAAACTCAAAGTATGAAGTTTATTATTCTTGTACCTTGCCAAACTCACTTGTACTTATTAGCAGGTATTCATGGACTTCAGTCCTCTGAAATGCAGTACTGACCCTCCGCATATAAATCACGCACTTAATGTTTTTGTGCATGGACTGCTCATCACTAATCGTGATCTTTTCTTCTACACAGTTCTCATGTGCAATGTGTATTTGTGTATGTGTATGTGCACGTGTGCACATATGAAAATGTGTATTTGAATAAAAAGTTGAAATATTTTCAGGCTTAAATGCAAAGACATAGAGGTTGTTTAAGATAAGAAGGTACTTGAAAAATAATAGTATGGCAGCACTAATTACCTATTGGTTTTGTGCAAACAAAAAACCTTCCTCTACCAGCAACACAGCTAAGGAAGCCGGTTTTCTGCAGATTTGGTTTCCTTTCTTCCACAGCAGTAACTCTAGCTCCCTGCAGGTGTCAGAGCAGCACTCACAATCCAGCAAAAGGTACCTGAACTGTGGGTTTTCCACAGCTACCCAGGTTGCATCACAGATTCTGTGTGTTGAGGAGCTGCCTGTCGGACCCAGGCAGTCTTTGACAGCTGAATTCTGCCTGGCCTTCACTGCAGGAACTGCTTAAGTACCTGGTCTCTAGTGTGTCAGAAAGTGTGTGCAGGTCAATCATCTTTGATCCTTCTACATGTCACTGTGAAATCCAGTGGGCTGTTCAAACAGTGGAGGGACAGGGGAAGATGGTAGTGGACAGAAGCCATGGGCCTAGAGCCACACCTAAAAAGTCATGTTTTGCTGGGAAACTGCTCCAAAAGAATTCTGAAGACCTTTGGTGAGGAAATTATTCCAAATTACTGATAGGATAGAGAAGAAATAGCAAATGTATGTGGTTTGCACTAGGAAAACAAGGCTATATAACCTTATTATCATAAAAATTCTACTTTTATGTGGAATGAAATTGTGAGTTTTGACAAAACACAAACCATGTCAAAATGGTATTAAAAGCAAATTCCTGAGGCATAGTTGCAAAGTCAGTGAGTCAGGCAATAATCAAAACCACCCAGTAACAACTATCTACTAATCTAAACCATTTAACATTTTATCCAAGCATTTGACATTTGATGCTCAAATACCAAGTAGCACATCCACACATACAGCCAGGCATGCATTCACACGGGATCCTTCCTCTCCTTTTTACCTGGGTATATTAATAAAAATGAGTCCTTCTATACTTGGTAACTCCACTTCGTGCTGGTCCACTTGCAGCTTTATGTCCCTGTGAAGGTTTCTAGTATGACTTATCTTCTGCAGTCCAACTTTTACATAAACTCCTTTGTTGTGAAACCTAGGAGCAGACAAGGATCTTGTAATTAAAATGTGAGGCCCAGCATAGCATTCTTCCTTGTATATATATACCAGCGTTGTCCTCTAGCTGGCATGTTTAAAGAGTTTTTCAATTAAACCCCTCTTCAAATTCTTCTAGCTTTACTGGAGAAACAAAGCATAAGCTATGAACTGCTATTTTATATACCTTTTGCTTAAGAGATGATTGTGCTGTCAAAGCATGTGGACATCATGAAATTTTATTACAGAAAAATCATCCCTTTTTAAAGTGTTGCCTGAACGCAATGCTTCTTTGAAATGTAAACTTCTGGGTTGAAAGATTACATTTTTATTTAAGACCTTGAGGTCTTCATGACATATTTTAAAGTGTTTTCTCATGCAGTGCTAGAACTTATGGCACAAATGACGAGAATTTTTATGGCATCCCTAGAAATGGCAAAATATTTTAAGAATAACATAAACAAATGATAGTTAAACACACAGACTATTTTCTTCTATAATGGAAACCTTTGGATACATGGCCTTCAGGGCAACCTTAAAATAAGACGCATAAATTTTCATTATTTGACCCTCCTAGCACAAGGATGTCATTGGAATCCAACTCTGCAAAATCTCTCCACTTTATATCTCAGTACTGTGGACATTCAAGCAGGGAAGACAGCCAGTTTAGCATGTGGGTTACAGTCAACTCTTCAGACAGAGACTTTTCAATTATTTTAAATTATTATATTGGGAATGATTAGTTCTATGTCCTAACAGTTTTAAATAGCATTGAATTAAAGGTACCCTACATAACTCCATTTAACATATACTTCTCCTCCAGACAAGACAGTAAGATGTATCTATGCTATGACAGGTTTTGCCTAATTTGGATACTACTGAAAAATATTGCAATAGCAGTAGGAAACACAACACTTTAAATATCTCCAAGAAGTATTAATTTTTGTTGCATGAAGCAGGAAGCCTGCAGAAATCGAAAGAATAGAACACAGTGCTCTAACTGCAGAACACTTGTGCATTGTAAAATAATTCTAAACTCGTATTAAATTGTGTAGAATATTCTCTCTCTCTCACCTTACATCCAAGAAACTGCTTGCCACCGCAGTCTCTTGCCATTTTGGGTGGCACAAACAAGATGTGGCCTCCTCTGTAATAGGCAATCTTAAACACTGTTCCACGATCCCATGGGAATGATTTGGATGAAGGGGCAGAAGCCTCCTCAGCAAGGTCATTGATGACACAAAGCTGGGAAGAGTGGCCAATACCCCAGAGGGCTGTGCAGCCCTTCAGAAGGACCTTGAGAGGTTGGAGAGATGGGCAGAGAAAAACTGCCTGAAATTCAACAAAGACAAATGCAGGGTCCTGCACTTGGGGAGGAAGAACCCCCTGCACCAGTACAGGCTGGGAGCAGACCAGCTAGAAAACAGCTCTGTGGAGGAGGACCTGGGGATCCTGGGGGACAACAAGCTCTCCATGAGCCAGCAGTGCATCCTTGTGGCCAAGAAGGCCACTGGTATCCTGGATTCTATTAGGAAGAGCTTTACCAGCAGGCAAGTGATCCTGCCCCTCTACTCAGCCCTGGTGAGGCCACATCTGGAGACCTATGTCCACTTCTGGGCTCATCTATACAAGAGAGACTTGGACCTCCTGGAGTGCATCCAGTGGGGGGTTAATAAAGATGATCTGGGGTCTGGACCATCTCTCTTATGAGGAAAGGCTTAGGGAGCTGGGCCTGTTCAGCCTTGAAAAGAGATGACTGAGAGGAGACCTCATCAATGTCTACAAGTATCTGAAGGGAGGGTGTCAAGAGGATAGAGTCAGGCTCCTATTGGTGGTGCAGAGCAGTAGAACAAGAGCCAATGGGCAGAACCTGATACACAGGAAGTTCCACCTGAATGTAAGGAAGAATGTCTTTGCTGTGCCTGTGACCATGCACTGAAACAGGCTGCCCAGAGAGGTTGTGGAGTTTCCCTCACTGGAAACACTCAAAACTGCCTGGACACAATCCCATGCCATCTGCTCTGGGATGACCCTGCTTGAGTAGGGGGGTTGGATCGGATGGCCCACTGTGGTCTCTTCCAATCCGACCCATTCTGTGATCCTCTGAATAAAGACAGATGCCCTGAACATTAACTTTTACATTGTCAAAAGAACTGATGTAGCTTGGCACTCAACAATGCAAAAAACATCACTGTCACACTATTTTTATCTGCTTTGCAATGCAAGTTCAGCATTAAATTCCTGCAGGGAAGTCATCACTGCACATTGAGCTGCTAGCCAAAGGTAAGCAGCCCTGCACATACAATGAGACTCTACTGAGGGAGGCCAGAGAGCATACACCTTTTGGGACATTTACCAATTTAAGGCCTTGCTTCAGAATAGCATTGAAGCCCATATTTCTTTCAAGAACTACTGGCAATTTCTGTTGCCATAACCTGAAAATTCCTGTTCTGCACCCAAGAGCAGCCAGTTCACATGCCAGCAGCTGATGCATCTGGCATTAGGTAGATAACCTTTTCAGTTAATTCACTAAAAACAATTTTAAAAAAGCACTAATACTGCTGACAAGACTGTGCACTTGCTTGTCATTGGAAAGTAAAAAGCCAGTCACAGGCAGTCAAAGGTAAAAATCACGTGTCAGCACTGTTAGCCTGCACAAGCTGTTTGTCTTCTGCAAAAACACACTTCAGTATCAATTCATTATTTCATGTTTCTTTTCCAGAAGTATATAGCCCTTCAGATTTGGGAGGTTGGAAGGGATCATCTCTTCTTTCCCACAAATCCTTCAAGTCCCACAAGCAAGAATGACACCAAGTTATTGCCCACTGCACTGCAGGTGGTGCACACTGGGAACCGACTGAGATAAAGATTACAGGGATGAAAGGCAGAGAGGGTAAGAGAAATCAAAGTATAACCCTTATATGCAGTGGCAATAAGAAAAGAACACATATTTTGAAATACTGCAGTTTTGTGAACACAAAGGAGTATATTTTGAAGAGAGAATGAACATAACTTTTACATTGTATTAACTGCAGAAGACAATAGAGAAAACTTTCACATAGTAGAATGGGCACTGCCATAAACTAAATTTTTGCCTGATTTTACTACCCATGATGTTTTTAACCCAGTGGATTGAAAATGCAGGCCAGTGCCTAACAGTAACCTACATACCAGAAACAGTATCTTGTACTATTCAGTTTTTAAGAAAAACACCATGAGCAATGCCTGTAATGATAGACAGAACGAAGGTAGGCTAGACAGCAAGACAGGTGGGATTACACAACATTACACTTATAACCAGTCAGAGAATATTTTTATTAGTTACAGTTTGAACACTGCATAGTTGTAGCTGACTATAACTCTGGCAACCAAGAGACAATTTAGAGGACATTTAATCACAGAGGAAAGCAGACAGAAACAATTTCTACAAGAAATTATGGATCAATTACACAACTGTGACCTCTTTTGCTTATCAATTTGAGTGATTATGGGAAGAAAAAAGTAAATCCATTATTGGTTGATCTGCATGCCAGAAAGGAGGAAGGTCTCCCTCAATACCTTTTTAACAACAGTCTCACTTGTGATATTTTTTCCTTTGTCCTTAATACCAGCACTCAGGTGCTACCACAGCACTAATCCAGGGTGTAAAAGGTACAGAAGAAGTTCTGAAGTAGTTTTGAATGGGCTTATTGTTTATGTATCAGCACTACCCCCACCCCTGCTAAAGG
The DNA here is from genome assembly GCA_013396735.1 of Grallaria varia. Lineage (NCBI taxonomy): Eukaryota > Metazoa > Chordata > Aves > Passeriformes > Formicariidae > Grallaria > Grallaria varia. The sequence continues at coordinate 22,671 of VWZG01000864.1, forward strand.
CTCAGAGCAAGAGATATTTCCACTATCTCAAAATTTCACTGAACTCAACACTGCAGTTATTGGCAAAATAAGAATACTGAATAACAGTGACATGGGTTCCAAAAACTGCTTTGGTGCTTTCTCTTTGCAGAGGGAAAAAACGCAAACCCAAAGAAACAAAACACATGAAGTTTGTGTCTACGAGTTTCTGGGTAACTTAGTTTCTCCCTGTCTTAGCTTTGCCTCAAGCAATACTGTTTTGTGGATACTTGTAGCATTTAAGATTATCAACTGTATTGGGAGTAATGCAATAGCACAGAGTTGACCTTCACACCTGGTTTCCCTAGGATTACCTGCTGTTAAATTTCCCTGGTTCTTCTTCTCTAGCATGATGAAAGTCCAAGCTCAACTCTGCATCAATGCCAAGACCACAGTAATTGTTCATCTGTACAATCTGATGATAAAAAAAACAGAAAGGTATTATTTTGTACTTATATTTCTAAATGAAGAAGTTCAAAAGGTTTTCAACAAAACCAAGCTTTGCAGATGATTCTTCCAAGTCACTTGCATCTTGACAGATTCTGGAAAACATTTTCCAGAAACACTGCACTAAAAAAAAAGCTGTAGGAACAACTGGTGATACGCATAGTCACTATTTCTGAAGTATCAGAAACTTCAACATTTAATCTAATTAAAAGTAACAAGCATAATAGGACAGAAGTAAAACTAATGCAGAAATAAAACCAACTCAACCTCTCAAAGCAATTCTGTGCAATAACTTCACAAGTTGCTGAACACTAATGCCAATGTTATTTTCGGCATCAACCATGGATTTATCATTACATTACTAGGAAGATGCTCTTTCTTACCTTGGAAGGTGACCAGCTTACACCAGAGTGTAGAACTTGACTTCACCTACTCAGCTCTGTTTTAAATAGCTCCGTATATGCCAGTCTCAAGTTTCCACAGATTTCAACCATTTCTGCTATTAATTCGTCCTTTGCATGCCATAGCTTTTTTATCCTAGTCCTTGACTCCCTCACTCTTCACCTTTAAAAAGGAGATTAGGNTTAAAAAGGAGATTAGGCACCCAGGGAAAATCAACTCCTCTCTCCACCAACTGAAAAATAGCTGGGAGCTGAGCAACTTAAATCCTCCAACTGCCTCATAATGCTTAGGATTTTCCAGTGACCAGACTAAAGTCTTAGACAATTGCTACCATTGTTACAATTTCCTACTTTTTTTTGCCACCCCCTTGTCCAATTTCTTCTTTTTGTCTGAAGATGGACAGAATGAGGATTCACAAAAAGCTCTGAAGTCACCATCTACAATGAACATTTTTATTTTCCTAATAAAAACAAGTTAATATGAACCAAGGCACAGTGACTTTCATTCAAAGAAGTGCAAATAACAGATGCCACACATACAGACACACAATGGCAGTAAGATGACAGAAGGATTTACTTCCTGTATACGCTAGCAGCTCCTAGTAATTTCTCAAACTATGAAAGGAAAGATGAAAGCCCCCTTTTGAGGAGGGGGCTGTGTTTTGGTGGACACTCCAGTTTTACAAGGGTTCTGGAAAGTGTTTGGCATTCTTTCCAAACCCTTATCTTATGTGAGAAATAATTTTCTTTCCAACTGAAGCAAATAGATATGCCATTGTCATGTGAATCCTTTCATTAGTCCTCTATCAGATGCTTTTTGCCAAACAGCTATGAAGTGTGCTCTGCAATCAACCAGTTCTGCCACAACTGAAACACCAGATCCAGATATACACTGTATTCACTAAGAAACAGCTCAGCAAGGCCCAAGCAGGAAGTCAAGTGAGCAACAAAAATTAAGAGACATCAATATCCATCATCTTTGTGATTTTCACTAGAACAACAATTCCTAAGAATCAAACCCAAATTGTACTCAGCTCACCTTTGGAGGCTCAGGTTCTGCAATACCATTCTCTGCACCTTCAGCTGCCTCTTCCGCATCCAAAAGGATAGTCCAACGATCCATAAGAACATCATCCGCCTCATCCACAGAAACCAAAATAGAGTATGGGTCCTCCCCACTGTAGCCAGCTCCCCAGCGCAAGACCCTCCCCAAGTCATTACCTGGGCAACAATGAAGAAGGCCAAAATATGACTATACTTCATATTCAGTGCATTACACCCTGTTCTTAAATCACGTTGCATTCAGGTGCTCCAAAGAAGTCACAGGAATAGTTAGTTTGGAACAAAAAGTTAATAAGCAGAAAAAATATTGAAGTTCTGTGGCAGTTGCACGTGTGCTTACTGTTACATACAGACACACTCTCCCATCTGTAACGTTTTCACAAAAGGAAATGAAAAAAACTGTTATGGAGTTGAGATGTCAAGGAGCGACTGAGTTCACTGGGTTAGAGAAATGGCTGATGCCCCTATGGTTGTCAGGAAGAGAACATCTTGCCATCTCCAACTCCTGCCCACTGTCACACACCCAACACTCTGCCTGCTTGTTTTCCCTTGAAAAAGCATGACTGACATTTTCATGGAAAGCTGATACTGCAATTTACGTTCCAGCACCAGCCAGAACTGAATCACACCATCTCTGCTGCAAAACTAAGTTCTTTATCAGAAAAAAAAATAAAGATAAACCTTCTGGATGACTTCTGCCCTCAAAAGAGGAATGGTTCTGGATGTGAGTCTCACCTGTTCCCAAAGGTAAGATGGCAACTGAGGGCTCTGAGCACACCAGCTTGTGCCTGATTTCCTCAAGTGCACCAAGGACCCAGCCAACGGTGCCATCCCCTCCGCACACCAGCACTCGGAAGGAGGGGACTTTGGAGAATGTGTGAAACCTTCATTGTAAAATGAAGCAGAGGAGAAAAGAAATGTTACAACAGAATACAGGAAATGCAAAGTCTTATAATGTGCTATTTAAGATCATCATCATAGCTAGGCTTCATGAACAAAGATTTGGGAAGGGCTCTACCCACGCTTGCTGCAAGCGCGCTGATGGCTAAAGAGGCCAATGCGAGATGGGCAAGTCCGGTTGCAAAAGGCACAGCAGAAAGTCTCCATAGGTGGTGTTGGTGAGGTGCGGTTCTTTCTGCGTTGTCTTTTCTCCTTGAATTCTCGCAGAATCAGACTCAAGGAGAAAAGACAAAGCTATTTAAAATAATGCAGTATTATTGGAATTCTGCTCCATGCCCCCCTTTACCATCAGTTTCAGGATCAACTTCAATAAAGTGAATGGAAAACCAGGAAGTTTTAGATTAAACTGTTTTTAAAAAGAATGAAAATCACATTCCTCTAAGATTTTTCACGGAGTTAAATGGTTAATCACTTCCATTTTCATAGGCACAGAGCTCTAACTAGTCATAATTTCAATGTGAACATCTATAACTCTTTAAATTCTAGTGGAGATGTTGATCAGTGGTGTTTTTTTACTTAGTCATAGGAATCAGAGTACATTTTCTTCTTCATAGTACTGTTTGCCTGGTGACTCTTACTTTATGTGACTTTTCATCCCCCATACAAAGATATCACCCTAAGGAATTTTTATGTCCCATTGCACAAGAAGCAATTAACAAGTGGGAGCATTGTGCCATAAAGCTACAGAAAGAATCTAAGGCCAAAAGAAAATGAACTAATTACTGAAGTTGAAGTTTGAACTACATTAGAGAGACAACAGAATTACATAGTTCTAAAAGAAAAATTTTTTTATCTTGCCACCTGCATAAGCTGCATTTCTTCCAACAAAGCTTTTGTTCTGAAGACCTTGTCCTGACAGTTTTTATTAGAGCAGTGCTGAAGAATTGAGGAATAGGCTACAACCATCACTTTCAGTCTTATGAAGCTGGTAACAAAGTGGCGTTGATTAAATCAAGTCACAGGTTCCTGCCTCCCTACAAAGCACATTACGTCCTGTTCCTTGTGAACATGTGGCAGCTACGATCAGGCTGGCCCTGTTAATTCCGTAGATATGAAAAGTTTCAAGAGTCAAGACAGAAAATGTTATTAGACTTTCCTAGTAGTTCCCATGAAACATCAGAAGTAATAAAAGCAAAAATCAGCTTTCATCAGGAAATGTGCCATTTCTTTGTCCATCTCACTCAAATATAACATTTTTTTTTATTTTTCGTAATTATTAAATATGTGCTATTGTAAAGTGCATATGACTTTCCCAGAACTAGACTCTGCTAGACTTGCCAGATATATATGTTTCAGTGTATCAGGAACTACTCTATTCTCTTTTCTTTAGAGAACCTTAAAGTTAACATCTGGTCTCACAGTAAGAACCAGTCAGAAGAGAGTAATCCACTGTCCTGGTGGTCAGGCACAGAACAGAAGCAAATTAGATCTTCAAAATAAGTAAATCTCATCCATCCTTTAAAAAAAGTAATAGAACAATATAAAAAACCATAAATTAAAAGATGATGACTTACCCAGGCAGTGGCCCCCCATTGGTAAGTTCAAAGACCTGATGTGGGTTTAGCAGCTTTCTAAAACTGTACAGCAGATCCCGACCTTTTAGACCACCACTTTTTGGGTTCACAAATACAAGAAGTGGGCAGCAATTCTGTGGTATCTTGGAAGCCTGAAAGAAAACAAGAAAAAAGAATTAGCCAAACCCATGAATAGCCAGGAAAATGACTACTGCACCTCAGAAATATTACCTGATGCTTCCTTGAAGCTTAGTAAAAAAAATCCAGATTCTAAAAATAAAAATATTTACTGTCCAGAAATGGACAAGTTAGCTGCTGATCTTGATTCCCTGGGAACTGAAGTCTCCACAAACTACTCCAACTACACAGTTGAGCCTAACATTAGAAACAAAGGCATTGTAAGTAGCCCTTCTTACACAGTCTATGCCAAAGAACAGTGTAAGGGATAAGAGTCATGTACAATTCAAACAGAAAAAAGAGAAAGTTTCTCCTCAAAAGACAGAACCCCCCAAACCAACTGAAACTTTTTTCTTTAGTTTTGGGGTTGTCATGTTAATTGACAAGGGCAAACCATTTTGAAATAAGGATGTTTGGGTAGACACTGGCATACCCCTCCCTATGAAATAAGAGGCTAAAAGCTTCTTTCAAAAACATGTAATCAAAGTTTTTTATCAGGAGGGTTTACTCATGGATGTCAGTACCTTATGATCTACTGAAGCTGTTGCTGAAATGGCTCTCAAAGCACAACCAGGCTGAAGGGAAGGCGGATACCCATTCAGAAACCACCATAAAGGAAGCCACTAGACATGGCAGAGGTGGGATTTTCTGGGGCACACCACAGGCTGCATGGGAACTATACCTACAGCCACACCAGAGGTCAAAACTTCCAGCCAACGGAAGCACTCTTGGGACTGGTTTTCAGCCAGCCAGCCTGCCCACAAATCATTCTGTAAAATGATTTGTAAATAGTTGTAGAAAGATCAGAAAACAGCAGCACACTTTTCATCCATCCTGCCACAGGGCTCGGGGGCAGGTACGTGCCAGAAGAGTTCGCTGGACATGTCAACAAGTGCATTTCAAAACAAACGTTTGCCATAGCCCCTAAGTGGTGGTAATTTATATTTACACACTGGACAGCATTCAGGGAACAGCAAGCTGTCATGCAGCTGACTGGATGATGTTGTCTTTTCTCCTCAAGACT
>VWZG01000865.1:0-41884 GCA_013396735.1 Grallaria varia
ACCTTTAAACCAGCACACTCATGCAGGGTTCCATCTCTTCCTCTTGTTTGTATCAATCCCCCTGATAAAAACAGGAACAGCCCAGGGCCTAATTTTAGGGTTTCATTCATGGTGGAAGGCTCTTTGGTGCTTTGAGTGCTATCATGGCAGATCCTGACTCGGTGCCTGCACACACTCGGAGGTGGATGAACCCCAGGTCAGCTCCAGCTGGAATCATTTGTCTTAGCTTGATGTATCCCAAGAAGACATAAAGCAAAAGCAGATTTATGACCTTGGGTACCTCCCTGCAGAGATTTGCACTCTGGAAGGGTTTGGCCATGACCTTGCATGAGTCCTGCTGCCCCCATCGGTGTAGGGGGATGACCGTGGTGATGCACATCGAGCCACACTTACAGCGTGTCTCTCCCAATCCTCCCTGAAACCAGGGCCATCCCCTTGGGGGTGATGGGAAGGCATCAGGCTGCTGCCCTGGGGCTGAGCACCAGGGATGGAAGGGAGGCAGGGTGCAGCCCAGCTGTGGTTTATCAGTAGGTGCTGAACTGGCAGGTTGTCCCGCAATGCCTTCACCTAAGCAACTGCGCAGCATTTCCTCCCCAGGCTGTAGCTAAAATTTAAGTTTTCCTGTGGAGATCCTGTCTGTTGGGGACAAAGTCTGGTTATGAGCGTGTTGAGGTGGGATTCAGTCACTGGTATTGGTCCCGATCCTGGCGGCAACAGGCCCGACCACGTGTCCTGGGGTTGATGCATCCTGGGGCTGTGCAGGTGGGAGGCCAGCACCGAGCTGTGCCAGGCTCAGCTCCCCACCAGGGCACCCCATGTCCCCTGAGCAGGCACTGGGCAGCTGGCACTGAGCCTCCCCCACAGCTGCCTCCCCTCTGGCAGCTGGGATTTGGATGGGGCTGTGGATCCATGCAGATTATTTTTGAAGGAGAGAGAGGGGATGAAAACTGCCAGGGTTTTTTTTTTTTCCTTCTGCAACTTGTTCTTTAATGCTCAGTCCTTAAAAGGAAAAACTACTCTGCTGAAGCCTTCCCTGAGCTTAGGAGGTGCCACTGTGTCTGGGGCAAAGCACAGCTTTGGGGAGGCTGTTTAAGGATTGGGGGTTTAGGCTTGTGCTCTGATGTGCAAAATGAAAACTCCAGGCATGGTGGCAGGAGAGACCCAGGGTGTGCTGTGGCAGCAGCTCAGGGACCAGACAGGTTGTCCAGGCAGGTCCTGTAGCCAGGGAAGCTGGTTTGTTCCCCGCTCTGCTCTGGGACTCAAGCTCTGCAAGCCATTTTGCCCCCCAGTCCTGTAAGACCCCTGGGCTGGCTGGGACAGACAGGCAGGGGGGGCCTCCAGCTGGACCTGTGTCCCGGCCAGCCTGGGCACCCTTGTGAAGAGCAGAGGGAAGCACCTGCAGCGTTTTTGACACAGTGCTTTTTGAATGCTTTTGCCTTCTGCCCAGGCTGCGGTGGCCACAGCAGATCTCTATTCATAGCAGAGGCTGAGGTGCTCACCCTCAGTGGCAGTTCAGGGACAGAGAGAAGCAAGAGGCCCTTGGCCAACAAGGGAGCAGCAGGTCCTTTTCCCAGGCACAGCAGCCAGCCCTGTGTGCCTCTGACAGCAGAGCTGCAGTAGGAGCCCGTGCCTACCCTGTCAGGTGCACTCAGAGCTGAGTGCCAAAAAATCGCCAAGATTTGTTTAATAGGAGTGGATTTCACTGCTCTTCCTGCCCTCAGGTGCAGTTTCCTTTAGTGCTGGTTTGAGCAGTCCCCTGGTGCCTGTGACTGAGTCTCCAGTACCTGGGCTCCTCCTGTTCTGAGTGTCCATCCAGCAGGTTCTTTCTGCTCTGTCCCAAAGCCATGAAAACAGGGATGTTTCCTGCCCCGTGCTCTTCCCTATGTTGCAGAATGCTCAGTTCCTGTGGAGGGGAGAGTGAAGAATGGGATGGGGACAAGCAGCACTTGTCCCTCTGTCTTCCCCTGCCTGTGGGGTGCTCTCTGTGTGACTCCAGGGCTTGGCTGGGAGTGATTTCAGGACCCAGGTGGGTCCGAAATTGGTGAGCGGCACTCAGTGCAGAGTGGATGGTGGAGAAATGTGAAGGTTGATGTGGTGGGAGTTTCTCTGCTGTGTTCCCTTCTCCCTGCTGAAATATGGGGCTCTAAGATGCCTGTGCATCCATCCCACCCAAGATTCAGGTACTGGTCTTGAGCTGTAGGACCTTATGCCTTTGGGACTATTCTGGACTTTATTTTAAGTTGATTATCATTGTAGTGTGACTTGCTATGGTGTCCGTCCTGGCTCAGATTGATTTCCCCTTCTGCTCCCCCTCTTTCCTCTTGTACAGACACCAGGAAATCTCACCTGTGTCCTGAAAGTTCTTGTTTCTTACTTCTTTCTCTCCAAGACAGGATTTTGGAGGAATCCGCTGTTAATTTTGGTGCTGCCCCAACCCGCTCCTGTGGAACGAGCTGCCCCTTTGCTGTCTGTTCTGCTCTGGAGATGGGCTGAATCGAGAGGCTGAGAGCAGCAAAGGGGGAGCCAGCAATGCTGACACCTGGGCTGAGGGAAAGTTTGGGAATGGCCAGGAACGAGGCAGGAGCCAACAGAGTCCAACCCGCCAAAAGACCACCAAGTTTCTCATCTGTTATCTCTGTCTTTGAAAATACCACCTAGCAGAAGGTTTGGGGCTTTGGTGGTGTTTGAGTTCATTTTGATTTTGTTTGTTTGTTTGTTTTAAATTGAAACCACAAAAGTAATGAGATGCTTTGTGTGATAGGACCTTTTCCAGACTCTCTTGTGCCCCATGGTGCTGTTCTCCCTCTGCTCTGCAATGTGTTGCCAGGCTGGGCTCTGCTTTCAGAGGCCTGCCCCTGTTCTGCTCTTGCTGGAGCTAAGCATATGTGCCCAGGCATTGAGCAATCACAGCCATTTGTTCTGTATTTTCACAGTCTGGTCTGTCTCCTGCAAAGCAGAGGCTGGTTTGTTTGCATAGCACTTATTTTCAGAAGCAGGAATTTTAGGAACAGGCTGACATTATATTTATTTTAGTTCTCTATAATTTTTGTTAGAAGGAGGCATGTGTATTCAAAAGAAGTTCATACACACACATATATGTATGTTTATATGGGGGAGAGGGTTGTTCTGGGTACCTTTTTTGACCTAAGATGTAAATTACAGCTTTTCTGGACTTGGCTGAGAGAAGGCACCGAATAAAGCCAGGATTGACTGAGTGAGCTGGTGGTGGAGGGTCACCATAAGGAGCTGGTGCTAGAGACCCTGGGTGCTGAAGCCACCTGGAGGTTGCACTTCGTTGCTCGGCATCTGCACTGAGAGAAGTTTTTCTAAGAGGTGTCTTTGTGCAGGAAGTGAAGGGGCAAGCGTGATTCTCTTTAAAAAATCTGTAGTGATGTTTGAGTGGTTGAACAGAGTGCAGGCTGCTCTTCAGCCAGCCAGGAGCCAGGACTCAGGATCAGCAATGTCAGCAGCTGCAGTGCCTCTGGGACGGTACCCACTCCCCTTTCCTGAACTGGTTTGCCTTGTTCTGCTGCTGGGGCCTCCTCTTAGAGCACCCAGGGTTGTGAACATGGTTTCATTCTCCATAAGGCTCCTTCTGCTCCTTTTCACAGGACCCTTGCCCTGCTCTCTGTTAGCAGCAAATGAAGGAGGCTCTGAACTTGTCTCTGTAGGGCGGATCATTCCAGGTGCCCATCCCCATCTCCCCAGCTGTTTGCTGCAGTGAGTAGCCTTGGACCTATACACATGCCCCTCTCTTCAGCCGGTGTCACACCATGGCTGGGAGTTGTACTTCACTATCCATGTGTGATGGTCAAGCTCCATTCCTCCTCCTCCTCCCCCTTCTCCTCCTCAGGAAGGGCCTGTTAACAAAGCACTTGGTCTCGGCATTGGCACATCCTCAGTTGGATGACCTCTGATGATGGGAACAATGGACATCTTTGTTTTGAGACCTGCTTTGAGTATGCTGCAGGCCTCCTTGGAGGGCATTAGTCTTCAAAAATCCTACTTGTTATGGAGCCATGTGTGGCCAAGAAGGACTTAGTACTGCGCCAGGTCTCTGCAGGGCTCATCCCAAAGAAGGAATGTGGGAAAAGGAGATGGGATCTTGGCATGGAGCACAGAAATCCAAAAATTGCAGAGCATGGAAGATAAATGGGGGATCAAGTTCTAGGACCTCTCCCTGTAGCCATGCAGAGGGGTTTGCTGGCAACTTGGTGTGAAGCTCCCCTTGACAGGGGGTTCCTGTGGCTTTTCTTTGGGGCTCTCTTGTCCTTGGTGGGTGTTTGCCTCCTTGAGTTGGTGCCAAGCAGCATCCACAGGTAATGAGTGGGGGGAAGACTTCATGCAGAGGGCTGGAGGTCTCGAACTGACAGCTCCAGCTAAGAAAATATCTCCCTAATATTCTTAACCTTTGCCTGGCCTTGCAAAGAGCTTGCGCTGTCCAGGGACTGTGCTTGGCTGCCTGGGCTGTGTTGTCACTTGGGTGATGGTGGCAGGAATGCCAGCTTTTCTGTGGAGGAGTGGCTGTTCAACTTCCTGGGGTTTCTCACCTCTTCTGCAAGTGACTCCTCCCCTGTGCCTGGACCCTTCCATTTCTGCTCCTGCTCCGTTTTTTGTAGTTAAAAAAAGTTTTTTCTTTCCTGGACCTCATACTAAACATTTACAATCTTTTTGAGAAGATCTAATCAGGAGATGCTCACAGGATGCCCTTTCAGACTGAAATACCCTTTTTTAAAAAATTATCATTCATATTTTTTTATTCCTAGGCTTTGCCAAGCAGCAATAGCAGCCAGGAGGGACTCAAGCTGTTTTTGAAGGGGCAAAGCTTGCACATGTCCATCCCCTGTGTCCTTGAGGCTGCAGGACAGAGTGCAGCAGCTTGGCTCTTGCCTGCACTGTGTTGCAGCCCTTCGTAAAAAAACTCGCTGCAGGTCTGCGAAGGTGAGGCCTCCAGGTGGGACCAACCTGTCTGCCCACGTGAGATGCAGGAGTGCCCGAAAGGCCCTGCTCTTCCTCCTGCTTTACTCATGCCTGCTGCACCATCTCGCTCACGGCGCCTCTCTGCGTGGGGACACCCCCTCCCAACACCAGCGCCCCCAGCCGTGTCCCACGCTCAGGACACAGAGGAAGCTCCTGGAATCTCGGACAATAGGGGAGGATGCACTTAGGGAATGTGGGTTTGGTTTTGGAAGCAAGTGGGGATTTTGTTGAACTCCCTCTGCGTTGCGGGCTCTGGTGGCTGCCATGGTTTCCCAAAGCCATGGCAGTGCCAGCAGGCTGCCTGTCCCCGCGCTCGGGCCACAGAGGGGGTTTGGTCTGGGACTGCAAACAGGGCCTGAAGGGAAGTCTTGTCCTGGGGACAGAGTCCCAGAAGCTGAGACAGACCCAAACCGCTGCAGTGATGAAGCTGGTGGGAGCAGTGGGAACAGGCACACACTGTGTCTGCTGCATCCCTCAGCACTTGGAGCTGAAAGCACAGGGAAAAGCATTATTTAAACCATTCCCGGGAAACAACTTTAACCCTATGAAGTGGAATGGGAGTTAGGTTTTTTTATGTCCCAGTTATGGCCTTATCTCTCTGCAATCCTGGGTTTTATCACATCTTTCCAGAGTTCCTGATGTTATGTTTGAGGCTTGTGTGGCAGCCTGGGGCTGGCCGTGCTCCAGGAATGTGCTCCTTGCTTTTCCTCTTCTTTCTTTACATGAGTGTGATTGTACCAAACTCTTTAGTATTGCAGTGTGTTCTGTGCAGATTTTTCCCCTGGTTAAACTCCACCTCAGTCATCCTCAGCCCCTCAGTTTTAAGGGGAGCAAAGAGGTCACCCACCCGAGTCATCCACTTATGTGTCTTTGAATGCAAAGATAAATGTAAGCTTGTTAAAATTAAAAACTGTAGTTAGCAGCACACACTTGGTCGTGGCCACGTGCCGGGAGAAGAATTCGTTATTTTCAATAGCTTGCACTTAACAGAAAATAGCTGACCTCTCCTCTCTGCCAGGGAGCGGCAGAGCGGGTGCAGCCATCAGTGTTCCAAAGCCTTGCTAACCCTGTTGTTGGCAAGACAGATCAAACACAGTGTGCTCTTGACCAAGGCTGGCGACTTGACTGCCCCTCAGTCGCTCAGCTGGGTCTGGGTTTTGGGTTTTTTTCTTCCTTGCCAAGCAAATCTTCAGAACTGCCTCCTGTGTTACTCCCAGGCTCATCCCCCTGTGTGTGTGTTTTGGTGCTGCTTTCAGTGGGGATCCTGCTGTGCCTGCTTTCCTCTCCAGCCCCTCCAACACCTCCCAAGTGCTCCCCACATTTGGGTGAAGCCCCTCCACGTTCCATCCCTGACAGCAGCCTCTCCCCCTGCCCCAAAGCTGCCAGTGGGCCACCTGGGTGTAGGTCCCCTTCTCTTCTCCTCTGCTCTGCCTGGCCTCGTGCAGAGTGGCAGTGCTCTCCAAGGTTACTGTGCCTCTTGTGTCCCCTCTGAGCTGTCCCTTGGACCCTCCTTGCCAGTTCTTGTGCTACCTGCACTTCTTAGTTGCTCTCTCCATGGACATGCTCATCTTGCTCTGCTCCCATTGCTGCTGAGCTCTGCTGCTGCTCTCAGTTTTCCCTTTTGTGCCCTGTTTATTATGGATGATGCCTCTCTGCAGTTGCTGATGCCCTTGATGATGACAATGACTTGTTATTTTGTGCCTGTGCTTATGGTTTGATGTTGCAACTGCATGGGAAGAGCAGGGCTGCTTCTGTGGTTCTCAGCCTCAGCCATGGCATGGGGTGCTGTATGCCTGTTCATGTTGCACCTTAAATCAAACAGGGGAACTGATGTTGTTTTGATGAGAAAATACCAAACAACAAACCCAATGTTTTCTGAACACAAGGTTTTCTAAGGGTCCGTTTGTAGGCACACTTGTGGCAGTAGCCTGTCCTCCCCTGGTGATGGTGAGAGACCAGCAGGAACTGGTGCCATGAGCAAAGGTGGTATGCTCTGCTTCCAGCTGCTTCTTGAGTCATGATGGTGATAGTCTGAGCTGGGTGATCAGGTCCGCCCGCTCACTGACCTGTGCCACAAAAAGAGTGGCTTTCACCCAGATCAGCTTCCCCAGCCAGCCTGTCTGGGGTAGCCTGACCATCAGCCCTCCACGAGACTGTGCGGAGGGTCAGCATTGCGTGGTCATTGTGGCGGAAGAATTGCACCTTCTTGGGAGGCAGTTCACATTTATTTTGGGTTGAATTGACATTGTACGTAACAATTTTGAGTCCTCAGAGAGCTGAGGAGCAGCCTGCTTTTTAGGACTGTGTGCCAGATTGCTCAGCATTGAATACACCCACGGTTTTCTTATCAAGGAGTTGCAGTGTGCAATTAAACACACCCCCAGACTTGCCTGGTGATAGGGGCCGTGCTGACCTTCCTCAGAAAACCACAGCAGAGCTGAAGGCTGGGCTGCCCAGCCAGCAACTGCCTCCTCTGCCATGACCGTGCCAGCAGGGCTGGGACTGGAGCCCAGCCTGCCATTCAGGCCCTGCAGTGCTGCCACCATGACCCCTCATCCTTCCAAAAACCCACAGGCCGGCAGCAGAGGGTGTGAGAGGGATGCAGTGGGATCTCCCTTCTCCTGCTTCTCCTCTGGTGATGGCTTCTGCTGTCATGCCCTCACTGGGAAGCAGGTGGAGGTTGTGCCAGAACGAGCCCCCTGGGGGCATCAGACCTGCCCTCTTCATATGGCTTTTATTAATCACAAACGTTAACTTGGGCCCCCTTCCTGACACAGGGTGGGGGGCCAGGGCTTGAGGGGTGTGAACAGAGTTGAGGGCCATGTGTAGTTTTTATCTTGTTTTTCAGTTTCAGGCAGGGCGTGCCACTGGGGACAGGAGCACTTCAGCAGCAGCATCTCTCCTTTGGGGAAGGAGATCTTGGTGGGGTTTGCACCCCTTTCTGTTTATCTGAGCTATCCAAAATGGTTTTGGCTGCTACCTTGGGGAGCATTGGCTTTGTTGAGCTCCTTTGCTTTTGCTTGGGCCAGCTCTTTAGGGTTGGGGGGTCAGTGATGAGGCTCATGTGCCATGTATGAAGGCTGCGCAGCCCAACCCCTCTGCATCAAAACCATCACACTAATCTGCCTGAAAACCAGTCCTACAGCGCTGCTCTCTCACTGAGCCCTGGGCTGAGCCAGCATAGGTAATGGTGAAGGGACCCTGGGGCTCAAGGGGCTCTTTGGGGCTGCAGAAGGGTTGTGGATCTACAGCAGGGCCTGTCCATTGGGGCACCTCACGCTCTATTGCAGGCTCTGTCCCATCAGACAAGGGGAAGAGCCTGCAATGGAGATGGTCTCATACACCAGTTGCTCCCCACATTTACCTTTTGGACAGGTAAGTGTGGGCTTCAAGCAGGGTCCATGAGACCCAGAGGTCCCCTCCAGCCCCACAGTGTGTGGGGCCTGCAGGCAGGCACTCACGTGGTGGAGGCTGCCCACATTGTTGGGTGCCAGGGCTTTGCTCTCCTGAGGTGGAGTGTGCAGCTCCCAAAAGGAGCAGATCCTGCTCTGCAGATCCTCCCTGTGCTTGAGAGCAAGTTCCCATGCACTTCTCCCAGGCACCGGCACTCCCGTGGCTGTGCCAGCTCTTGATGTGAGTTATCCCAGCATCAGCAGACCTGCTCGCCCACCCCTTGGGCTTGTCGGGTCCAGGTTGATGAAGGTGACCTCCCCTTCCCTGTGCCAAAGAGCTGCTCTTTTGTCTCAGCCCCATCTCAAACCCTTCCCCTGGCTTCTCCTGAGCTGGTTAGATAGCTGAATGGCCCCGAGCGGTGCTTTGATCTGCCATCAGGCTGCCCGGCACAGTGGCTGCAGCTCTGTAGGACTCACAGACAGCCAACTGGTTTGCCTCAAGCCTCTAGCCCGGACTAATTCAGCTCTTGTGTTCCTGCAGCTCGGACTGGGTGGAGATCATCGAGCCCCGCTCCCAGGAGCGGATGTATGTCAACCTGAGCACTGGGGAGTGCGGCTGGGAGCCCCCTCCCAACCTGAAGGTGCGCCAGTCGGACCAGAAGCAGTGGTGGGAGCTCTTCGACCAGAACAACAACCGCTTCTACTACTACAATGCCATCACGCGGCAGACGGTGTGGCACCGGCCCCAGGGCTGTGACATCGTGCCCTTGGCGCAGCTCCAGGCCATGAAGCGCAGCTCCCAGCCCGGCCGGCAGCACCGCGGCAGCACCGGCAGCGACGGCAGGAGCACCCCCAGCCAAACCGCCCTCCTGCAGGACGTGGAGAAGGGCAAGTGGGACTGTGCGGGGGACAAGAGGAAGGACCCTGGCAGGTACGGAGAGCGTCAGCCTTCTCTGTTAACATCTAATGAGTGGCTTCAGCTGCCAGGCAGGGCCTGTCAGGCTGGTTGGAAGGCTGTGCTGGCCCAGGAGGGTGCTGTGCTGGGGCAAAGTGCTGCCAGGCCCCTGATCACTGCTGTGTGCCCTCCTCTTCCCAGGGTACAGCTGTCTGCTTTCACCACTGTGGTACTGCTTGAATATCCCTGGCTTGGGCCATGCCCTGTTTGTGTGAGGCGCCATAAAAACACACATCAAAAGATAATCATCACTCTGTGGTAAACAGAAGGAAAGGGGACAGGTATGAGTGTCGTGCAGTGACAGCAGCTCTGTCAAAAACTCACAACAGGGTTTGTTGGGATGGCTCAGCTGTGGGATGAGGGGTCAGGCTGCTGTGGGGTGTGGCTGCTCTGGCTTCTTCCTTCCCTACTTGCTTGTCTGCTGACATGTTCTTGCAGCTTCAGCCAGAGCAGGAGGTGGGGCGGCAAGGACAGAGCTCCTGGGCACAGTTATTTGGTCTCATCAAGCCTGAAGTGAAAGAACAGTAATGGGATGCTATTTTGCTTAGCTAAGAGATTTTTTTACACTCAGGTTACTCTGACCGCAATTGGGGCTCTTTTATTGTACTGAAACCATGCCAGGTTCAGCTGCACAGAAACATCCCCTCCCCAGTCCCTGTCGGGGTAGCCCCTCCACCTGGGACACTGTTTGGGGCTGCCCTGCCTCCCTCCCTCCTGCCCTGTCTGGGCATCATCCTGCCCTGGAGGCTGTGGTACCCCGAGCTGCAGCAAGTGAAGTTGGGTAATGATGGAAAGTGACTCACCCGAGGGTGAGAGCATTGCTGAGGTGAGCCTGAGTCTCCTGCCATCTCTGCCAGGGCGCCTTGTCCTGGTTCTTGGCAGTGTAGGAGGAAAGGCTGCTTGAACAGTTTGGGTCAAGGCAGCCTCTCTGTGTGCCTGGTGCAGGCAAGGAGAGAAGGAAAAAGCCAAGGTAATGAAAACAACCTGGGATGGCAGTTCTAGAAACTTTATGCACCCTGAAGTGAAGCTTATCACGTCTCCTGCTCCCTGCAAGATGCTCCTGTATTCAGTGCTGGTCTTAACGACTGGGAGACACTGGTCATGCACATAAAGTGCACCAGAAAGGGCCCAGAGCCTTACTGGTGTCCAGAATGCTCCCAGTGCCTCCTGCCCCACAAGCAGCCCCTCTGAGCTTCAGACCCATCCAGAGAACGATCCCTGCGTTGCCAGGAGAAATCCAGTAAGTATGGCCTTAAGATGAACCTGAGTAGTTCCCAGTTCCCTCAGGTCACTCCTGGTGTCCACAGATGAGCCACAGGCACATGAGATTTGCCATGAGGCAACTGGCTTCCCCTTCTTGTCCCTTTGCAGCGTGACACTCTGGGGCAGCCAGGACAGGCAAAGCTACGTGTTTCCAGGGGAGTGAGTGCAAGAGCCCTGATAAGGCATAAGATATCCTGAGCTGCACAGAGTCCAAAGTATTCCTCACTCAGTCTCTCAGGAGGGAACTGGCTGCCTCTGCCTTAGTGGGGAGCAGCTGTGCCTCGAGGGAGAAGAGATGCCAGCTATGACTCAGTTCTCCAGCCCTCTCAGCAGGGAAGACCCCACGCACATCCCCTCTTATAGGAGGACAGGGGATGATGCAATATGGGCAGGGGTTTGCTTTACCTTTCCTTGCCAGCCAGGCAGCATCACCATCACTGCCGGTTCTGCAAGGAAGGGGTGTGGGAAGAGATCCTGCCTTGCTCCACCCCTAGCTCAGGTTTCTGAAGCAACCCTAGGGCCTGGAGCAAACTCTGAAGGCAGGTGTTGGGACAGGCGTGAGTGGCAGCTTGCTTAGGAGCTAACAGACTGCTTGGATATGCAAGGCTATTCCAGATCCTCACACCAGTAAGCTGACGGTACTGGTCTGTGGAAGCTGCTTTCTTGGAAGCAGGAGACTGAGCGTTGTTTCCGTGCAGATCTCTCCTGTGTTGTCTCTGCTGTGTGAGCAAGGGCTGCATATCTGGTTATGCACAGAGATTGATTTCCCTGCCCGAGATTGACACCCGAGGAGAGATTTCTTACCATTTGCTGGCTCGTAAAAGGGGGAGCAAAAGGTGAGCCACAAGCAAGTGCTCCGCAAGGGATTGTAATGCCATTGCTGGGATGTTTGGTATACTAACAGCATAAGCACACTGAGCTTCTCAGTTCTGCTCTCTGCGTCGTTCTCCAAAGACAAACTCCAGCGTGTCCTCTTCCTCCCCTCGGAGCGATGCAGCTGCATAAACAGAGGGCAGACATTCTGAGTGCTGTTGGTAGCATTTGACATCTTTATAGGTACCTGTGCCCGAGACAGTTTTACTTTTGTCTCTTAATGCCAGCACAAAAGGTACTGTTTTTCTTTCCTTCATGTTTGTCATCTTGTGATAGATGGAGAGGCCAGAAGAGACCAGTGTAGTCCCCAAGAGGGGCCTCCTGCAAGCACGTGCCACAGAGGTCTGGGGAAGGGATTTGGTCCTTTTTTTAGTAATAGTTTGTGATTGAGGTTTCTCTTTTTTAGTAAAGTGTTCTTTACCACCTTTCGTCTCTGGAGCCTTCTACCAGCACTCCTGAATTTGCTGTGCCTGGTGCCACATCTCGGTGCTGCCAAACCCTGCATGTGCTCTCGGCAGCCTCAAGCAGAACAGGGATGCTCCCTGGAGCTGCACCCACACCCTGCTGCCCCTTCCCTCTGTCTCCACACCCATCCCACCCCTCCTTCGCTGCCCCGCGTGCTGCTGCTCTTCCAGCTCTCTAAAGCACACCAGCGCAGACTTCTCTAGACATTGGCCTTTGACTCCCCCAGGTGGCCCAGGGGGATCAGGCCCCCTCCCTGGGGCAGTGGCAGCTGCTTGCTGTGGGGGAGACACTGCTGCCTTCGTGCTCACCCAGAGCCTCCTGGGGAGGCTCCACTGCCTGTGCCTTGGTTCCCATGTTGGTTTTCTGCTATGCTTCCTGGGGCTGCCCAGCCCTGCGCTGGCTCTGCTTTCTCCCTTGCCCAACAAGGATAGCAGACAGCACTTGCCTTACATCTCCAGACCCTTCCTGAGCTCCTGGAATCCTAGTGTGAATGAAGATGGACTCTCTTCAGGGGAGGGGTTGGCCAAATTATCCTTTCAAACACTGGCAAGCTCTGGGGACCGTGACACCAGCCTGGGGCTGAATGCAACATTTTGGAAGTGTCCTCTGAGCCACTGCAGCTGTGCTGTTTGCCAGAGCTCCTCAAGGCTATGGGTCAGAAAGGGCTGAGCATGGCAGAGGGCCAAGGCCTGAAGAAGGCAGTCTGGCTGGGAGTGCAGCTTGTGTACTGGCTTGCAGCATCTGGGCACACTGCTGGTCAAGGCTGTGAGTGGGCTCTGTCATCCCAGCCCTGCTGTCCATGCAGACCAGCCTCTTTCCTCCTCTTCCTCTGGTCCTCCCAGCATCAGGGACTTGTTTGAGAGTGCTGTTTCCGAGGTTCTCCTTGTGATGACAGTGCATCTTAAAATCCTCCATATAGAAATCCACCTTCCCTGGGGACGTCCTATCCCCCAGAAGAGGAAGGTGAGGGTCCCCTCTGTGTGGGCAGCAGGTTGTGCTGCTCATCCCTTCCTCACCTGCCTTTCCCATGGCTCAGTAGTCTGGGCTGAGAGGGAGTGGGGGCTTGGTTTTACTGTGCCAGGAAGTCTCCAGGATGGGGAGTCAGAGGGAGTGTGTGAGTACCTTTGCCTCTTACTCTGGTTTGCCTTGTCATGGGCTTGCACCTCTCAGAGGCACAGCATAAGGAATGCCAGTATTAAGTTCTTCATAACCAGGCAAGAAACACTATCAGAATCCCTAATACAGGTTTGTTTCCTTCTGGTGCCACCAGCCTTGGGGTAGGGTGTGCAAACACAACGTGCTTTTTACGTGTCTGCAGAGCTGTCTCAGAATGGTGCAGGTCTGGGTTTGAGTGGATCACATCCCTGCCTCCAGCGTGGGTGCTGGAGACAGGGCAGCAGTGCTGCTGGAATACAAACATCCCTGTCCCTCACCTCTATCACAGCACCAGGAAGGCAACTGAGAAGAGAGGGCAGAGCTGAGGTGTGGGGTCTTTTCTTCAGGCTTCTGGGAGGGAAAAAGCAAACAATGGAGCTCTGGAACCTGAGAAGAGCTGCCGGATACGCTGGGGCGGTTGGAGCTGGGTGCGGGCTGGGAAAACCAGCACCAGGTTGGGGTGTTTATATTGGAGCTACTTGAAAGCATTCCTCACAGGGAACAGTCCCAGGGGACTCATCAGGGTCTCTGCTGCTGGTGGCTGCAGAGCACAGCTGAGAGGCTGTATTGGGATACTTCACTGTTGGCTTTGCTTTCTGTCAGGCCTTTCGCTGTTCAGAAGGATAGGGCTGAACCTTTCTCCATGCTGGGGAGTCAGGAAGTCCCTGTTGTCCTCTGCTTGGTCTTTTGAGCAGCCTGGGGATGGGGTTGAAGGAGGCTGAATGCAGACATGGCCCCAAGAGATCGTTCGTGGCTGTGGAAATGTTTCTTTCAAAAAAGGTTTGTCTTCCCTGTGGTGATGCCTCTTCCCTCTCATCTCTGGCCACCAAAGAGGCTGGAAATGGCACGACATGTCCGAGATGAGACTGTCAGGCAAGGTGGGGTACAGCACATGTTTAGAAGTTTCCTTTTTCCATCACGTTTACTTACAAACCTCCTGGTTAGTGTGGTGGCCCTTGGTGACACAGGAGAGGCACAACTTCCCTGTGTCCTCTGGCCGTGTGAGATGCCACCCCTGTGCTCCCCTGCTGGCTGTCCCAGCAGAATCCTGTAAGGGCACTACTGTGGTGCAAGTGGCCTGAGTCCTGAACGCAAAGCTCCTGGGTGCAATACCCTGTCCTTGACGTCAGAGTGGGCAGACGGTGGGCATTGGGGTGCTCTGGGGAGGTACCAATACCCAGTGGATGCCTGGACCAGTCCTAACATCTAGAATTGCAGCCAGGGAGGAGCAGTGGTACAGTGGACTTGGTTGCTTTCCTCTTCCTTGCCTCTGAGTGCACCTTTGCCCCTCACCCTGCATGAGACACAACAGGTCCCAGGACTGTTGTCCAACAGCCCTCCTGGAGCCAAGCCCACCTGATGCCCATCCAGCGTGGGTGCTTTGCCTCTTAGCAGTGTCTGTGGCAGCCCAGCTGTCACAGCCTGGGTGTTTGTGCTGTTCCTTGGACAGGGCAGTGTCGGGGGGTGCCCTGGGCGCTGGGCTCTGCTGGCTCCCGGGGTTTGCCGTGCTCCAGGGCAGGCTTGGTGCCAACGGTGCGCTTTGCCCCCGGCCTGAAGGAGGGAATGTGTCGGGGCATGGACTGTGAGTGCCAAAATCCTGCTGCGAGGAGGCTGCTGCTTGGGGCAGACGTGCTTACTCATTGCCCGCTGTGGCCGACTGTCCAGCTCATCTTGCTGTCCTCCCAGCTGGGCTGGGGCACCTGCAGGGAGCGCCCTGTGCCAGCACAGAGCTCCTGCTGCTCCCCACCGTGTTCCACCCACGGGGCCAGGTCTGTGCTGAGACCCCACTCACTGTGCCCTCCCACCTTGGGCAGGCCCAAGGTAAGGGGCAGCTTCTTCCCAGCCTGACAAAAGGACTCTGGGCGGTGAGGAGCTGTCATGCTTTGGTGTGCCTGGTGCCCTCCGGCTGGCATGGTAGGCAGCTTCCTTCTGTGGGAGGCCAGAGCACAGGATCTCCATCATTGCTCCTCTGAAGGCTCAAATCTGGGCTTTGCTCTTTCTCACAGAGCAGGGCCAGAGGTTGTTGCCAGTTGGGATCCCACAGGACCCCAAAGTCATAATGCCATGCTGGAGTGGGAGCCCATCCCTGGTGGCCAGGCTGGTGGTGCTGTGCAGATGCCCAGCCCCACGCCTGAGCAAGGACCAACTGGGATGTGGCCGGCGCTGCTGTGTGGGTGTGAATTGGGACACACAGGACAGGAGATGCTGCCGGTTCCTGCCGTGCAGGCAGGGAGAGGCTCATCCCTGTGGCTCCAAGCTGAGCAAGGAGCTGGCTTGCTCAGCTCGGTGTGGAGATCCTGCCACCCCGGTCACTGGGGTTTGGTGGGCACTGGAGCAGGCACTGCCAGTGCCAGGCGGTACCAGTGGTGACAAATGTGACCGTGCTGTGCCTCCCAGGGGTGGGTCTGCCAGGCCTTGGCCAAGTGGCTGGTTCAGCTGCACAGAGCTGGTTGGGGATGCAGTGCTGCGCGGCACGGAGAGGGAAAACCTCAGGAGGCGGCTCGTGGGATGTGGGGCCCAGTGCCTTCCCACAGCGTGGGTTTATTTTCCAGCCCTGCCCTAGCTGGGGGTCTTGCAAGGCCAGGGGCCGCACCTGCAGCTCGGGGCTGTGGCTCTGCTGCCCTGCAACCCAACAGCTGGATAGTGCTGTTCCAGATGCAGTGCTGCTCTGGCTGTAGGGTTGAGCTGAAATCCCTCCTGGGCTCTCACTCTTGGCCTGCCTTCTGAGCCAGGAGCTTGTGGGTGGCTTGTCCTGCTTGCTGTTTGACAGTCTTTCTTCTGTGCCATAGAATGAGTTGCTGGTACAGCCGTGGGGGTGTCAGAAACACTGATTCAAAAGCCTACCACGTGTGGCTGCTCTGGTTCTTCCTGTTAGTCCAGGAGCTCTTCGAGGAACAGCCAGAGCTTCAGCTGCACTTGTGTTTGGGATTGGGGCTTGGCCAATGCAGGAGAGACGCACTGGTGTGAGCAGCAGGCCCTGTATCCCCCAGGGAGGGATGCCTGGTGGGTTTTGGGGCTGTGTGTCCTCACAAATGCCACCCCATCCTGCCTTTACTGCAGGCTGTTCCCTGCCCACATCCTCACTTGGCACCACTGGCACTCACCCCTCTGCTCCAAGCATCATCTCCCAGGAAGAGGCATGCAGAGGACAAGCCACTGAGGGCAAAATAGGAGTGGGAGAGTGGGGGCTGTGCTTGGTGACAGCTTGGGCAGATGGAGGGAGGCCAAACCCAAATCCCCACGTGTTTCCCAAGCTGCTTTTGGGACAGAGCTCAGGTCAGTACTGGGCTGTGGCACTCTGAACAGAAGGTGGTGGCTGGGAGGCAGACCTTCCTCGAGGCAGTGGCATCTCTGTCTTGAAGTAGTGTCAGGATCTCCTTTAAAATAAAATCCTTCATGCCTTAGTCGGAGATGTTTGGAAGGTCCCAGAGCAAGGGCGATCCCAGGGTGCGAGATGGAGGGTGGTAGCCCTTTCTCAACCTTCTCTGGTTACCTGAATAGTTGCACAAGAGAGCTGTGTGGGCTCTCCTGTGGGAAAGGAGCCAGCCCTTCAAAGGGAGGTGCAGCCCATTGCAGCCCGAGGGTGCCTTTGGGCCCTGGCCGGGGGTCAGCACTGTGCCCATGGCAGGGCAGTGCCAGCCTCACCTGCACCTCTCCGGTGCGGCTGTGCCAGGGTGGCATTTGCAGTGACACAGTGCCATTGGAGAGCATGTCTCACCAAAAATCTGGTAAGCGGTGGATGGGGAAGGGGCACACCACCCCCTTGAGAGGGCAATGATTGGGAGCAGGTATGGGACAGAGGATGTGGGGCAAGTAACTGGGGTGGAGCAGGTGATGTAGTGCACCCACCAGGGGTGCACTGGGGGAGAGCCATGGGGGGAGGACTGCAGAGCACCCCAGGGAAGCTGTGCTGAAGGAGGGGGCTGGGACCTGACCAGGTGAAAGGGCTGTGGAGAGCAGGAGCGAAGGGCAAGAGGATTGGCGTGTCCAGGTGTCTTAGGACTCGGCAGGGCAGGCACGAGAGGGGCATCATTGGCAGGAGGCTGCTCTGGGTGTGTGGTGGAGGTGGGTCTGTGTGCCAGTGCAGGGCCCCCAGAGGGCAGGTCAGCAGTAGGGTGGGCAGCCAGCTCAAGGTTCAAACAGAGCAGAATGGCTGGGAGGGTATTTGGAGAACGTCTGTCACAGATGGGACACCTGCAGCACACCCTCAGGTCCTACTCAGTGATGGCTGGTTGCAGGTACGTGGAGGTAGGGAAGAGAATGGGGCCACATTCAAGGAGATCTTTCCAAGGACAGTGGTGCTTTGGAAAACCTGGAAGCTTGGCCTGGTTTAGGAGCTTTTCCCTTCTCTTTTCCTCAGAGCTCACAATCAGACTGGCTGTGGCCACAGCCTGACAGGACATTGTTGTTCTGGGGCAGAAAACGCCTGTGGAACTGGGGTGTTGCAGTGGGCACGTTGGGCTGTGGTGGATCCTGAGTACCACCACAGGTCAGAGGAGGGTTTCACAGCCAAGAGAGCTGAGCAGGGCCAGTTGGTTTGGCCAAGGGAACCAGGTCTGGTGCATCAGGATTGGGAGGAGGCTTGGCATGTTTGGGGGTGTAACACGTCCTGTGAGCTGAGGGTGGCTGTCCCCCTACACTTCCCATGGACCTTCTAGGTTTTTCTGCAAAATAAACATGCATCTAGAAACTGAAAACAATAGCATGGTCTGGAAGGACTGTCATCATAGTTGAATAATCCGAAAGCAGATGCTTGGGATTGTTTTCCAACTTAATGCTTGAGTGGTCCAGAATAATTTGCTAGTCTCCAGCTGGTGGTTCTGGGTGCCATGGTAGCTGCTGAGCCTTGGGAAGTGTAGGTCGTGTCCTATCTCAGTGCTGCTGATACCAGATATTATAATATCATGAACTCATTTCATGTTGTTTTTCTGCTGTTCATGACTCAGAAATTCATCAAGCATGTAACAACAGTGGTTTTCTGTTTCAGGAAAGGGGATCAGGAAAGAAAAAATAACATGCTGATGTAACTGGTTAGGGAATCTTTAGGCACTTTGAGACTAACTATCTGGTATTTGTGTAGATGTAGACGGTACTTCAGTTAATATAATTCTTAAATAATTGCCTATATTTGTATTGCTCTTCTTTTAGGGAGACTCCTACCCAGTGGCAGCCTCTGCCAGGCACAAAAGCAGCCATGTTGGTCAAAGTGAACAGTCTGAGGCAGATACAGAGTTTTTCAAACAGTTCACTTCAGCTGCAGAGTCCTCCAGAGCCCAGCAGCCCAAAATCTCTTCCAAAACCGGCTATCTATGCTCAGCCTCAATCCACATCCCAGAGCCCTGGAGCCACAAAGCAAGTGCCTGCAGGAGAAACAAAGCAGTCTATGCAGATCAAAAAGACGGAGAACGGTGGGTTTTGCCTGGTGCTGATGAATGGTCCAACATCTCAGACACCTCCGAGGAGCCGGACAGGAACCCCCCAGCCTGCATCCCCCAAGTGTGCCTCCCCTGCACCGATATATGATGAGCCATCTCTGGAGTCGCCAATTTATGATGAGCCACCAGTAGATATGGACACAGAAAGTGTTGCTGTGAGTGGGATGTCTCCACCGAGGTCACCAAGCAATAGCTTAAAAAAGCAGCTGCAACCAACCAAATTATTGCATCATCCCAGTCTGCAACAGCAACAAGCTGCAAAGAAGCATGCACAAAATCCCTCTTCCACTGAATACAGCCCAGCTGGCCGGGAATACATAAAACATATGGTCAATGTTGACCAATCTGCCAAACTCTCCCACTCTTCTGCTGCAACAGCTGATGCCTCCACTAAACTGCCTGGTCAGCTTGCTTCAAAGGACAGCTTCAAGCAGTCCTGGAGGATCTTGGAAGCCAATGTCCTCAAGAACATGGAACTGCACCACAGTCGGCAGAACAGCCTACAGACTCAGGAGTACCCAACGGGTATAAGCCATCAGGATTCTGGTTATTCAACTGGCCCTTCTCCCAGCTTGAGAAAAAGGAAAGGAAGGAGGCAAGGAACAGGCCAAGTAAGACCTGGCTCTGTGGGCAGCAGCAGTGAGCTCACAGCTCTGAATGATAAAGTGATCGCTGAGATGCGTGCAGTGGTGGGCAGGTCAGCAGCTTGCAGGGGGAGCAAAGCCAGCCTGGATGCTGAGAGCCTGGAGAGCAGCATCCCAGCAGAGAGCAGCAAGGTCAGGTTTCAGTCTGACCACTTGAAGAAATGCATCCCCCGGAGCTCCAGGGACGATGTCTCAGCCAGCAACAGGTCTCTGTACAGACAGGGCCTGGAGATGAGGGAAGGCTCTCCCAGCGATGCAGCTGCTCCTCAGGACACAATGAGGCAGAAGAGGACTTTTGAGAAAATAGATTCTTTAGAAAAGAACGTGACCAGCCAAACAAGCTTGGCTTCGCCGGCTGCTGCGCGCCCGTCCTCGCAGGTACCTCTGCGCGCGCCGCGGGGCAGCGCCGCCCTTGGCTGGACTGGCCTCTGCTGCAGCTGCTCCCGGGGGGGGTTTGGTTCCCGGGCGTGCTGCAGGCAAAGCATGACTGTGCCTGCAGAAGAGGGAACAGCTCACAAGGCTTCGCATTTCAGGCCAGTGGTGTGAGGGGAGGAAGAGTTGTGGGGGGTGAGGGCTCATGTCCAGCAAGCCCTCAGCACTGCTCTGTTATTTGGGTAAATCTGCTGCCTGATCAATTCGCTGTCACCCATGTCTTTGTTGGGAGCCCTTGCCCCTCGTGTGTCCTCTTTTTGCTGGGATGGCCTGAGTCGGTGGGGTACAGGACATGGGTGGCAGGATTTGCATGGCCATGAGGCAGCAATTCCTCATTTTGTCTCTCTCCTTTTTGTAATGGTTCCTGATACTCTGTTCTGCCTCCCAATTTTATGACCATCGAATGGAAACATTTAGTAAACCAGTGTTTATGGTTTTAAAGCCCATTAGTGTGCCTGCACAAGGGGATTAGTTCTTCTCTATGGCACAGCATTTCTACAGAATTTAGTTTGCCATCTTTTCTCCTATGTGAATTTGAAGAAGCCTCCTAATTCCTGATTTTAGTTCAGATTTAGGTTCTTCCTTTACATCCTTTGAAGGTTTTGCCCTTTTTCTCTTTGCTCACTCTTCCAGTTATTTTGGTCCTGCTGAGCAGCTGGAGTCTCAAGTTTACATGACTTTTAATAGTTCAGCAATTAAATTTCACAGGCTCTTTAGACCTGGTAGAAGACCACTCTCTGGTCTTCCAGCTGTGTTACACCTCATTGCATGGACAGGGAGAGCTGAGACTTAATGTCTTGATCATGCACAAGAGGTGGTGGGTTGGGAGTAGGCTGGGAATGGCCTTGAAAATGAAGAAAAATAGTTCGTTTGTGGTAATCTGGGAAGGAGAATACAGCAGAAGATGTAAAGAAGTGGATGTGTGGTAAAGGCAAAGAGTCAATAAATAAAGAAATATTCACAGAAATACTCAGAAATGTCAGAGTCCAAGTAAGGAGGGGAAGAAGTTGCAGAGAATATGGAAGCAAAATCACTGCCTCACCTGAAAATGGCAGCAAGTGGCTTAAGTCATCAGCAATGTCCTGTGCTGGGCCTGCGTGATGGAGAGGAGAACCAGGGGACAAGGAATCTCGTGTGAGGAGAGTGGGCAATAGTTCTGGGACAGGCTGAGCAGAGGTGGCTGTGTGCTCTCAGTACAGAGATAACAGCTGGGGAGTTGTGTGAATGAGATGGGAGAGAGAAACGTCAGAGAGAGCAGAGGAGAGAACGTAGAGCCTGCTGAACCTCGGGAGAGTGCGAGGAGGTGACTCCTCAGATGGAAGATGCTGAAGGAGCAGTGGGGTGGTGATAGGAGGAAAACCAAGCCTGGGCAGGGAAGGTGGATTGAAGGAGACGGAGGATGTGGAGATGGCAGAGAGCTGCAGGCAGGGATTTTTAGTCAGTGTGTTGAGTCAGTTTGGAGAGAGTGAGAAAGTAGAGGAGTAAGTCAAGGGATTAAAAAAATAACATAGAAAAACAGGAGAAATGATTGTGCCCCCAGCTGGCAATAAGGTGGAATGTGATGTCTGCTAATCCCATTTTCCACATGTAGGGACATGTTGGGTGTAAAATAGGGAAGGGTTGGACTGCATGACCCTCTGTCATGAGTTCAGCAGTTCCTCTCTACTAAGAAGAAAATACTGACTTGCTCTAAACTTCCAAGAACTAATGTGTAGTTTGGGGTTGGCTGTAGGTCAGGATGTGTACAGATTGTAGACAGAATAGTGTGTGGCACACAAGTTAAAGGTGGTGTGCAAAGAACAAAAATGCATGTTTGCGTCAGTTTTTCCACTACAAAACCAAAATTTACTGCCTGTGGTTTTTTGTCTTCCTTTAAAAACCTTAAAGCTTTAGATTATGTTGTTTAACTTTTTCCTGCTTGCTAGTGAACTCCTTGGAGAACACAGGGTGAAATGTGGGCTCTTTAGCTCTTGGCTTCTCTGTGTGGGAGTTTCAACTCTTAACAAAAAAGTGTTTCCTAAAATGATTTGTTAGGTGCTTGAGTTCAATGTGTGTCCCAGGCTGCCACTTCCATCCTAAACTAAGAATTCTGGATAGACAGAAGAAATGTCTTTTCCTCTCAAGCAGTCATTTTACACAGTTTTCTTGGGACCAGTACTACCAAAGCTCTAATTATATAGTTATCCATCGGCACTGCTGGGAAAGAAAGATGGCAAGGGCTGCATGTAAGAAACGCAGACCCAGTCTGGGAGGAGGGAAGGTCTCTGTCTCTGCTGCTGATGTCTCCGAACTCTGTGATCAGTGGATTTGTCCCTGGAGCAGGTGAGTTTGGTCACTACAGGCTTTAGTGGGAGCAGCTGTCCCCAGTTCTCTGAGGAGAAGAAATTCTGAGCAATTCTGATTTAATTTGGGGAAGGTTGTGCCTATCCTGTAGGGTTTTCCTGCAGGAAAACAGGCTAGGGAGCGTGTCACAGAGGTGTTCCTGGGTCCTGTGCAGCAGCACTCGCAGAAGCCCTGCTCTGCAGCCACACTGGCACCTTCCCTGCAGCTGCTGAGGACCAGGGCCAGGTTGGCAGAGGGCCGTGGTGGGTGTGTGGGGTCTGGAAGCCCTGGGGTTGGCAGCTGACTGTCACAGTTCCCGGTTGCCTTCACCAACTCAGACATGATCTGTCCTAGCTGGGCGACAGCCTTGCCATCAAAATACCTGTGCCCATTCTCCCGTGTGCCTCTCAGTTGCTTCTCTCCTGTTTGTGTGTCTCCTTGGTGTTTCCATTAGGAAGGTCTTGGTGGAATTGAGATACGTGATTTCAACACCTTGTGCAGAGGCTGTCTGGGCATGGGCAGCTCCCGAGGGTTGCTGGCAACGTTGATTTGGTTTTGTTTGGTTGGGTTGTTTGCTAGAACTTGGAAAAATAGTGAAGGCAGGAACCAGGTATGGGATTGTAGGGGTCACAGCGGGTAAGAGTGACAAGGAAACAGTGCTCATATTGCTGTCTAGTCTCTGCTACCTCCTCGTGTCCCCACCTGTCTTCTGGAGCTCCAGGAACTGAGAGGTGAGGAGTGGGGAGGACACGGCTCCTTAGTGTGTGCTTGGTTGCTCTGGGAGTCAGCTCCCATGAGCACTGGGACAGCCTGGACACTCAGCCCTGTTGCTCCATGTCCCAGCACTGCCCTTAGGGACAGCATCAGCGTGAGGCTGTGCCAGCCAGGCTCTTGCAGAAGTGCAGATGTCAGCCACCGATTCTGTACCAAGTCCTGTTTGCACAGACTCACCACTGGGCAGTTCCTGGTGGCTTCATGACTCACGGTGGATAATTTTTCTAGTGGAGTAAGGAGTCACCTAAGCTGCTTTTAACCCTTCTGTTCTCCTCTGCAGCCTGGGACCATAGAGCTGGACCCCAAGCAGGAGGGCAGTGGCCAGCGTGGTGGCTGCGTGGGATGCCATTTCCCTTACAATACCCTGCGGAAGCCCATCTCCCAGAGCAGCATGGCAGATTGGGCTTCCAAAAACCTCAACATGCACACGCAGGGCATCTTCCGCCGAAGGATCTCCATCTCCAACATGCTGTCCTGGAATGGCGGCTCCATCAAAAAGCCAATGCTCATCACGAGCAACCGCACCATCAAAAAAGAGGCGTGTGAGATGTTCAAGCTGGTGCAGAGCTACATGGGAGACCGTCAGACTCGCATGGACCGCAATCACGTGGCGTTGGTCACGGTCACCAAGTGCTGGAGCATGCAGGGGCTGCGGGATGAGCTCTACATACAACTGATCCGGCAGACAACAGATAACATGTGCTACCGAAGCCTGGCATGGGGATGGGAACTGATGGCCATCAGTCTGGCCTTTTTCTCCCCATCACCCAAATTTCAGTCTTATCTGGAAGGTTACATTTATCGCCACCTTGACAGTGATGAAAACAGTAAGTGCCTCTTGCACCTCCTCTGTACCCAGCAGCATCCTGGTGGGTTGTGCCACTTAGTCAGGTTTGTCTGGGTTTTAAAAGTACAGGTAGTCCCCAGCCAGTGCTGTGGACTCTGTCTGTGAAAGCACAAGGTATTGGATGAGTTCTTCCTTCCTTGGTGGGATGAAGCTGCCACCAGCTCATCCCCTTCCAGTTCTCACTTGTGTCTGACAAAGAAGGGTGAGGCCCAGACTGTGCTCACCTCATCCCTCAGCACTGAAATGAGCTGATTTTGACCCAGCATTGGCAGAGTTTCTTTGGGCTCTCTGAAGACATTTACTTCTAAGTAAATGAGTAGTAAAGAAGTAAAGTCTTCTAAGTTCCTTAAAGTGGGGGGAAAAAAAAAAAAAGGGTGATTATTGATACCTAACTTTTTAAGGGAGCCATTGCAAACACTGCCTTTGCTTGGCACAGTCAGGGATCCTGAAGAATGCAGGCTTTTGGTGTGAAGAGATGCAATTTGTCTTTCAGAAGTCTGGGGACCAGCCCAGCACACATTCCCCAATTTTAATGTGGAGTTAAAAAAACAACAAAAAACCCAAAGCCAAGTGCCAGCCTGTAGAGTCTTTATTGGTATTTATTGGCTGATGTGTCACTATTTCAGCAGCACTCACTGTGTCTTGTGCAGTCTCAGGCCAGAAACCAGAACACCTATTTCCACTTGGTCTGTGAGGGCTTCAGCCTGTGTTTGAAGCCCCCCAGGTGTGCAGGGTGGGTGCAGGAGTTCTGCCCCAGCCACCTCTGCCCTGCCCGTGCATGCGGCAGCAGAGGGGGACCAGGGGGCAAGCAGTGCTGCAGTGCCAACCTTTGCCCTCTGGCTTTGCCCTTGTAGCCTTAATGTGGGACCCCTTCACTGAACTGCTGGGTGTGCACCAGTGTGGGTTTCTGAGGATGCTGGACCCTTGGCACTTCTCCCCAAGGCCATTCCCTCCAGCTGCGTTTGGTTGGGGCGCAGGCAGCCAGGAGGAGTACTCTGAGCTGTCTGAGGGGATTGTTCCTTCTGCTGGTATTTGGGCAGCAAATCTGCTTAGGTATAAGCTGCTCAACTGTTGGGCCACTGGGAGATGCTGAGTGATGTTCTGGGCCCCTCACTCGGGTGCACTGGGAGCTGGCTGTGCTGCAGGAGCCTTCCCCAGGCAGAGCTCCTCGTGTTGGAGTCAGGCTGGCTGCCACATCTAAGGGCAGGTCCAGGCTTTGGTATTTTAGTAGAGCATGTTATTAATCCAGACCCTCTTTTGAAATTTCAGTTGCCCTGCACATCAAGGAGCTTGTGGACCTGAAAAACAAGAAGAACTCAAAATCCAGGAAAAAGAGGAAACAAAGCACAGAGGATGAAGGTAAAGGGAGGCACAGGGAACAAAGAGGGAGGTCTGCAGTGGTCTCAGGCTGGCAGGGATGCTGAGCTCTGCTGAAAATCAGACCATTTCTTTAAGTGCATAGGCTTGGATTTGGGAAAAATTACCTGGTGGGTGGCTGGTGCACGAGGTTTGACCACAGCATGGATCAGCAGTGTGGGTGGCAGCTGGACTGCATGTGGGTCAGCTGGGGGCCCTCTCAGTCAGTGGTGTGAGAAAAGGGATTTTAATTTAGATGCAGGCCTATGGCTGTAAGTCAGCTGCCACGGAGTTTCCTAGAGCATGTTCTGGTGCTAAAAACCACAAGTCAGTGTGTTGAGAAAATCCTGTCTCAGTCATGGTCATGGGTTTTGTAAACCACTACCTAACCTGGGGCCCTTCAGGGAGGATGCTGGTACCTGGGGAAGGACACTGCCTTCACTTCAGTATTGGCTTCCCTTTCAGAGCTCTGCAGCCCAGGGCTGGCACTGCCATCTCTGCCAAGTGAACAAGAGCTCATGCCTTCCTCCGGACTCAGTTTTGCTGCTGGCTGCAGGATAACACTTTGTCTGGCTATAGTCTTGCTGGACAAAGTCCATTCAATATTTTTTTACATTGTTTTCAGGAAACTTGAGATCAACCCTGTGAATTCCTGTGAGGCAGCAGTTTCTATCAAGTGGCGTCAGTGCTTTATCTGTGAGAGCTGGAGTCCAGCTTCCTGCATTCCTGAGTCCTACCTGACACCTGCAGGCAGCTGTGCTCCCTTTGGTGGCCTGCCTGTGTCACTGCTGGGTCACACTGTGTTGCGAGGCAGCTGCAAGGGAGGTGGCTGAGGAGGGCCCTGGGTTGAAGCCCCGCATTTAAGAGTGTTTAGTATTTCTCTGTCTCCACTGGGATTGGGTGCAGAGACCTGAAATTGCACAAAAGGATTATATTTCTGGTAGGAATATGTGTTTTTTGCTTTCCTGTTCATGCTCAGAAGTGTTCAGTCCATTCTGAGCCTTTGAAAATTCATTTTGGTTGTGCTCAGAGGGCCTTAGACATCTTTATGGGACAACTCTGTAGAGATGGCTCTGTGTAGGGTGTGCTGCCTGTGGGCTGAGCAGGCTGCTTTGTGCAATTATGTGTCTTTATTGCATGTGCTGGAGGTGTTCTTAGGAAGTTTGGGATAGTTTTTACCTAAAACAAACAGTAAATTTTAAATGAAACAAATAACCATCCCTAGCTGGACTTAATGATCCTTGTGGGTCCCTTCCAACTCAGGATATTCTGTGTTGCTCCTATCATATATGTTTATAAATATGTATAAAGATATGAAATGCTATGCCAAAGGCATGCCAGGATAACTTCATCAAGTTTCCAGAGTGAAGCACTTGCAAGTCAGCCTTGCATATGTGGCCTCAGCTGGGGCTCTGGTGACACTGTTCCCTTTCATGCAATCACAGATCATTAAGGTTGGAAAAACTCTCTCAGGTCCTCGAGTCCGACTGTTCCCCCAGCACGGCCAAGGCCACCACTAAACCATGTCCCCAGGTGCCACATCTGCACGTTTTTTTAATCCTTGCAGGGATGGAGATTCCACCACTGTCCTGGGTAGCCTGTTCCAATGCCTGATTACCCTTGCAGTGAAGAAATTTTCCCTTTTATCCAGTCTAAGTCTCCCCTGGCACAGCTTGAGGCTGTTTCCTCTTGTGCTTTCCTGCCCCCTGTCTGCTCCCTGGCACAGGAGGCTGCTCTGGCAGTGCCCAGGAGCTGTGGGGTGGATGAGCTGCTCTGCAGAGGAGGCAGCAGGGCTGGCAGCTCACTCAAACCAGCTTTTTCACAGGTGACTGATAACTTTTTCTGGGGCCTGACCTCAGAGTTGCAGCTGAAGTCAGGGGAAATCCTGCAGGAACATGCCACGTTCTGTCTGCTGGTGGGGAGAAAGGTCAGGCTATTCCCTGGAACACCTACTTCTGTTCCACCAGCCCTGTTTGCCAGATGTGTGAGGGGTGGCAGGATCCCTGAGGCTGCAAGGCTGTCGTGAGAAGTTCGCTAGTGGCTCTGAAATATGAAGATGCTTATGGATGATGTAGCAGCAATTTAGCAGAGAAATCCATAAGGAGGTTAAATGTACTGTCTTCAGTCAGAACTCAGTGGTGGATAGGTAAGCATCTATGTGAATCTTTCAGTGAAAAATGGAGTCGAAGCAGTGACTTCCCACACAAGCAGGCACACACACTCCCTTCAGTGCAGAGGCTTGTAAACACTTAGGTCAGTAAACTTTTACCATCTGACATACACCCAAAGAAAGAATTTTGGCATTTCCCACACTACTGCAATATTCGTCTTCTGGTGGAATTCTCTGTGAGTAGATGAAATATGAGGGTGGTGTGAGAGCTCTTCATGAATCAATAACCCATTGAAAGGGAGTAGAATAACAGGTAGAAATAAATGCTGTGTTTTCAGAAGGAGGATTGTCTGCTGATCCTGCAGGAATGTTTGCTGGGCTTTGGGTTTATACAAGGAGACAAATCATGAGCTGGCAGCTTACTGTTGATACAAAACTATTCAGCACTGTAGAAGTGAAAGAGGGATCTGGCAAGGGGGAGTAACAGAATGATCGAGCAACAGAGACAATTGTGTCCCCAGAAGGAAAGTGTTCAACGTAGGGGAGGGGTCCCGGAGTGCACGTGCAGCAGCAGACCCCAAGGGAGCTGTTTTGAGCAGGGAAGGACATTTTGCAGCTCATATATTAATTTCCAGAAACATGTACACGGTGCTGGGAAATGGTCAGAAACCAAAGGGAGGATCAGGAGCTTGTAGGAAAGGGAGAGAGCAAAGCAGCACTCAGCTGTAGTCCTGCTGTGCCCACCCCACACATCCTGCCCAGGCTCCCTCCCAGGCTGATGGATGTGGCAGGGCAGGTGGCACGGGAGCTGCACCTCAGGAGGGAAGAGGGGAGAAGGGCATGGGCTGAAAGAGACCGTCAGTCCCCAGGGGAAAACAGGTGAAAAACTTCTCCTTGTTTGTCGAAGCAGCAGAACTGGAAGCTGCCTGGCTGTGGTTTGGGCAGCGGGCTCCAGAGCCTCTGTGCTGAAGCACAGAATGAAATGGTGAAGGGTCAGCAAAGCAGGGCAGTGCGCGGGTTCCAAGCATGAAGACCCTTGGGAAGAAATGGGACAAAGTCAAAGAAGGGAAGTCTGTTGATGGTTAATGGTCCGGGTGCAGCACTGCCTCAGGGTATTGCCCACTTGCTGTTAGCCAGGAGGTTTTTGAAGGGGAACACTCATTTTTCAGACATTCTGTACCTGTTTCTTATCCTGGGGACGGGTGCAGGCTGCTGGCTAATTTGGCCCTTTGGGCTGCTGAACATGGCATTTCCCACATAGGCAGTGGTGATGGAGGAGCGTTGTTGGGATGCAGAAGGAGGCACTGGTGGTGTGAGGAAGAAAAACTAAAGCAGTATCATGAAGTGGGTGTGCCTGGGCAGATCTGAGCCAGGAGAACAGCACCACTGGTGCCAAGCCCAGCTGAGCTGCCTGGGGGCACCTACCCCTGTGCTAAAGAGCACAGTAAGACGGGGCCCTGGTCTGACACCCTGCTCTGGCTGTGCCAGGCTGAGGTCCAAGAGGTCGTGGTAGATCAGAGAAATACCCAGACAACAGCTTCTCCTGTGCTAAAATGCCTATCCCATAGCCAGGTCCTGAATCCACACTGTTTGCTGCATTTTTAAGACAGTTTTTGGCCGCAAAGCATTTTAGTCTGTTCCAGGAGGTATGTTCCTGCATGTGCCCTGTCTGGATTTTAAATGGTTGTAAAAGGAGAGGTTCTTTAAGATGCTCCTCACATGTGTTTCTTTGCTGGCACACGGAAAGTGTTTTCCTTTGAAAGTTATTTTTCACTGTGTGGGCTGTTAGCAGTCTTCTGTTCCTGAGCTCCTGGGGCTACTGTGGTACCACAGGAAATAACAGATCATCCTGGATTTCTCCGATTCATGATGTGCTCACAGAAATGGAATTGCCCTCAGGATCAGCCCTTTCCAAGTGGTGCAGACAAAGCTGCCTGGCCCTGCAGCAAGGGGCGTGAGCTGGGGCATGGAGGGGTACCCAGCCCACGTGTTGGGACACCTGACCCTACGTGAAGAGCTCAGTGCCAGGAGCTGGGCTCCAGCTAAGTGTTCTAAAAGCAGCAGCTGGTCGGGTCAGGTTGCTGGTTTGGAAAAGCTGAGGCTAAAGCTAAGTTCTGCTCTTCTCCCTCATGGTCCTCTGCAGCTCACTGTGTGCCGCTTGGCCTCTCCACATCTCCATTGCCCATCCCACTCTGCACATGGCCTGGAGCCAGGACCACCTGTGTCAGGGCAGATGGCTTCTTCAGGGGCGCCATTCCTCTGCTGCTCACCCCGTTCCTCAGGGCTCCTGCTGCTTTTTTGGCCTTCCAGGGCTGTGGGCAGGAACTCCTCCAGCCTCTGGTGCATGCAGCAAGTCTGTCTTTCAGTTGCTCCAAACTTGGTTGGCCTCATGTGTGGCCCCCCAACAGACCCCTCTGGGTCAGAGGGTCTGATGCAGCTTGGTCATCACGTTGAGCAGAAGGCCTCGCTGCAGAACTTGCTGGATGGTTGAGGCTGTTCCCAGGACCAGGAGCTTCCTGGGAAAGTATGAAACAGGCTTCAAGCAAATGTGTCTGCTGCCCACACATCAGCCATGCAGGCTCTGCAGGACACCAGTTCCTTTGCAAACCTTGTTAAGCTTTTGGGGTGATTATAGGTTTCACGGTCTAATTACAGCGTGAGAAAACATTTCCTATTATTAGTTTTGAATGTACTGCCTCCTGCATAATTGCTGGGATGCAGAGACACGGTCCAGCCTCCTTCCCATCCCCTCTGGAAAAGGTGACACCTCGCTTCAGGGTGTGTCTCGCATTGGACAGCAGAAGCTGTAACCTGGGATGGTGCAGCACCACAGGGCAGCTCACTGGGTTTGTGTCCTTTAATCCTTAGACATTCTCAGTGTAAGTCATGCCTGGAATTAGCAGGATTTTTGCTTACAGTGAATATTTTGCTTTAGATATTCCCAAGAGAGGAATTCCTAAAACTGGCTTTCCTTCCCCTTGGCTGGGGGAGATGGGAATGCTGTTGTACCTCCCCTGGCGTGGCTCCAGCTGTGAGGCAGATTGGTGGAGGCAGGAGGTGCTTCTTTCATCGTGAGGAGCCAGGGACTGGGGCTTGTCTGATGGCTGAGAGGAGAATGGGGGATAACATATCCTTGGGAATTTTTGCTCTGCTTGGGAAGAGCTTGCCCTCCTTCTGGACTGAGAGGACTTGAGGATCTCCAAGCTCCCCACTGGCTTACCTAAGCCTTAGGGTGTGTGAAAGGCTGATCTGAAACACGCAGCATCTGACCAGAAGGTAGATTTTGAAAGCCACAAGTATTTTGAACTCCACTGCAAGCTTTGCGCTGGGCAGGGAATCAAATAGGGCAGGTCTATTCACTGCTTTCAGCAAGCAGTTTGGGTTTTACTTGAACAAGAACAAAAGGCCAATGGTTTTGGGAAAACTCTCCCAGCAATCAGTGCTCTGTCACTGCAAACGTTTCTCTTGGTGTCATGGGGGGATTAGCTCTGTGAATCCTGCCTGCACTCGCCTTCAGAGTTCACTGAACCACGCACAGCCAGAGCAGCCACTCTTGTGGAGGGCAGCAGCTTTCGAGGCGCAGTTCCCAAACTTTGGGGTGTCCCATTTTCCTCATCTCGCAGAGCACGCCTGGGCCGTGCAGTGTGAGGTCGGGGTCGAGCAGGCCGCAGGCAGGAGCGTGAGGAAACCTTCTGCAGGTCCTCGGGGAGGTGAGACCCTGCCACCTCTGCACACCTCTCCTTGTGCCCAGAGGA
Organism: Grallaria varia; assembly: GCA_013396735.1. Classification (NCBI taxonomy): domain Eukaryota; kingdom Metazoa; phylum Chordata; class Aves; order Passeriformes; family Formicariidae; genus Grallaria; species Grallaria varia. Next base: position 30,759 of record VWZG01000865.1, read on the forward strand.
CACTGCTGGTCCTGGTGCTGCCTCTCTGGCCTCACACACCTTTCTCTGCTGCTCCTCTATCACTAGCCAAGGAACTGAAGTCCTTGAATCATAAATAATTTGTTTAAAACACTTAGAAACCTTCCCTGGCAGAAGGCTGGCTGTGTGCTCTGGCTGTGGTCTGGCAGGATGTAATGACCTGGCCCTGTGTCTGTGCGGCACCCAACCCTGGCTGTGCCACGGGGCAGCACTCGGGGCTGTGTGTGTGCCCAGGCTGAGTCAGAACGGGGCTGACTGCTCCGTGCGAGGTGGAGATCTGCACGATGGGGCTGGGACGTGCAGAGCTCCAAGCCTTGACTCAGGAGATGAATCTCTCCAAGTGCTGGCGCGTGCTGGCCCTGCCCAGACAGGGAGGCTTCAGGGCACTCAGTGCAAGGCTCCAGCAGCCCTGCCCTGCCACCCATCGAGAGGGCTGCTCCTGCCAGGAGGAGCTGCTGTGCTGGGGCGCTGTGAGGGCTCTGATGTGGCGGGGCCGTGGTGCTGTGGGCTGACCACTCGTTCCTCTTTCCTGCCAGGTCTGCCCATCAGCACCTACGCCAAGTACTGCTACCGGAAACTCCAGAAAGTCGCCGTCACCGGAGGCAAAAAGGTGAGCAGCGGCCGTGGCAGCAGGGCCTGGGGGCTGCTGGGGGGGCCCCTCTGCTGCCTGGGCCCCTGGGCAGCCAGGCCACTCACTCTGCAGGGCACCACTGGGTCAGTGCTGGGAATGGAGACGGGGCGGGCGGGGAAGGCTTGCTCAGAGCGTCTCTCCTGGTGAGCATGTGCGACGAGGCTCCTGCCCAGGCCCCCTCATCCTCCTGGCAGACAGCAGTGCCTGCCGTGCTGGCAGCTGCAGGGCTGGGCGCTCCCTTGGGGACAAAGGCGCACCCAACATTTACCTGTCCGCAGGGTAAGAGGAACTGTCTGTGCAAGGGATGCCATTGCTTGGTTTCTTCAGATGAGAGAGGATTCTCCCTTTGCCACTGAGATCTTGTGTGGGCTGGATCTTGCAGCTGTTTTACTGCAGAGTTATTCATTCCCAGTTCAAACAGTGATGCAGCAGAGATGTCTGGTGCAAAGGGGATCCTCTGTGCTCAGTGTTATCTGAAAATCCTCCTCCCTTCCCTCTGCGTGGTTCCGTGCACGGCTGTGAAAGCTGGTTGGTGGCCTCAGCCTGTCCGTTCGAGGTCCCTGAGCCAGATCTGGTGATCTTTTATTCTTGCAAATCCCTCTGGGGCCTCCCTGCCATCTGGACTTCGTGTATAATGAGCAAATATCTGAAATACCTCAGGAGAGGCGAAGGCTCCTGGTGTCCTGGTGGGACAGGACAGGAGACCTCCGGACGTGCACGGCACACGACTGCAGCCCTGGCCACTGCCCCTCCAAGGGCTCGGTGGCAACTTCCCTCCGTGGTGCCCCCGCTTGGCTGCAGGATCCCTGCCAAAGCCACCGTGCTGGGCAGCCTGTCGCCCCTGTGCCAGCTCAGTGCTTTCCTGCACTGCTGGCACAGAGGTTCAAAGCCTCTCTCAAGTGTTGGTGACTGCCAGAAGCAACAGGAACCAGTGTCTGCTTTTCAAGGAGTTCTAGCGTTCTGAGACCAAAGCTTTCTCTGGAGTTGAAAATACCGGGAATTCCCTTCTCCAAAGGGCTACTTTTCAGCTGTCCTGTGGCCAAGCATTTGCCTGGTGCCGGGCCAGGGTACAGGTGCCCTCTGCTGACCTCCCCTCGGCCAGAGACAGGTTGGGCTCCATCCTGCTTCCCACAGCAGGTGGAGCAGTCCCCTCACTGTGCAAAACACAGCAACAGAATCCCACCTCTCCAAAGTGGTCTCCTCTGCTCCTCTTGGGCCTGATGAGCAGAGCGGCTCCTGATTTTAGGCAGTGGGGGCTGCAGAATGAGACCCATGCTGCTAGATGGCTGGCGAGGTGACCACATGCATGGGCATTCTTCTCTGTGCTAGTTGGTGCCCATGCCCTGGTGGCATTTCTCGGTGGGCTGGCTGTGCCCTGAGCTCTTCTCTGCCCTCAGGGCCTCCGCAAACCCACAGTGGAGGAGATAATGCACGCCCGGAACGCCATCCTGACGCCGTCACTCTTCGGCAGCTCCCTGGAGGAAATCATGCTGCGGCAGCAGGACATGTACCCGGAGAACAAGCTGCCCTGGGTGCAGACACAGCTCTCACAGCAGGTGCTGGCCCTGGGAGGGGAACAGACGGAGGGCATTTTCAGGTGAGCTTTTGGGGCGTTGCGTTACTTTTGAGCCACCCACATGTCAGTCCTCAAAGCCAAGGAGTCAAGATTGACCTCCATGTGCTTCCTCTTCCCTGAGAACAGCACTTTGCTGTGGATTGGACAAAATCCAGCCTTCTGAAGGTTCAGGAATCACCTCTTGAAGTAGCATTAGCCTATTTGCGTGTGTTAGCAGAGAGGGGACAGCGTAAGTGTAACTTGAACTACGTGTGCAGCTCATCCCCAGGCAAGGCAGTGAGTTTTCATCAGATTCAGCAGTGGTGGTTGGTCAGTGGAGGGGAGGCAGGAGCCTGGGGGTCCTGGCAGAGCACCTCATCCAGTGCAGCACGTCAGCCTTGGTGGTGCACAAGACTTGAGGAGTTGAGAGAGACACAGAATCTGTGTGGTGAACGTGGGGGATTCTGCTTGGAGTTTATTTTTTGTTTGGGCCTTTTTTTATGTGTGGTTTTGTTTTGTATTTAAGATTTGTACTGTTTTTTCAGTAGCTAACGGTGGTTTTAGGTAGCTAGCAGAAGGCTCAGCTTCGCCTTGTGAGGGTTTCTAATGTCTTGGTATCTTTAGCCAGAGCTGCCGCTCCTCTTTGCTCTGAGCATGCTGCAGTGAGGCCTGGCTCTAGAAAGTGATCACTCCTGAGGACACTGATAGTTGCTGCCTGACCTAGTGGGGAGGTGACAAGTGTTGCTTCTCCCCCACTTTAAGACTGTGTGTAACAATAGGCATGCCCTTCTCTCTGAGGAATTGCTGCTGGGGCTGCTGCTGGTGCCTGTTCCCTTCTCCCAGAGGCCCCAGAGGCAGCCTGGGAGCCACACTTTGCTGGGCAGATGCCACATCAAGCACGTTGGAGCTCTCTCTCCAAAGCACCTTTGCTGTGTGTGTGTTTGCAGGATACCTGGAGACATCGATGAAGTCAATGCCCTGAAATTGCAGGTGGATCAGTGGAGGATGCCAAGCAGTCTCAGTGACCCCAACATCCCAGGTACAGGAATGTGCAGGCGTGTTGCTGGCGGCCTCAGCCGTGTGTTGTGGAGGGGCAGGTGCAGAGCAGCCCCGTGGGTGTGCTGCTCTTTGGGGTCGTGTCCACAGGCTGTCTGCACTGGCTGGGATTTCACGCCGTGCCTTTTCATCGCCTTTGCAAACGCTGCCCATAGAGAAAACAGTGGCAGTGGGGAGGGACCTGTGGCTCTGGTGCAGTGGGGCTGGGCAGAGCGGTGGGAGTGCTTTGGGTCTCCTTGTCCTCTCCTTTAGGCAGCCCCAGAGCTGCCTCCTGGAGGAGCAGGTAGGTAAGAGTCAATGTTTCCCACTAAGTGGCCAGTTTGGCTGCCTGACTGTTTCAGAGCCAAGACTGAAATAAGGGGAAGCAGCACAAGCAGAGAATCCCTTCTCTGCCCTCTGTCTCACTGCCAAATTTCCCCCCTGAGGGGGTGAGGAAGTGAGCAGAGCTGTTCTCATGTACCTGCTTTCTGCCCAGCCTCTCTCCTCAAGCTCTGGTATCGGGAGCTGGAAGAGCCTGTGATCCCCCAGCAGTTCTACAAAGAGTGCATCAGCAACTATGAGAACCCCGACGCTGCCGTGGCCGTGGTGCAACTTTTGCCAGAGCTCAACAGGCTGGTGCTGTGTTACCTCATCCACTTCCTGCAGGTAGGCAGCCCCGCAGCCCTGCGTGCCCACTGCCTGGGCATGGTTGGTGGGGCAGCTGTGGTGCTTTTAGCACCTCCTTGTCCCTTATAGGAGAAATAAACCCTGTTCCTGATACGGTCGAGCCTGGGGCCGGTTCCGTGCCTGCCAAGGCTGTTGCCTGTGTCAGAGCACAGTGCTCTTCCCCTGGGAATGTGTGGCTGTTGGGGCACTGTCCTTAAGGCAGGCCCCGTCTCTGCTCTCCCTGCACCTTTTCTTGGTCCATGTGTTTGGACTTTCTTGCCCGTTTCTGCTGCTCCAGCTGAACATCTTCTTGCTCTCTGCAGATCTTTGCTCAGCCGTCAAACGTGGGCAGAACAAAGATGGATGTGAATAACCTGGCCATGGTGATGGCACCCAACTGCCTGCGCTGCCAGTCCGACGACCCCCGCGTGATCTTTGAGAACACGCGCAAGGAAATGTCCTTTCTCCGCATGCTCATCGTGCACTTGGACACGAGCTTCATCAAAGGGCTGGTCTGAGCTGCTGGCCGGGGCTCCACACATGGCTCTGGGGAGTTGCTGGGTACCCTAAATTTTCTCCCCTCCACACAGTTTTCTTCCATTGTCCTTGCTGTTGCCGCAGCCTGGGTTAGGCCTTGAGCATCTCCCAGCAGACGACCACAAGGACTGGCCACCCCTGGAAGGCATTAGATAGTGCTTGGACATGCCACGTCAGGTTCAGCAGTTCCTGGCCTTCCAGCGTGTGTCAGAGAGAGACAGCCCTCCTGCTGGGAGCCACAAGACCGGTTGCTCAGTGAGAGGGCTGTGACATCTGTGAGGAGCTGCTCCATGGGGCAATGAGACTCTCCATTTCCCTGCTGGAGGCAGAGTTGGCTTCAGGTAGGAGGACATCACTCCTGTGCTGTGGCATGAGCTGGTCCCGGGGGAGATGCTGCCTCGTTGGGGATAATCCTCCTGCTCCGGGGACAGCCTGATTCACCTCTGCAGACTGTTGGCTGGAGGTGTGGGGGTTGTTCTGACACCCCACAATGTGGTTGGTAGAGGGCTGTTAAGGTGCAGGGGGTTTGCTCAGGCAGGACAGTTCCTTGGGCTGTCCTGGTCAGTGGAAGCACACTGCAGCCCATGGAGAGGAGGTCTTTGAGCTGCTGCTGCTGGGGGCTGGATGGGCAGACATCCTGCACCTGGAAGCTCTGGCAGGCCAGATCCACAGCATCCACCTCGCCTTCCCCTTCAGGGAGCTGCAGAGCTGCGCAGCAGCACGTGGGACCAGCCCTGTGCTGAGCACCCACCCACACCACAGGGCTGGGCACAAAAAGGTGGTCGTGCACCTGACAACAAACACATAAACAATCGCTTTGGCATCCTCCTTACGAGGGCCATATCCTCTGCAGGGCTGCCACCAGTTGTACTGAGGAGCACCTGAGCCCATGCTCAGAGCAGCCTCCGTGGCTCCAGCACCCCCCTTCCTGGTAGCAAATCCTTCCCACACCGCTGTGCTGGGGACTGAATACCAGTTTGGTTCATCCTCCTGGTTCAGCCCAGGTCTGAAGAAAGCTGTGAAGGCCCTCAAAAGTCAGAAGTGCTCCTGTGCTCAGAGAGCAGCAGCAATGCTGTGTGCTTGTGAAATGCTGGTCCTGCTTCTAGTCAGCTGTGGCACCTCTGCTCTTCCCACCGAATTCCCCCAGGCATTGCAGAAGGGTTGGGAAGGGTTGGGGAAGGAACGGAAGGAAAGAGTCAGGTTGGGCAGCTGTGTAGGGGTAGCGTCAGGTGGCAGCTCAGCGTTCTCAGTGCTGCTGTTGAACCCCTGTGGCTTTCTGTGTGCCCCCAGAGGGGAGGCATAGCAAGGACAACCTCCAGATGCTGTTCTGTGTTCCTTACCAAACAGCATATCCTAATTCTATGGCATCCTAGTGTTCCTCTTGCTTTGAGGCATTCTCCTTGCTGGAGAAAGGTCTGCTGCAAAAAGCTGAGGTTTGGCAGTAAGGTGCAGTGCTAAGTCTGCAGTAGCATCCAAGGTTGAGTTTGTGTTCCTGCATCCCCCTCCCTTTGCACTGGGGACCTGGGATCATCCTCTCCAGACTGCAGTGGGGAGCCAAGCCCTTTCAACAGTGAGGTTTAGAGCTGATGCCTGAATCAGTACCCAGTGTGGGCCTGAGGTGCCACATGCAGAGAGTGCCCCAGACCTTCTGACTTGGAGCTTGGGGTTCTGTGTGAGCCTATGCTTGGATGAACTCCACAGCAGGAATTCAGTTTGTGCCCAGCTGAACAAGGGTCATGGTTCCTGTCCTGTTCCAGTTGCTTCTGTGGTCCCATGGGCCAGGAAATCTTGCTCCCTTGTCAGCATTAGCTTTGTCAAACATGCCCCCCGAAATGTGCCAACACCTGTTTCTCACACACACCCACAACCCACCCTTCCATGCCAGCTCGCCTTGCTCTGGCCTTCTGCAGCGCTGGACAACTTGTCCTCCAGGTGTGGAGCTCCTGCCCCCGAAGGGCAGGGGCAGGCAGAGGCTGTGCCACACTGTCCTGAGGGTGGAGTCGTTGGGCAGGCTCGGGGGGTCGTGCCCCCGGCCGAGGGCTGGAGCAGCCGTGTGGCCCCTGCCCCTCTCCTGGGGCTGCAGCCACCGTGTCGGCGATCCCCGCTAGTCCCTGCACGTGGCCATAGCAGTCAATCAAACCATAGGCATTTGCTGCTCTTACAGATGAATGCTTCTTGCCATGGCTGTGAAATAGGCTAAGAAAGGACACTGGATATTATTTTCTTTGCCAACAGATTTGTAAATACCAATCAGTAAAGCAGCCTCTTCTCTGTTCTAATAGTAATAAATAAAATCTCCATGGTTGTTCTTTTGTGCATTGGAGTTTTTGTGAATTTCTGAAGCGTGATTCCATCTGCCTGGAGCTGCCTATTTCAGCCTGGATGTCAGTGTCCATGAATAAGATCTGGGAATCAGCATGAGAAAGCACTTGGGAACCATGCTGTGGGCTGGTTCTGTTGTTCTTAACTCTCAGGCAGCAACTAAGGGACACTCAATCAAGCTTGGAAGAGAACGGGTTTAAACAAAGAAAAGACAATCCTGCCTTACACAGGATCTTCTGGAGCCTTTCAGGGTCTTACAGGTATGAGAGAATTTTCTGGGCAGTTGGAGGGTAAGAGAGGGATGTTGTGCTCGTGTCCCTCCTCCAGCAGCTGGGAGTGCTGACGTGACCACACAGGCATCCTCTCCTGCATGGTCCCTGCTACTGGAGATGGGGTTAGTTGGGGTGTTGGGCTGACCTCATGGGGACATTTTTATGTCCAGACTGGAGGATTCTCTGCTCTTTCCTCCATCCATGGTCCAGGGAGCCACTGGGAGCAGTCTGTTGGTGCTCCAGGCTGCTGCTGGTTCCCAGTGCAGCGGGGCTGCAGCACAGGCTGTGCCGCTGCATCCACGCAGGGGTGAGTTCCTGCCCTGGCTCCCGCTGGTGCTCTGGAGATGGTCACTGTCCTGTCAGCACTGGGAAAAGCTGCTTCAGGCAAAGCCAGCAAGGGCTGCTCTGTGACACCAGTGGTTTAAGATGAGCTGTGCTGGCCAAATCCCTGGGCCTTCCCACCAGTCTGGCTGGCAAGGGGGTTGTAGGAGGCCTGTATGAAAAGCGAGAAAAGGAAGAGCAGGAGCCTCGTAACCTCATGCAGCCCTTTCCTAGGTGGACGTCTGCTGCCCAATTTCTGAGTGTTTCCCAAAGCTTTGCTTTGAAACAAGCTGATTTTGGGCAAATCAGAAAAGCCCACAAACTGCTTCAGCTCAGGTTCTGAGCCTCAAGCTGGCTCATGCAGTCACCTTGGCCTGATACCTTGATCCCCTGAAAAGTGATGGCCAGAGCAGCAGCTGGGCTTGGAACACGCGTGTCACTTCTCTGTGCTTCCAGTGGCAATGCAGCTGCACTCTGTGCCAGAGGGTGGCTGGGACAAGGCTCACTTGTCGGGCTCTGTGAGAGGAGGCACCTTTGGCTTGTCCGTGACCTGCTGCCAGTAGTGGAAGGGTGATGTGTCCCCATGGGGCACCAGCCCTGCAGGATTGGGTTTCTGCGGTGGGTTTTGGTAGCGGTGGCTGCTGTGAGAAGCTGCCAGAAGCTTCCCCCGTGTCCTGCAAAGCCAGCAGGCTCCGGGATGGACATGAGGCTGGCCAAGGCCGAGCCAACCAGGGATGACACTAACGCCTCTGGGATACCATATTTAAGAAGGGAAAGAAAGTTACTGTGCAGAGGAAAAATTGCAGGGAGAGAAGAGTGGAGTGAGAACATGTGAACACCAAGGTCAGTGTGGGAGGAGGAGGAGGAGGAGGTGCTCCAGGTGCCCGAGCTGAGGTTCCCCTGCAGCCCATGGGGAGCAGAGATCACCTGCAGCCTGGGGAGGAGCCCACGCTGCAGCCAGTGGATCGCTGGAGGCTGTGACCTGTGACAGTCCTGGCAGGGACCTGCTGACCCGTGGAGAGAGGAGCCCATGCTGGAGCAGGTTTTCCTGAAGGACTAACCCCGTGGAAAGGTGACCCTCATGGCAGCAGTTTGTGCAGAACTGCTGCCCGTGGGATGGACTCACGCCGGAGAGGGTTGTGCAGGACTGTCTCCCACGGCAGGGACTCCACGAGGAGCAGGGGAAGGGCTCCAGCTCCTCTCCCTGAGCAGCCACAGAAACAACAACTGACCATGACCCCCATTCCCATCTCCCTGCGCCACTGAGGAGGAGGAGGTAGAACTTGGAAGGAGAGAGGGGTGGGGGGAAGGTGTTTTCTTAAGATTATTTTACTTCTCCCTCTTTGCTCTGCTCCCGTCAGTAATAAATTCAATTAATATCTCCCCTTTGTGTCCGTTTTGCCCGTGATGGTGATCAGTGAGTGAGTTCTCCCAGCTCTTACCTAACTCATGAATCCTCTCTTGTCTTTCCTCCCCTGTCCAGCTGCAGAGGGGAGGGAGAGAGTGGCTTTAGTGGGTACCTGATGCCCAGCCAGGGCCAACCCCCGACAGTGCTCTTGCTGCTGCTGTTGGATTTCTGGCTGCTTTGAGTCTCCTTTTCACAGGGCCTGGCAAGAGCTGTCTCTGTCATCCTGGGAATCTGCCAACAGAAGGGGTAAAAGCAATTCTGACAGCTACTGGTGGCACCTGATAGACACAGTGCCCTCAGGTCAGGTGCCCATGTGCCACCTCGGCTCCTGCAGAGAATGGGCACATGTTGGGGATCCCAGGTGGATTTTGGACCTGTCTGTAGGTTCAGCTTGAGATGCAGGAAAGGAGGGCTCAGCTTTGGCAGCTGCCTGATCTTTACCGGACGAGGGAACCACCAGGCCACCCCTCCTGGTAGAGAAGCTTCCTGCAGTCTCTCCTCCCCTTGCGAATGGGCAGGGTCTCCCTGCTCTTTCCCACTACAGGTGCTCAATTTCTCCCTCAAAGCAGAGGTGTCCAGAGGTTTTGCCACGTCCTCAAAAATTCTGGGCAGCAGGAGGCCAGTTTTTAGTCTAATCCTTCCCTGAAGCTTTGTGCTAAAGCAGCGCCGTGCGGAGCCAAAGGGCAGAGGGCCGGGCAGGGCTGCGGGGGCAGCGCAGGCGGGAGGCAGGAGGGCGCCTGTCCCGGCCCGGGTGCCTGGGATGCGGGGACGGCGCGGGGTCCGTGGGATGCGGGGACGGCGCGGGGTCCGTGGGATGCGGGGACGGCGCGGGGTCCGTGGGATGCGGGGGCAGCAGCTGCGGGGACGGTGCTGGGTCGGGGCTGAGCTGGGCAGGGCTCTGGCTCTGTGTGGTAGTTCTAAATTTTAGGCTTTGGTTAGGTTTGTTGTTTTTTAGGCCTTCCTGGGAAACAAGTCAGGTGACATACATTGACAAAGCTGAGGTATTCCTGACTATCTCACATCACAGGGGATATCAGGGTGAGGGAGGAAGAGCTGACACTCACTGTCTTTGGACACTCTTCCTTGGGTCAGGCTCTTCGGTGCAGTCTCTTCTCCTGTGGCCGGGTCAGCCTCTCCTCGGGCAGGTGGTGGGGAGAAGGATCACAGCTCGGGGCTGGACGCTTCTCTATTTGGGTAATGCAGTGCCTGACCTGTCTTCCTTGGGTGTATATAGAATACCTATATAGTACCATTTGAGTTAACCCTCTTTCCCTGTATTTGCCTGGTATTCGTGTAGTGTGCATATAGTACTAAGTTCCCTTTTCCTCCTCTGTAAATAAATACATATATATATATATATTCCCCTCACAGTCTGAAGCTTTTACGTTTTCTCTCCTTCTCCTTGGCTTTTTCGCCATTTTTCTCCCCTTTATTGGGGGGGGTTTGGGGGGAGGCCTGTGCTGGTGCTGGGAAGCTCTGCACGGTGTTGCTTTGTTTTGGTTTTGCCCAGGGTCAAACCTCCACACTCTGGCACACCCGTGGGCTGTTTGCAGGACACTCCCCAGCTGTAAGATGGGGATGCTGATTTAGCTGCTGAGCGTTGCTGCTTTTAGTGCTCCTGGTGTCCCACAGCGTTTGGCAGCCACGGTCAGTGGTGGAGGACTGGGTGTGCGTGCAGTCAGCTGGGGAAAGCAGCTCAGGCAGAGGAGGGGACAGGGCAGAGCGTGGGCATTCCGAGTGAGCTGGGCCACAAGGGGGGCCTGCCAGCGCTGAGTGCCTGCAGGTGGCCATGCAGGAAAGCTTTAGGGACACGTGGAGTCACTCGTCATCTCCCAAGCAGGGAGCACCAGCTGAGGACTCTGCCTGGGGCACTGTTATAGTTTCAGATTTTGTTAGGATTTTTTCTTTCCTCTCCTGTTAACACGACCTCTGGGGGATTGACACTGCCTCCGCCTAGCTAACTATCCAAATTCCACCTTGATGGCCCTAAGGACAGTTCTTTTGTTTTTTTGTTTGGGGAGTGGTTTTTTTTTTCCCTTCACTTCACTTCTTCGGCGGAGGCGGAGGAGACGGAACCCGCGCACGGGGGCTGCTGCTCTTTCTGCTGCGAGTTCCAGCTTTCCTGCTTTCCTGCTCCTAGCCCGTTTGGGCCCAGGGCTCCACTGGGATATACAATCTAATCTTCACTGCTTTTGGACTTACTGCCGTTTTTTCGCCCTGAGACACCAAGGCAGCGGCGAGAGAGATCCCGGACTTTCTCTGCTCACCACCTTCCCGCCCCGGGGCCAGCGCCAGCGCCGGCCGGCTGGAAGACAAAGGACCACGCGGTCTGCTACTGGCTGCCTGCACGAGAGGAGCAAA
>VWZG01000865.1:53857-86953 GCA_013396735.1 Grallaria varia
GGCCGGGCCGGGCCGGCGGGAGCGGCCGAGTGACCTTGCGGCGGCGCCGGGGCCGCCCGGGGGGGATTGGAGGGGCCCCGGGGCCGCGAACCCGCGTGCAGGAGGTGCCTGCCCCGCCGGGGGCGGCCGCGCCCGCGGGACGCTGCCCTGGTCGGTACCGCCCGCTGGAGGCTTCTGGCCCGTGTGTGCCCCGTGGAGTCTGGAGCGCTTCTCCGTCGCAATGTATTTTGTCCCTTTAAAATATTTTAAAAGAGCCAGAATTATTGTGGATCCCTGCACTGAGCCGAGAGCTGCCTCATGGCGTGCGCTTGGGAGGCACCGGGGTGTTCTTCCTGGCAAGCCTGGCTTCGGATACGACTTACTGCCCGCGAAGGGGGGTTTTGTACCGCTTGGCTTGCTGTGGATGCACAGGCTGTAGCCGTGCCAGGGCTTGGTTAACAGAAGTAGGTTGTCAGTATAATTTTGGGAAACAGTTCTATCTCCTTTCTTTATTAAAAATCTGGGTGCTAGAGATATTTCTGTGATCCCAGACCGTTGTTTCTGGCCTAAAAGCTTGAAAATGGATCAGGGGGGATAGATCATATTGGTGAGCCCAGGCTGGCCAAACTAAATGTCATCTTTCTGTGTACAGAATTTGGTGTTGTATGCAGTGAAAGAATTAAACCAAGTGTTAAAAAATTAAACCAAATGTTAAAAGTAACGACAGTTACTTAAGTGAACCTTTTGTAGGTGTCTGTATAGCAGCTTGTAATTGAGTGTCTCTGTAACGGAAATGCTTTTGACCTGGGTTCATTTAATTTTCTGTAATGAGTAAGGGTCCTTTTGCAGGACCAGGTTCCAAAAAAAAACCAAACAAAAACCAGCCAAGTGAGAAGACTTCAACACAGATCAGTCATAGGATAATTCTCTCTTTAATTTTTGTGCAACTTTAAATAGTTCTCTACTGGAAGGTGGCTTCGATGAATGTGCTTCATTTGATCCGAGGCAGCTTGCAGAGAAGTTCAGTTCACATTCTTGATGATGAGTTTGTGGATGTCTCCTCAATGGAAATAAAATGTTACTTGAGCAGGCTGACAGTAAAATCTGTTTGCCTGTGTAATTAATTAAGGTCAGGTTGGGAGTGAGACTGGAGTAGTAATTGCTCGTAACAGTGCTGCCTTGACTGCAATGTAGGAAGCATGTAATTAATTCTTACCTTTACTTGACTAACTGCTCTGTAGTGCTTTGTTTTGCTCTTGTAGTTCATGGATGACCTAGGCAATGATACTGACCTAAATTCTCCCCCTTGGCCAGGAGAGGAGAGTGGGATCCCTAATTTGATTGTGGGTGATGATAAATTCTCTGGAACTGCCCACTTTCTTTATAAGTGCATCTGTAGAAGCTCAGTATTGTGTTTAGCTGTAATTGGTCAGACTTTGACAGGAGCTCACACTAGCTGTCCCAGCATTTGTCCCCTCTGTTCTGCCTGTGTGGCACTGTCCTGCACTCATGTGAGCAATTGCATTGTGAACTAAGCTGAAGAGTGTACCTGGGGCAGGGGGGACATTTATTGCTCAGCCCTGCAAGTGGTTGTTATCAGTATTTAGACCACAGTCTTGTGCGGATGCAGCAGGGTTTGTTAAATCTAAGTTCCTTTGGACTTCCTGGTGCATCATACTAAGAAGTCTCATGAATTGTTTATGTGAGTTCATTGAACTGCTGAACAAGTCTACTCCTTTCTTTTTTGCTTCACTTTATTCCTTATCTTCATACTTCTGTTCCTTGCCTGCCTACAGGTTTGCTTTGACTCCTTGTGCTTCCTCTGCAGAAAAATACTTTTTTCAGGTAAGAAATAGTGACTTGGAGCTCTTGGTTTGTCTTTGCTGTCAAAATGCCAGTAGCTACATTGGCCTGTATATTTCTGAAAACCTTTTTGGAGTTAGGGCCTTTCCGGTTCTTTGTGAGTGCAAGCACCCGGCTAAGTGACTGTACCTGTGTGGCTGTATGCTGTGTCTGTGCTGACTGACTGCAGGTAGTAATGCTTATTGGAATATAAACACTTCTTTATGTGGCTTGGTAGTTTGTTGACATGCCTTTGTGTGTTTTTTGGGGGCTGCTTGAGATAGAAGTGACAACCCACAACATAACCTCTGGTTTTGCCTGCATGACCATGAGAGGATATGAGGAAGTGGGATGGAAAACCCACTTCTGCCCCAGCAGCACAGGTATGTGAGCTGAGAGGAAGAACAGCAACCACAGGAAATTCTTCAAGGATAAATGCTGCCCCAGTTTCCAGACAGAACAGAAGAGCTGCTGTTACTTCTGATCCTCTTGAGGGGACCTGCAGTTCATATTTGGAAGAAATGAGCTATGAGTGCTATGATCAGAACTAGAAGGGCCCTGCCTCCAGCCAGGTGGACAACTGGATCTGCTGGCCCATGTGGATCCAATAGCCTGGCGCACAAGAGTGTAAGGCTTTAGTTGACACACTGGTGCACAATGTGTCCTGATGCCATCGAGGTAATGTAGGGGCAGAATCCATCTCTGTTTCTGGGGTGACAGGGGGATCCCAGCAGTGACTATACTGGAAGCTGAAGTGAGCCTGACGGAGAATGATTAGCAAAAACAGCCCATTGTGACTGGCCCAGAGGCTCCATCTATCGTTGGCATAGATTACCTCAAGAGAGGGTATTTCAAAGACCCAAAAGGGCATCACTGGGATTTTGGTATTGCTGCTGTAGAGACAGAGGAAATCAGGCAGTTGCATTCCTTGCCTGGTCTCTGAGAAGATGGTCCTTGCCTGGTCTCTGCTGTGGGTTGAAGAACAATGTGTACTGAACGCCACCACAACAGTACAATGTTGGCAATACTGTGTGAACTGGGAGTCTGTCACCCCCATCTGTGAGATTATTTAAGAACTGGAGAGCTGGGGGGTGGTCAGCAAGACTCATTCACCCTTTAACAGCCCTATATGGCCAGTGCGCAAGTCCAGCGGAGAGTGGAGGCTGACAGTAGATTACCGTGGTCTCAGTGAAGTCACACCACCCCTGAGTGCTGCTGTGCCAGACATGCTGGAGCTCCAGTATGAGCTGGAGTCCAAGGCAACCAAGTGGTGCCACCGTTGTCATTGCCAATGCCTTTTTCTCTATTCCTTTGGCAGCAGAGTGCAGACCACAATTTGCTTTCACCTGGAAGGGTGTGCAGTACACCTGGAACCGACTGCCCCAGGGGTGGAAACACAGCCCCACCATTTGTCACGGACTAATTCAGACCACACTGGAAAAGGGTGAGGCTCCAGAACATCTACAGTACATTGAGGACATCATCATGTGGGGGAACACCGCAGATGACATTTTTGAGAAAGGGGAAAAGATAATCCAAATCCTTCTGAAGGCCGGTTTTGCCATGAAGCAAAGTAAGGTCAAGGGACCTGCTCAGGAAATTAGTTTCTAGGAGTAAAATTGCAAGATGGGCATCATCAGATTCAAGTGGATGTGGCCATCAAAATGGCAGCTATGTCCCCACTAACCAGCAGGAAGGAAACACAGGCTTCCCTGGGTGCTGTGGGTTTTTGGAGTATGCACATTCCAGATTACAGTCAGATTGTCAGGCCTCTCTGTCTGGGGATCTGCAAGAAGAGCAATTTTCAGTGAGGTCCTGAACAACAGCAAGCTTTTGAACAAATTAAACAGGAGATTGCCCATGCAGTAGCCATTGGGCCAGTCAGGATACCACAAAATGTGAGAAATGTGCTCTACACTGCAGCTGGGGAGAATGGTTGTTCCTGGAGTCTGTGGGAAAAAGTACCCAAGAGATTCAAGGATGACCCCTGGGGTTCTGGAGTTGGGGATACAAAGAATCCAAGGCCTGTTAGACCCCTGCTGAAAAAGAGATCCTGGAGGGGTTTGAGCTGCTTCTGAAGTGATTGGCACTGAAGCGCAGCTCTTCCTGGCACCCTGTCTGCCAGTACTGGGTTGGATGTTCGAAGGGAAAGTCCCCTCGGTTGCTGAATGGCACTGCCACTATGTGCCTTAGCTGCTATGGACAGTGAGGATGGACTGCTGCAGATAGGCCAGTCATGAGCTCCTGATGGAGCTTGAACCAGCCTTCCTGCCCTGGAAGACATCTGGGATGGGTAGAACCTACTGTCATGGACTGAACAAACTCAACAGATGTCTTGGAGGGAGGGCCATTGGCTGTGGAAATGATGCCTATACTGGTGTGTGTGTATACGTATATTTGTAAGGTGTAGGATTCAGGCATGGTGTAGATGGTATAGAATAAGGAATGGATAATGTCCTGGTTCTGGCCACGACAGGATTAATTTTTGCAATAGCCAGGAGGGGCCATGGCCAGGGTCTGGAGGTTATTTTATACCACCTCGCTGTTATTCTCTGGGAGTGGTGGAAGGGCTGCCTTCTGGGTCTGGGTGGCCACAGTAGGTAGGTCACTGGGTTGGCCCAGGCTCTGCAGCGAGCATTCACGTGAGAATTGCTCACCTCTCTTGTATGCTTTTGTTATGAATATTGTTGCTGTTACCGTTCCTTTTCTTACCTCATTATCTCGTTGCTGTATTCAGTTGTTCATATCTCAACCTGTGATCTTTACCTCTTGTGCCTCTGATTCTCTCCAGCCAGTCCAGAGGAGGGGGGAATGAGCAAGCTCAGCGTGTTTTGGGGTGGTTTCAGTGGAGACAGTGAATTGGAGAATACCATTCCTAAACCATGACAGGTTCTATACAGCTTCAGCTCAGGTAGAAACCAGGAGAAATGGCACTGGAGCGCCCAGTCTGCAGCCTAAATTGGGTTTCTGGGAACAATTCAGGCAGCTCTGCCACTCCAGCAGTGTGAGGAAGCCTGTGTGCATTGACAGGAATTGGATTTGTGGATGGAGAAACTGTTCTGGAGAAACTGTTTTAGTTCATGTTTTGTATGAGCAAAACACAGCTCCTTCTGCCACATGATGAATGTAGTTTATCCAGCTGAGGTTGTTTTCATTAACACAGAGGATTGCTTAGTTAATGGGTAGTTAGTTAATACGGCAATACTTGGTGCACCAAAGTAAAGTAATGATAAAGTTACTGGGGACTTGTACTTAACAAAGGATGCGTAAACGATGGAGTGATTTGATGTGGATATGCAGAGTGTGTCTGGAAAGGATCACTTTAGTTGCTCTCTAATCTGGATCACAGCAGCCTTCTGACCTTCAATGAAATACTTTCACATTAAATTCATATTTCATGGGTGTTATTCTATTATTGGGATATTGTTAACTGTAGAGAAAATAATTTTTCTGAACTATGAACTACTTTTAGGCTCAGAATTCACATGACTTTTATTTTTCCTTCCCTGTAGTTGTCCATGAGTGTTTGGAATGTTTGTGACCACGTAAGTTTCTTCTAGGTGAGTATAAACATAGATACTTTTTTTTTGTTGATTTTAGTTCTTCCTTAAGCTTTTGAAGTTTTGCTTTAAAATGGAGGGTTTAATTCTTGCAGAGGTGCTGTGGATAATATTTATCTACATTATATTCTTACATTCTCAAAGACTATACATTTTCAGTTGGAGGAAAAATGGCAATCTCATTAGAGTAGGTTTCCCCTAATGTTGCTTTATTTAGGAAAAACCTGCATTATTTCATGTGACCCAAACCTTTTTCCAAAATGTTTTTTCGTGTTCAGTGTTTAGGAATGTTTGTTTTTTACCTTTAGTGTGCTACAGGAAAAAAAGGGGAAACCAGAACAGCTAAATAGGACATGATCAAATGACTGAAAATAATTGTTTTCAGTAATGACTATTTATTTCTTTAATTGCACTTGGTAATTCAAGTAGACTTAGTTTTCCTGTTCTGCTATGTTGCTCCTTTTCATACTTTCTGCTTCCATATTGGTCTGTTGCAGTTTCACCCCCAGTTTGCACTGAGAGCACAATTCCATGAAATGTTGCTGAGGGCATGAAAATTACATTCATTGTCCTGTAGTCTTAGGGAGTGTGTGAGACCTTGCTCTGGGGAGAGTCACTCATGTAACTCTTTTTCAGTTTTGTCACTGAGTCTTTTGTGAAAGTCTTGGTTTCTGCCTGGGTAAGAGCAAATGTACTGGTGTCAGTTCTGTTATTTTATATGTATAAACTAGAGAAAAAGTAGGAGTCTGAAATCCAGTCTGTCTTACACTTTGAGGGAATGTGTCAGTGTTGAGGAATGAGCTGTACAATATTCTTATTATGGAAGTGTTTAAGTGTCAGTTCAGGAGCCAATTTCAGTGTTGGGTGGCTCAGAGCTTGCCTGTATAGTTGTTCATTGAATCTGGGAAGCTTTTAAAGCAAGAAGTGAGTGCTGGTGAAGATCTAGGTAAGGATCCTACGTTATGCAAATAAGAACTGCATATAGTCCAGTGTCTTGTTTGAAATGTGTCTTTTGACTAGAAGAAGGGAGGTGATGCCGTATTCCTTGGAATTTGTTGAAGTGTCATAAGGTCTTCCTGTCCAGTTTGAATCTCTCCTGTTTCTTCTGCTGTTGCATTATTTAAAAAAAAAAAAAAAAAAATCCAACCCCAGAAACTTGGCTAGAGATCTGAGACATTGTGGTTTGAAATACCAGTGTGAAGGACATCATCTGAAACTTCTGGTCATGTCCTAAAACCTGTCTGTGAAATGGTACACAAACAAAACAAGCAGGAATGTAGACGTCTTTGGATGGATAGCTAGCACAGATGCTGTTCCTAGGTTAATAATTTTAGCAGGTTTTGTATCTGGTTTTGTGTGTAGGGTAATATACTGTGAGGCATACTTCATGGTAGCCATGCTGCTGTAGTCAAAACCTGGTAGGCAGAGGATGTTTTTTGTCTGCAGGCAGTAAAAGTCTGTTGCAATCAGCTTTCTTCATCGGTGCCAATACAATTTAAGTGGTGTTAAAGTGTTTGTGAGAATGGCACTTAGTGCTCATAAGATGCCATGAGGATTGTAAGATATAAATGGTGTCTGTAAATACTGTTTTGCAGGCTGCCACCATAGCTTTTCCTGTCTGCAGGTGTGTGGTTTCAGCACAGCATGGCTGTGGTCATCCACTCGCAAGGTGTTCTGATGGCAGTGGGGACCACGGACTTCTCTGGAGTCACCGTTTCCGAAGGGGTCGTGCATATTGTAGGGGGTGAACTGGGTGAGGCTTCTGTTGTTTTACCACTGGTGGACATGTGAGGCTGGTGTCATGTGTGCACATGATACAAGTAGGTAAAGGTCAAAACTAAATATTGCAGAGCAGAAAAACCCTGAAGTGCAAAATGTGAACGGACTTAGTCCTTGGCAGTTTCATACTGGGCATGTAGGTACGCCAGCAGGTTTGGAACAGTGGAGAGGATGGCAGAGTCACTTTAGGCTTTGTGGGAATCAACTGTAAGTGTGTTTTGTTCTAGAAGGAAACAAACCAAGCTTGTGTTGCTTGTGTAGGAACGGCAGTGCTGCCTGTAGGACCCAGGTCAGTCCCACATGTGCTGCATCTCCAGGCAACACAGGACAATCTCTGGCTAGTTGCTTTTACTTCCTGGTTCTGCCAGTGCTTTGTTACCTGCCCTGCCATGTAGTCCTGCTGCATTGCCACTGAGATACTGAGTGCCTCATAGCTTACTATCCGGAATAAAACTGAAATTTTCAATGCAAAGTAGTACTATATTTATGCCAACTGTCGAAGTTTACTGTTGTCCTTTATCAAGTCAGAGAACTGTTTTTTCATGGAGTTCCTTTTATTTCTGTCTTATATCCTTGTGGCAGAGGGAGGGAACTCCCTGGGTTTGGCATGGATGCACAAAAGAACGAAGGAGATAAGAGGCTGCATTGTGGGAGGGAACTGCATTTCTTCTGAGCTGCTTGTGAAATACTGCATTGAGACAATACAAAATTTGAAAGTGGGACTGATTTCAAGGCAGAGGTTTTGGTGTGATACTACATAAAGAATGTTTTAATCACTCAGCAGGGATTTGCAAAACAGTCTTTGCCAAGGTAGGTGTGGTTTGGAAAAGGCTGCAGTGAATCTGCATTGTCCAGTGAGAAAACAGTAGAGACTGTTATTAGTGAGAGTTTGCCATAACTACTTGGTTTTGCTTTATCTGATAATATGAAACATTTATCCAGTTTCCAGGTTTGGGGCTCAGCACTGACAGCCTAAGACTGCAGGGAGTAAGAACAGCTACAGGTGAAGGTGTACAGGACCTGCACTGTTAGCAGAGCAGAAAGCTTGTTCTAGTCAAAGATTGTGACCCCGGAAGGAATCAGTATTAATGTAATCAGAGTCTCCTCTTCATTGCCCTGAAGGAAACGCGCCTTCCTGATTGGTAACTGTAAGTGTCTGAATAGTTGAATAGTCTTTAAAAGTTAAATTCCTTCATGGTAACTTTGATGGGGAAGAAAAGGCTCTCCCTTTTAAACAATATGCACTTGCAGTGATGTAGATTTAGAAACATTTCTGTTGGAAGTAGTGACTTGTCTAAATCCTCAAGTGTTTTTTCCTGAAACAGATACAATCTTTGTAGTGAAGTAAGTTCTGGAGAAAAACCATACAGCTCTCAGGACAGACCTAATAACTGCCCCTTGTTTTAGTCGTGGTCTTGAGCACATGAGAAAAATGTATTCTCAGAGTTACCAGAGTGGAGAGCCTGCTTGTGTCTCATTTTAGGTACCAAGTCAGTACAAATTGATTTTCTCCTGAAAAAAATTTTAGAAAAGATGTTCTGGTGAAGTGTTCTTATTTCCAAGTTGTAGTTGTGACTGTATCTGATCAATCTGAAATTGTTGGTTAACAACGTGTTTTAATGTAGTTCCTTTCCTTTTAAGTAGTCCTTTCCAGAGAGGACAGAGGCTGAAACATAAAATCCTGAAGTAGGGGCAAGCCCCTGTGTTGAGGACTTACTCTCTGAGCGCTGAAGTTCTCCGTGTGGTCGAGGTCATGCTGGGGCAGTGTTGGTTGGCGTTGCCTCTTGGCCAGCTCATGCAGAGCCACGTGGTGGCTCCCAGTCAAGGTTGTGTCTCGTGGTTTCGGTCTTGCTCGAAGGCTGAGTGCTGGAGCAGGTCCAGAGGAGAGCAACAAGGCTGGGGAAGGGACTGGAACACAAGTGCTGTGGGGAGAGGCTGAGGGAGCTGGGGGGGTTTAGTCTGGAGAAGAGGAGGCTCAGAGGTGACCTCTTCACTCTCTAGAACTCCCTGAAGGGAGGTTATAGCCAGGTGGGGTTGGTCTCTTCTCCCAGGCACTCAGCAATAGGACAAGGGGGCACGGGCTTCAGCTCTGCCAGGGGAAATTTAGGTTGGATATTAGAAAAAAATTCTTTGCAAAGAGAGTAATCAGGCATTGGAATGGCCTGCCCAGAGAGGTGGTGGATTCACCATCCCTGGAGGTTTTTAAACTGAGATTGGACGTGGCACTGAGTGCCATGATCTGGTAAAGGGACTGGAGTTGGACCAAGGGTTGGACTTGATGATCTCGGAGGTCTTTTCCAACCCAATCAATTCTATGATTCTATGACTCAGGGTAAAACGGTTTACATCCTCTGCTGAGTAATTTATCTCATGTCATGTTCTACCAAGTATGCATCTGCTTGAGGAAGCTGTTCCTAAAATTGGCTACCAGTGAGAAAGCCAGCCTGCTTTCATGGCATGCTGATCATGAGGACTGCTGGGTCATAGTGCAAACCAGTGGTAGGATGTGAGAGAGAACCTGAAGCAGCCCAAGTTTCCTAACTTGGGAGGGGAGAGGAAGGAAGACTTTGGAGGATGGGGCAGTGATGTGAGATTTTTGCCCATAAGGTTTTTTCCTCTCTTTCAACTTTGTGATCAGCTGCCTTGTAACAAGCTTGGCAAAGTTGAAGTGCAGTATATGTGTGCTCTGACTAATGTTGGTTAATGTTAGCTGACTCTGTGTTCAGATTTTTCATAGAATCTGTAGCTTCTGTAAATGCGATTAAATGGCTTTGGCTGGGGTTTTTTTTCAGATTTTCTTTTAGTTGTGATACTCCCATTTTTT
The DNA here is from genome assembly GCA_013396735.1 of Grallaria varia. NCBI lineage: Eukaryota > Metazoa > Chordata > Aves > Passeriformes > Formicariidae > Grallaria > Grallaria varia. Next base: position 63,842 of record VWZG01000865.1, read on the forward strand.
AAAAATATTTGACTGGAACTATAGTAAGACTTTCCTCACCAAAACTGATGTGTGTTTATGTAAGCCCTGTTGTGTGAGATCGTGTTACTGAAGTCAGGAGAGTTGTATGTTCCTTTCCAGCCCGGTGTAGGTGAGCTGAGTCCCTTGTGTCCAGATGGTGGCCCTTACGAGGAGGACCACTGTGGGAAGCCACAGTAATGGCGTGTCCCTCCTTAGTGAAGAGGAAAAATAAGGGAAAGAATCAGCTTGCAGATACCATTTCTTCTACAAGTGTTAAGCAAAATGTGTCTGTTCCACATTTGGAGGCATGAAATTCCATTGCTAGTCTGAGAAAGGCCTTTTTTAGTGACATAAATCTGCAGAGAGAATAGTGGATGTTTGAGGTGTGGGTGGATAAACCACTTAAAAATAAAATGTAGCTTTGCACTTGCTGCTTAGATTTCCTTTTTGATTTAATTATTGCATTCTAATGCAAAATAAACTGTAAAATCCCAACTGTTCTTTTTCTGAATTACCTTTCCCAATTAAAAGTTACAGACTCTTGCTCCTTAACAATTATGGACTCCCACTCTACCTTTTAGAAGACTGGGCTGATTCAGATCTACACTGTGTGAACTCAGCTCTAGAAAAGGAACTTCTTCAGTTCTTAGGTGGCTAGACTATTTTATCTTTTGATGTGAATCAAGGTTATGGGCAATAGCATTGTTTCCCATACCCTTGCAGGCTGCATTAACAAAGGTGAGGATCAGTCTAAAAGCAGTGCTATAGAGAGAGGCAGCAGATGAGCTTTTGGTAGAGAAGTTTCTTTGCATTGTGATGATAGTATGGAGATGGTTGGGCTGCCGCTGTGGCCAGCCCTAGGCAAATGGCCTGGCTTAAAATGTGTGGTGAAGGAGTAGCTTTTCCCTGTTGTAGAAGCTCTTTGACTTTCCTAAAGGTCTTTGGGTTCTGAACCACACTTGGAGTTGTTGTTCACAATGTTAATGCTTTCATAGATGCAGTTCAGTTGACACCATTGCTGTTTATGCCCTTTGTGAGCCAAAATGCTGCTGCTTGTTTCTGTGCATGTCTCCTTGTTCTTTTAGTGTAAGACTAGATGGTTTCTTATTTTAAGTTGCATCTGTTTTGTCCATCTTTTGTTGAATCTTCAGTATACAGGATGATGATACTGAGTAAAAGTTACTCGTGTTTTTAGATATTGTGAGCTTGAAGACTACAGGAATGGATGATAATTTGTATCTTATAATTGTGGGGAATGACCGACAAAAATTCAGAGAAGATAGCACGGGACCAGGCTTTCCAAAAATGTACCTTGAAAGAAATTACTTTGGCAAGATTTCTTAAACTTTTATATTATCTGTTGGAAACAAATCTTAATGAAGAATATTTCCTTGTTAAAATGGTGGAGAAATCAGATGAAAGCAATGCAAATATGCAAGCAGTATAGGCAGTCTTCTAAAACTGGTTAAAGAAACTACGTATTTCTAATGTCTTTGAACTCTATTGCTCTTGTAGTGATGAAGTGACATAGTGTTGTGGAGTGTTTCACTATTGTGGTAGCTGTTGAAAGATTGTCATTGTGTTTGGTTTTGCCCACTTCCTGTTTACTGGATTCCTTGTTTTCCTCAAAACTGGGAGGGGGGAGAGAATATTAGGAAACCTCTATCTCAGTTCTGAATAAACATTGGGTTGCATGGTTCTTAATTGACCTGGAACTTGGACCAATGGATTGAGGTTGAGCTTCACTCTTTCATGCTCCAGTAGCTGCCATTTTGAACACATTTTTTGAATGATTCTGCACACTGTCACTTGGGAAACCTTGTATAAGAGATAATTGCCCCCATTACTTTCTGCAAACTAAAATTACAGCAGTCCCTTTACATCTAGCTTCTGGGGATTATAGTGCATAAGATTATTTTGTGTATGTCTTGATTAGTGATTGATATTTAATTGCATTTTTCAGGGGAATAAAATCAGAAGTGTTGATATTACAAAATGACAAAACATCCTCCGAATAGAAGAGGGATCAACTTTGAGGTGGGAGCCCAGTTGGAAGCCCGTGACAGATTAAAAAACTGGTATTTTTTTAAAACCATTCATATTATATTAATTTTAAGTCTTTAATATCTTAAACATTTTGTATTGGTACAATATTTAGTCCTAGTCATTGGTTTGTAGGAAAGTAGTTAATTTATAAAAGTTTATATACCAGTGGATTAAATGGGCAGTAGATGCTGATGTGTTGTGTTGGCCCTGCAGAAGTGTGCTGGTGCTGTCTGGGAAAAAGGCTGCTCCTAAATCTAGTTGGACTTCACACTAGTGTTCTCCTGAGTTCACCCTTCAAGCTCTGTGCTATACACAGATTGCAGAGCAGATATTGTGGAAGAATAAGTTCTTTGCAGTACAGAATAACCCAAGGCAGTTCTTCACTGCTTCCTTTCCTAGTGCTGTTGTGAATTCATAGGCTTTAAAGTCTGATTGAATATTATGGCTTGTGCTCCTGTGAGGGTGGTTGGATTTAGAATCAAAGAACTGTGTGGGGAAACATATTCCACTCTAATTAAACCCTGCTCTGCTGTGAGCCTGTCTTGCTGCCCTCATCTGTGAGGAAGAACACTTTCCTAGACTAATCACTGCAGTAGGAAAAGGACCTAAAAGTTACTTGGGCTAATTTTTAACAATGTTCATTTCTGGTAGTCAGCTCAAAACTTACCATTTAATAGTTCTCAGTAAATGCGGCATACACTGAAAATTGTTAAGAGTCAAAAGACTTCTTAAATACAGGAATTAATTTGGCTTTAGCTCCTGTAGATAACTTCTTTTCAGAAATTAGCTGTAGTTGACTTTTATTAAGAAGTCTGTGTAGGTTAGCCGTGATTGTACTTAAAGCTCCGGAACCTGCCAGTAGGCTGAGTGTGTAAAGTCAGTGTTGAAAACCATCTAGACATCTCAGAAGGATGGAGCATTGTCTTAGTCATAATGGATTTGTTCCAAAATATCCTGGTTGCATGCAGAGTTTCTCTACTTTACAGGTACAAGGGGATTGGAATTGTGAAAATTAGTAAACATAGTTCTTGCCATAAAGAACATGAAGTATGAATATTAAATTATATTTACATGTTAGTTTGACCTACCTGTGTAACCCAGAGTTGCATAGGTAAGCATTGATCTGAATCTGTCCGCAGCTTTGGTGTTCTTGAGTTTTGTTTATACAGCAAAAAAAAATTAGTCAGGCCTACAAAAATGAGATCTCTTAGCCTATCTGTACTGTAGGCTTATTAAAGATGCAGTTGGGTGTAGCTGGTGTTTGAGTAAGGCTAGTAACTCATGTCCGTGGCTTTTATCCTGACATGTTTGCACAGAAACAGTGTTTGAGTGTACACAGCTCTTGCACGAGAAGACTTTGGGGGGTGGAATTCAACAACCTGCTATACTTTACACATAAGCCTGGGCTTAAATTTGAATTTTGGATGTGCTGAGTGTCCAAAACCAAACCATGTTCTTTGGTTTTTGAAAACACTTGATCCTAAATGGCCTGTCTTAAGAACAGTGCTTCACAACTCTGATCTCACAACTTACGACCTCTCCAGTTCTGAAAGCTGTTGTTTGTTTGCTAAGTTTTGAAATCTGTGTTGTGGGTATTTCTGTTTCCAGAGTTTCTGAACAGAAATTTGTACGAGCTGGGGACTTATTTTCTCTAAGCAAAAATACCAGTGTTTATGTGCTGACACAGCTCCCTGGTGGGGATTTGTAGAGGACAGCAGACTGCTTTTTCCCCTACTACTTTCACCAGGACCACCCCATGGTGTGGTTACAGTGCATTCCTCTGTGGGTACAGTACTTTGTTTGCTGACACTTGCTTTTCCCGGTGCTAGCCCTCTGGAGGTCCAAGCTTTTCTTGTGTGTACGTCTGTTGCTGTGTTGGCACTAAAACATAGGCAGAAGTCTTCTGTTTGGTGGGAGGGCTGGCTTTGATTTCTGTGCTCAGTACCAAACACATCACTCAGTTCGTGGGCCGCTATTGCTGCTCAGATGGCAGTGGTGCTTTGGAAAGGAATTATTTCAGAGCCCCTTGTATGTAACTCACTTTCATGGCAGGGACCTGTGACCCAAATTGCTAGTTCAGGACTTTGAGGGTGTTGGATATGATGCCAAGCCTTTTAAAAAAGAAAAGACTTTGCATGTGCCAGCAGAGTAGTCAGGGCAGAGTCTGCTCCTTGCCAAAGTGCAAAGTGAATTTCGCATCTTCAGAGCTTGTATTGGAGGTTGCTTTGCTGTATTTGGAGTCGTAGTTTTCCGGACGTGCACTTCACTCCCTGGTGCTGTTGTCTGCCACTTCCTGTACTTGAACTCCAGGGAGCACAGTGTGTACGTTTGGTGCTTGGCCCTTCTTAGGACTTGGGTTGATGCACCAAAGTTGTCAGGAAAGACTCGTGACAGTGCCTGTTGACCTCGGGGCACTACAGGGGGAGAGCTCTGGCCGTATGGCAATGCCTCTGTGCATGCTGGAAGGTCTCTTAGAGCGTAGTGCTGGAGTTCGGAGGGTGGAGGAGTGGGGCTGCTGCAGTGGGGCAGTCCTGAATGGACAGATCCCAGAGGGGCTTGCTGTAGTGATGGGCATGGACACGCTGTCCTGGCTGCACTGACTTCCTGAAATGTTTTGCATTTAAACTCTTCAGTGTTGACTAACTGCATCCTCTCTTACTGAAAAGAAGACAATGGCGCTGGATACCAGTAGTAGATGAATAATGGCATCTCTTGTGTTGCCTTATTCTAGTGACACCTCCCAAGTTTTTCAGTCGATTCTGGTTAGGACTCTTGAGTGTTGAAAACCGGATTAGTGTTTGGAGAGTACGGTGCTACCCTGTTAAGGTTTAGATTGTCAGTCCTGTGAATTTAATTGTTCATGCTGTTAGGAATTGGTCTCACTGCTTGAAAAGATGAACCCCCATAGCTGTTGTCCTTCACAGTACTGGTTCTCCTGGATGCTTCCTTTTCTCTCTGTGTTGCATTGAACTGGACTAAGCTTGTCCCTTCCTAGCTCCAAGACTGCAGTTTATAGCAATTCTGTTTTGGTACATAGGAAAGGAAAAGGGAGACAGACTAGTCTGTCAGGGAATTCCCAGATATTTTTACCTCTTCCCAGAAGAGTATAGTTTTGTATTTGTGCCTGCCATTTTCATATTGGTTGCTGTGCTTTGCCAGCCATAGTCTGAAATTGCCAGTCATTGCAAACTGTGATCTGTTGAGAGTTACGCTCTTTGAATTTTTGATTGTCGCTTGGGTTCTTACAAAAGTAATGCCAGCAGTTTTGGCATCTTAAAAGGTTTTCCCTTACTGTTTAGCAGTTCATAAAGCCTTGAAAGGTATGAGCTCGTCTTTCCTTTCAAACTGAACTGGAAAACTACTTGTTTTGCTCTCCCAGTATATTGCAAGAAGTTGTCTCCGATTTCAGCTTGTTTTTCACAGTGTTTTAGATAATATTCAAATCAGTACAGGATTAGTTAGCCATCTCAAATACCCACTGAGTCAGCTGAATGCTTCCTTTGTGGTTTGGGGGAGGATGTGCTGGACTGCCCTGGACATGTCACAGTTGTACTCTCTCAGGCCTTAGCCAAGCTTCAGCTATTGGCCTTTCACATTGTGTATCCTCCCATAGTATGTGGTTTTTTATAGAGAAGCCTGAATTTCTTTTTAAGTTACCTCTACCCCCTGGCATGTTCACAGGCTTTTTGGATGATGTATATGGATATGCTCTGTTACTCTTCTGTATAGATGAGTGTACACTTGTGCCTCCTGACGCAGTGTGCTTGCTCGGTGCTGAGGAGGGGTACAGGTGTGGGAAGGAAGAAGCTTGCACTGTCATCATGTGGTGCTCAGGGCTGTTGAGAACCTGCAAACCTTTCTGCTGTGTTTTGAAGCTGCCAGTGCTATCATCTGGAAGGAACGTGGTATTGGGGAGGGAGCTGTCAGAGTTCATGGACAGCTCTAGCTCAGCTTCTGATAGATTCACTGTTCCAGTTGAGAGCACTGAACATGTTTGATGGTGTTCATTGCTTCGGGAAGAGAAGATTTGTTGAGACTTTGCAGAGTGTTCTCCAGGAACTGACTGGGAGCTCTAGTTCAACCACACTGACCCAGCCAGGCTGAAATTTGGTCATATTGTCAGGTAGGTTTTTCTTGATGATCTTGACTCCCATAGGGGAGTCCTTGGAAGGTGAGGTGGGGTCAAGTGCAGATGACACCGGTGTGTGGTTCTGGGATGATGGTTCTGGTGAAGAAAGTTCTCCTTTTACTGCATATGAGGCAGGGAACAGTCTTGCATCACAGATTTAGTTGACTCTTGTCACTTGGGCTTGTCTCTCCCCAGTGGGAGAAAGTGGATTGTATTTACTAGAGGGGGTTATCTGCACTGACAGGATTGTTAGCTTGATCCTGAGTCAGTACTCTCTCACTTGTATCAGCTTCTCTCTTCGTCTTTGAGAACCTAGACAAGTCCTAGGCCCACTGCAGTCCTGATGGCAAGAGCATCCTTCTGGCTGCTCTTCTACTGAGAGGATCTGAGATTTCCTACCTGTTTTTGCTGCAGTCAGATTGTAGGGAATGGGATAGTGATTTTTTGTCATTACCTGTACTTAATGATATTCAAAAATAATCCATGTTTAGTAGAACTACATTGTGACTGTGACTGTTGCCCCCGATGAACTTGTGGAGGGCAGTGCTTGAGGTTATGTAAATATGAAAATAACTTGACTGTCACATGAAGGAAGTTGCTTCTTTTCCAGGAAGCTGGTAGTGAGTTAGAGATGTCCCTGCCATGAGTATGTTCCATTTGATTTCCCGTTCTCCACAGCCTTTGCTGCATATGTTTTAGAGGTACACTGGGATGAACTAATGGCATAACTTGAGGCATGTGGCACTGAGTGTTAAGTGGAGCCTTAGTCTGTGTTGGCTGTGTAAGTTTTCATGGCCTATTTGTAGCTCTTTCTGAGCAAATCATGCCTGGATATGCCTCACATCTGCTGGAGGATTGCAGTTGTAGGTAGCTTTGCTTTTTCTGTGTGTAGGTGGGGTTACAGAATGGTACCCTGGGTTGCCTTTACATCTTAATTTTGACCTGTCTGGGCTTTATTGTTAGCATCAGACTTGATCCTTTTGCGACGCCACTTCTTTGTGCCACTTGTTCTAAGTGCAGCTTAACAGATAGAGAATACTCGTGGATTTGGGTTTTGTCTTCAGCCCTTTATTCCAGAATTCACTGAGGCTTTGCCTTTCTTCCAAAATACTGAAGACACCAACAAGTGAAAATTTTCTCCTAGTGTTGTTATTATAGGGAGGAAGACTTTGGTGCTTGGGATGTTACCTTCAGTTGGGGTCATGAAATACGCTGTGATTCCGAAAGACTTACTGAAGTTACAAATTACCAATGCAATCTAAAGAAATACAGAATTTACAAGGTCTTCCTGACCAGAAACATTTGAATTTGACTCATCTCAGATTCCTCTACTTCTAATATACTGCAACATTTATATTTAAAGTCCCAGGGTTTTGCAGATGAAATTTAACTTTGAGAATCTAAAACTTAGGTTAGGTTTCCTGTGCCTGCTGGGCTTTTGCTGTTGCACTGGAAAGATGACTCACGATGCCTGTTGATGGATATCTCAGAGAAGTGAGTGTATTGACTCCCAGGTGTAATTCTTGATGTGAGTAACTAAAGCTGTCACTTCTGTAAGATGCGAAATTTATAGGGGTAGGGAAGGATCTCTAGTTACATTTCTTTTTCCACCCCAGACTAAGAACTCCTTAGTTGTCTCCTTTCGCTGCAGCCAACGTTTGCCTTTGCTGTTCAGATTTAGGATTTGTTCTGTGTTTTTTCTCAGTCATTTGGTACCTTTATTGCTTATACAAGCGATGCATGAAATTATTAATAAGATTGGAGAAGCCAAACCAAGCTCTATTTGTATAAAGCGTCTGACACAGCTTACCTTATTCTTAATTAAAATATTTTAATCTACCTTTGACCAGGTATCCAGCTCACATTGAAGAAATTGATTACGAAGAGGGAAAAGTACTTATCCACTTCAAACGCTGGAACCATAGATATGATGAATGGTTTTGTTGGGACAGCCCTTATTTACGCCCCTTAGAGAAAATACAGTTAAGAAAAGAAGGACTGCATGAGGAAGAAGGTTGTGCAGTAAGTAGAAATGACAAGACATTTGAGTGTGTAGCAGCATAATGTGCAGTTCCTTTTTAAATATTGGAAGGCAAATAATTGTAATGTTTTAATGAAGTTGTATGTTTCAGTAATTCTCAGATAAAGACACTCTTAACTATTGTCTTGTAGGAGTTTCATATCAATGATCAGGTATTGGCATGCTGGTCTGACTGTCGCTTCTATCCAGCCAAAGTTACTGCTGTTAACAAGGATGGTAAGGACTTCCTTCAGGTTTTGTCATGGTTGTTAGTAACGTATTTCTAATTGTGCTGGAACGTCTTTGCTTAGGCGGAAAGATGGTACAGCAGACAAAAGATAACTGTAGAGAGTTGTATTTTCAATTATGTTTGTCTGCCATCAACTTTTTCAGCCTCTTATCCTGTTCATGAGATAAAACCTTTCTGCTGTGATATCCAGTCAGTAATTGCTCTAAGTAGATATTTGAGAAAAGTTGTTGCTTAAGTTTGTTATCAAGAGATGTATGTAACTGCAGTAAAACTAATGTCAGAGCTATAAAAGCCCTTTAAAAATCAGAGGGGTTGTGGAATGGAGGACCTGTTCTAGTACTGGGCTTGCTTTAGTTTGACTGTGTTGTAAGATCAAGGAGAAAAAGGTCGTGTAATTATGTATCAGAATATTCTGCCAAGAATACTTTGGAATTTTGTGAGTAAAAGGCATCTAAGGAGTAACTCTTAAGATTAGACATGCACCTTTATTTTGACCAGAATTATTTTGGGGGATATTTGGCCTGTGATAGGAGCTCTGCTGTTGAGGTTTCTAACAACATGGATAAGGCAGCTTTTATCTAGAGCTGAGTATTCAGCTGGAGTATTGGAGCTGTTGGGAAATGCTGTTAAATAACTTCTGATCTTTGAACCTGTGTGCTTCATTTTCAAATTTTAGGTACATACACTGTGAAATTTTATGATGGTGTAGTTCAGACGGTCAAGAACATTCATGTCAAAGCTTTTTCCAAAGATCAGGTAAGTATTGAGTTTGTGCTGCTGGTGTATTTTAAAATGATCAGTTCAGATGGCTGGATTTGATGAATTGTAAAATATGAACTAAATGAAACACCCTTATTGCTATAAAATACAGTATGTCTGAAATTAAGTCCCTTAAAATGAAAAGGTTTTGTGAATCTTTGTGGTATGATTTGCAGAGCTCTCAGGTTCAGGTTCTCTGAGTGCACCTCTTGAACTAAAGAAGTCATAGGCATATGAGTAGAACACATCTCTAAAAATTGTTGGAAAATTCAGAATGTACATTCTAAATCTAGTGGTACTTTATTGAAACACTGTGGTTATTTCACCTGTTTGGGATTAGTTTAAGTCTTAAAAATAAAAGCTTGAAAACTATGGAGGAGACAGAAACTATTCTTTCCCAAAGTAACTACTAGATTGTCTTGAGACTATTAAGGAACATGGCTATTAATCTTTCACCTCACAACTTTGAAAGACAAGCTTTTTTAACTAGTCCTTGTTTTGCTTCTGTGGTTTGGCTGTTCTACCAAACCTTCACCTGCTCAGTGCAGTGGGTTCAACCTTCAGCTCATGATGGAAAGTAGTAGTAAGCCTTTATATTTAAAATAAATAAATAAATAAATTTGTCCTGATCGTGGTGAGAAGGAAGAAATGTTGCTTTGTACATTGGTTTTCATGTGTGGACCCTCTGTAGGAAAGGCTGACAAGTTCTAGTCTTGAGTGACTTGGTTAAAGCTTCCTCAGTACCTGCTTCAGAGTAATTTTCATTACAGGGAGGGCTTAAAAGTTTTCATCAGCTGTAGCCTGTGAGTTTTTATCATGCCCTACTTTTAGTTTTCTGAAACTGAGGTTCGAGCCAAGACATCAAATCCGTCTCTCCAGCACAAGTGTTAAATACAAATTCCAGTAATGAATTATCAGTGATAAATTGAAATCTGTCACTGTTGCTAAGAGCTGTGCCATTCCTTGGAGGGTGCCATATTTCTGTGTCTGCCAGGCTGGGAGGGCAAACTGTTTCAGATTTGCCCCACAGTGCCCGTAGTAGCTTTTAAATGGTCGTTGTTGTGCCTGGTTGAAGGTTGACTAATACTCACAAGAGAGCTACCTGCAGAATCTTCATTGCCATAAGAAGTGTTTCTACCGTATTTAGCATTAAATACATGGAGTTGAACAATCTGAAGCAATATTCTGCATAAGAAAGTCAAAATATTTTGTCTCTCCTTTAGGGAGTTTCATGTTTCTGCATAGCTTTGGAAAGTTTTTGAAAGGAGCTGAAGGGTTGGGTTTTTTTTTTTTTCTCCTTTTAACCATTGGCTGAGATGATTTCTCTTAGCCCAAGGACATTTCTTCTGTCCTTCAGCATACAGTGAGTTTCCTAGTGAGCTCTCTTTGCACAACCAGAAGTAAAGTTTAAAAAACCCAACAAAACACTTGAGCCACTGGAGAGCTCAAGATTGAGTTATAAATGGGAGTTGCCTGAGGTGTGGATTCAGGAACAGCAATAATGTGGCAGCACGTTGGACATGGAGGGAAGGAGTCTCGTTCTGTTCTTCAGGAGGAGAGGCTGGAGCCACGAAGGCACACATGGCTCGTATCTTAGTAGTTGTTCAGGAAAAAAAAAGGCTCCTGATTCTTGAAGGGCGCAACATAAACTGGTCATGAGGTCTTTAATGAGAATGTCGCTCTGTCCCTGTGCAGAGGGTTGACAGGCTGTGTTGTGCAGTGATGGTGAAATGCTGGTGACCTGCCACAGTATGGACACACAGCTTTGAAGAGAGCAGTAACATCGAGGGGTGATTCAGACCTACTGTGTTCATGACTCAGTTTCTTGAGAATATTTTTACTGAGATGGTTTGTGAGTGTTCCAGTAGCACATACTTGATTCACATCAGCTGGTTCTGTGAGCAGCACAAGTGCTGAAACATAGTGCCTGAGAGTTGCTTTTTGAGTTGCGGGGTTGGTGTTTCTGGGTTGGTTTTTTTTGTGTGTTTTGTTTTGTGTTTTGTTTGTTTGTGGTTTTGTTGGGTTTTTTTATAACACTTGAGTTTCCACTGAAGTTTCATCCATACCTGTGGTACTTAAGGAATTTACAGAAGGCAGATATTTATGATGTCCAGTAAAGGGGATGCTCAGACACCTAAAAAGGTGAAAGACTTTCTTCCCATTTGCCTAGGTGTTTTCAGGAAAGGTATAGCAATTTGATTTCACACTTTTAAACAGGGATTTTTTTTTTAATTTTTTTTTTTTTTAAATCACGTCTGTACCAAGTATGGTTGAGATAATATAGAGGGTGAAGCAGATTGCATGTTCACCATTTTATTGCGTCAATATTATTTCTTAGGGCTGTGGTCTGAAAGTACCTTAAAAGGTATCAGGTCACATAAGCCACATACAGACAGGTAGTTTGGGAAGGGAAGAGGCAAGATGTAGTGCAGTACAGATGATGAGCCTTAAGTGTTCTCAGAATTTTTTATAGCTCAGATCAGCTGTTTCACTTTTTTCCCCAAAGGCTTATTGAAGTATTTGGCCTTTGCTGTCCTCTGGTCCTGGTTTTAAGTTGAAGCTCCTTGTGCCCTGCAGAACTGTATCTGGAAAGGAGCGTGGTTGCTCCTTAGTGCTTTGAGTTATTAGGCAACAGAAAGAGAGAAGTTCGTTGAACTAAGGGCAGTGTAGGCACATGACCAAATAGAAATTATTAATGCAGGTGGAAAGTTAGAAGGTTTATGTTCATCTGGCACAGCCTGTAGTAGGATCATGGTAAGGGGAAAACAACCAAAATCAGCATCTATCGTGCCCCCCCTCCCAGTAGTGTTAGTATGAAGCCTGATCACAAAAGGAGGAGGAGGACATGAAGGAGCAGTGAGCTGTTGGTGCAGGGTGTTCTTCCTCATCTAGTGTTGTCTGATAAATGAGGTGACAGTTGAATATTGCATCAGTAGCATGCTAGCCTGGGACTGATTTTCATGTCCTCTCACACTGAACACATATTACAGAAAAAGTTGCAAATGTTGGGTTTAAATGTGTAAATTCTAACATCACATGGTTCCTGGTGATTGCAGTTGCTCTGCATGACTGTGCCCAGCAGTTTCAGCAGCAGCGATAAGTGCAAGCGAACTGCAGGTCTGTTTTGAGGGAGACTCTTCTGTGAAAGGAGAACAGTCTGCACATCCAGCTGATGGAGCTGTTTGCCCTTTTCTGTGCTCCTGACTCCCACTCCTTCTGCAGTGTCCCAGGCAGACTTTAGTTCTGCACAAGCTAGTAGGGACCCAACCTGCGCCTGAGAACAAGCAGCAAATCTCTTCTGCCCCTGAGCTGTGAAGAGCAGATCTGTTGCACTGTGCTGTTGCATTGTCCTGTTGGTAGTTCTCATGTGCCTCTGACCTTTAACCTGGGGCTTGCCATGGAACATGCACTTTATCCTTGGAATAATTGGACAAGGGTGCAGGTCTGCTCAATACAAAAGTGAGGGGTGACTTTCAGACTGCAATAAGTTGATTTTCTTACATCATTCTCTTTATGCTAGAATACTGTGGGTGATGCTAAGCATAAGGAAAGAGGTAATGAAATTCCGTCATCTCCTGAAAACCGGGAGAAATTCAAAGAGCAAAGGAAAGCAGCAGGTAACGCAAAGAAAGACGAAGATGAAAAGACATTAAAGACTGAGAAACGAGTTAAGCAACCTGATAAAGATGGAAAATTTTTAGTCATCTCAGAAAAAGGCAAGGTCTCAGAAAAGAACATATCTAAGAATGGAAAAGAAGATAAAGAGAATATATCAGAGAATGATATGGAATATTCAGTAGATACACAAATTGAGAAGAAGCCTGAGAATGACAATGTAAAGAGTCCACAGGAAAGCACAAAAGAAACTAAACGAAAGCGTGGCAGACCACCAATAACACCCCCAACAGGTATGTAGCTAAGCTTAAATGTTTAGGCTATATATCAGAACACTTTTAAACTTACCTAAAGGAATGAGAAATACCTGGTTCTTTCACAACCTGCATCTCTAGAAACTTTTCAGAAACTTGAGGCTCATCTTTGTTCAGGGCAGCCAAGAGCATACTTGTGTGGTCTGGAGCCTCAGTGGTTTGGTCAGAGATTAGATTTAGGCAAGTAACCTGCATGTATTATAAAGCATGCCTGCGCTGGGATTAAATGCTGTTATGTGGGCTTCAGAAAAACATGTGAAGCTGTATTTATGCAAGTCCAGTATTTTAGATTGTGAGGCTTTGGAATTTGTGCTAGTGTTTCACAGCTTCACGTCCAGTCAGTTTTTCTTCTGTGTCTAAACAGAGCCAAGTTCTCAGACGCTGCAGCCCATAACTTTGGAGTTAAGACGTCGGAAAATACCTAAAGGAGGTGAAGTTCCATCAAAGCGTCCCAGGATTGAGAAAAACCTGTGTGAGTGTTTTCCTGGTATTCAACTCTCACTGTTTTTATAGATATGAAGTTCTTCAAGCTTAAGGGGTGGGGGAGGGGGGAAAGTCTGTAATATGAACCTTGAACTGTGAGATGCATTGACTCAAATTCAGCGCCTGTTTTTCTGTTATTGGCCACTCATACGTGGCATCATCATGCTGGAATTCTCTCCTAACTCTTGGAAGTTGGGTTTGGGTAAATGAAGCATCAGCTGTGAGCCTTGATGGTGTAGGGTAGGCAGTGATTATATTGCCTCTGATACTTAGAAGATTATAAAAGCCTTAACAGTTGTAGAAGCTCGTTAGTTAACAGATGGAGAATCTACCACATTGCTCAGCAAAGGCACTTCAATACTGCATAAATATGTCACTGCAGCCACATAGCTCCTTCTTTATCTTGGTGTATTGTATGTTGAGGCTGAAGAGCTTGAAGGTGTTGATGAGGAAAGAAAAGTACATTCTCTGTAGTAGTATCGTGACCAAGGAAGTGAAGATCTGAAGAAAGCTGTTTCCTTCCATAGGACCAGAGCCTTGAAACTTCAGTGTGTGTACATTATCCAGCTCAGGGTCACTGTTGTTTGTGTGTCTGAATTGTCACCTGACGCCTGGTATTACTTACCTCTGTTGAACAGCTGCTCTTTAGAACAATGTTGTACCAGATACTGATTGTATTTGTGCTTCAAAGCTGTTACTAGAAGAAAAAAGTTGAGAGCTCTGTATGATAGGCTTTTGCTGTATTTTCATGCTTATTTATAGCTGTTACAATTGTAGCTTTTACAGAGGCTTAGTCACCCAGGTTCTTTAGCTTTTGCTGTTAACCTCAGTCCTTAAACACACTTTGAAACTGTCACAGGGAAGGGAGACCTTGAGAGTTTTCTTGGGGGTATTTAATAATCCTGAAACCGGTACCATTAAATATGTCTGTTCCAGCTCATGAAAAATTGAAGAATTCTTCAGATAATGGTGAGAGACACCAGATCAGGAGACGATCTTCAAGACTCTCATCCAGTATTAGCCATGAGATTTTAAATACAGATCTTGTCACAACTTCTGCAGAAATTCAGCCTTTGAAAGATGCAGTATCTAACCAAAATGAATCTGAGAAGGGTAAGTTGCTTCCTGGTATACTCTGCATTTGTGTGGTGAGACAGTCATCTAGTTGTTGTAAGCTCTGTATTTTCACTTGCTTAGCTTGCAGACTCTGTATCTGCAGTTAAAACCTGATTCCATGAGTTTTCCCTACGCTGCTGATGCAAAGTTTCTATCTCACTGCTGCTCTGATTGCCTTTTGCTTTTGCTTTCCCCTCCATCAGTAACCCTGGCGTTTCCCTTGGGTGGCAGGAGCTTTTCCAGTGGAGGATAATGGATAGCTGGCCTTGCAGAAAGGGAGTTCCATGGGTTTAAAAATATCCAAAGAAATAGCTTTGTTCAGTTGTGCGGCTGGTTTTTGGTGGATGGGTTTTGGTATGGTTTTTCTGGGGTTTGGTTTTGTGTGTGTGTTTTTTTGTTTGTTCTTCATTTTGGGGGATTTTTTTTTTGTTTTGTTTGGGCTATAGTTAGCCTGTGTGTTTCTAAGCACTTTTAAATTTAGAGGGTTGCTACAAGTTGCTGTGTTCTAATAATTGTGTGTGAATCCAAGGGCAGCCAGAGAAAGGATGGGTATTTTTCTCCACTGACATGAACACCACCACCCCCTCCCCGCTCCAGAGTTCTGCAGTATGATTTTGTGTGCATTTTACTCAGTGAAAATGTTTTTTCTCATTCTAGCCCAGTTAGAAATTCCTTTTGAATCTGCCCAAAGTTTCAGTGAACAAGGATCACCTGGAAACACATCACAGAGCACAGCACTCAGTATAGATGCCGGTTTGCAGGAAGAAAAAGCTGAAGACACAGAGTCTTCCTCTCCTACTGTCAGAACTCAAGAACCATCTGCTGCTACAGGTTCAGGTTTTTCATAGTTAATGTTGATGCATTTCTTAAGGCAACTGATTCCAGGTGTTTTGTGCTTGTACAAGTGTTACTAACAAAAATTGTTCATTCTTGCAATGTTAGCCTTGGTAGAAAATGTATATTTTTATTACTTATGGATTTGGTTTTAATCTTATGCTTTGGTGATGGACAGTGATCTTCTTAAAAGTGGAAATCATAATTTTTAAATGACTGGGTGTAACATGAGTGATGACGTTAACAAATGCTTGTTTTCCGTGTTTGGAATTCTGGTGAAGTTGGACTAACATCTTAAAAGATCAGGTTCTTTTATCCTTTCCGTGCTGCAGATATGTGGTAACATTGCTGTTACTGCAGTCTGGGAATCCTGATAGCATTTTTATATCCTTATGTTTGGACTATTTAGAGGCTTTAGTGCAAATTTATGAAGTAGTTCAAACATTTCAGTCTGTCTTAACAATATGTATATTCTGTTTTCTCTTACCTGGGAAGTGGTCATACCTTGCTTTTTCAAATTAAAATTTCCTGTGCAGAGAGTGGACTGTGTCAAAACATAGTGCTGTCCTGTGATTTTCTTGTAACTTTAATCCTTGGATCTCCAGCTAAGTTGGGAAACTTGAACTGCAGATTTCCTAGTTTATGCTTTATCAAAAAAGCTGAATTTTAAGTGAAACAGAGCTTTTGGAGAGACTTAGAGTTGCTCAGCATTGCTAGAGAGAATGTGCTAGCTTTCCTCCTGTGTGTTGGTTGTTTCACATTTCCCTGCTGCTTGCACACACCCTCTTTCACTTGCTCTCATGTGACTGCACCCCTGGGGTGTTCTCTCCCCTGATGTGCACCCTCAGTGCAGGAAGGAACTGCCCTCTCTCCTTTTGCTCAGCTTGGATGTCTAAATGGGTTTTTACTGTTTAGATGTTGGAACTCTTTTGATGGTCTCCTTCAGCTGTTGCTGAGCACTTATAATTTGGGTTTAAAGTCCTGAGAATTCCAGTTGAATGTGTAACCCCTGTGTGTGTGTCAGTCACACTCATGGGATGTGTGGGATGTGGCCTTCTCCTGAGCATCCTTCATCAGATACCAGCAGGAAGGCTGTGGGAGCAGGGGCTGGCTCACACCTACCCAAAGGCTCTGATGGAGCTTGTGCACTCTTGTTCCCAGCACTTCTGTCAGGATTTGAGCAAGCTGGGTTAAAGTTAATTCAGGAATATGCACTCACCTTGAATTCTGACCTGAAGTTCAACATTGTGGTGGTATGTAAAAATCCATGCTTCTGAGCCTGGATTTTGTTTTATTTAATTAAAGCCATGTCACGTACAATTAAAAATGCCAGACATGCACCTGGATGGACATCCAGATGTGGCAGACAGGTGCTTTTATTGCAGAAAACTTGTAAGGGTGGGGAATAAAAACTGTACTGGGTCTTTTTGAATAAGTGCTGTCGCCTGAAATGGAAGTGCAAAAATCTGCTTTTCCAAACTTAACCAGCATTTAAAATGTTACTAATGAGCAGTGTATTGTGACAAGAGTTTTATAATTCATAGATTCTATTGCTGATAAATCCTTTGTGGATCTGTGTTTCCCTCTGTGTGCTCTGCCTTGCTCATGGGATCATAACCAGTACATCCCAGTGCTGATGAGCTGCCTGATGGGGGAACAGCAGGGCTTGGTCTTTCACGTGGTAGTGGAGGGGGAGGGCTGTAGCAGCATGGCAGTGACAAAGGCCTCTGGGTGGGATCTGAAAATGCCTCTGAAAGTCACCAGTGGCTTCCTGCTCTTGCAGGAGCGGCAGGTGTGTTACGGTGCCTGAGCATTTTGTCCCTGGTGTTGGAGGCTGAGCTGAGTTAACTCACTGGAGTGATTACCAAGGGAACAGATGTGCATGTCTCCAGATACAATAACTATGTGTCAAACAGTTATGTTTGTTATGCACTCAGCCTGCCATGTGTATTAAAGAGATTTTGGGGCTTGGGAAGGGAGGAGCTACATTGTCAGAGTAGGTGGTGCAGGGGGAAAAGAGGATGTTTATTGCATGCAAGATGCCCATAAAATGCAGCACGGAAGTTCAGGTCTACAGTAACTTCTTAAACACAGAACAAGTACAATATTGTAACTCAAGACTAACATTTTTATTTGTTTGTAGGCTTTAATTTTAGTCACTTGGTGGGAGTTCATTCTCTTCCTAGGAAAGTAGGAAAACACTGTAAAACATAATAAAGTTAATAACCTTTATTTTCCTCCGTGTGATATGTTAGTGTTGTTTTGGCATTAGTGAATAATGCACCCTGGTAGTGCTAGTTTTACCTTGCATCCTATATAGGAACATGATTTTTATAGCATTTGAGTATCAGGAATTTGTAAGGACAAAAGTGTTCTTTTTAAAGGGTGTTTTTTCAGTGACTGGTTGGTAGATGATTTAAGATTCATAGTAGTTGTGGACATAACAGCAAACAATCTGGAGTCTTTTTATGATTGTGATGTTTTAAAAACTATATGTTTGTAATGTGTTCTGAAAGGGCAATACAGCATTTCTTGTCAAAACTTAAGTGCCTTTTTAAATTTTTTTCAACAAAATTCTCATTAATTATGTGTTCTAGAAGATAAAAATCCTGCTCTGTTGGCTTTTGGTGCCTCTGAAGGCAAGGGAACGGAATTGGTGATCAGACTTCAGCTAAATCAAGTTGTCTTCCAAAAAGTAGATGACTATGGTGCCAAATATTTGCAGCCAGTTAAAGCTCTGTTTCACATATCTGAGAACAGGCTTAGAAGCACTCTACAGCAGCAGTGAGTTTACTCTTACAAGCTAAGAGGACTTTAAAAATGAGCTGCCTTTGCTTTGCACAGATCTGCTATTGTGTTTGTAGTTGTATTTCCCAGCACTCTTAAAATTACTTCTGTATTTGCATAGACATGTATCAGGGATGCCTTATACTTACACCTGGTTTTCTGATTTTGTTGCTCTTAGCTTTGGGTTTCAGTTAAGAGGGATCCATTTGAGAGAGCTGCTGTTTCTCCTGCAGCTCACCTGGGTAGGCTTTGATCCCTTCAGGGTAGGGTAAAAGTTGTCACTTTGAGCCTAACAATGTGGCAGGTAAATAAGTCCATCCTGCCTTGCTTACTTTGAGTTCCTTACAGTGAGACACCACAGTCTGGTCCCAGTTGTTCATTACACCCCAAAGTACAGGTCAAGCCCGCCTGGCTCCCTGTAAAGGTACAGTGGGGCACTGCACTCTCCACGCCAGTTGTGCAGCACAGACTGCCTGGGTTCACTGGGACCCATTCAGTTCCAGCACAGGGAGAAACTACTGAGTGGAAGGTCATAGGAAGTACTGTCTTGAGTAGTTCTTGCAACACGAAAAAATCACAGCTCTGTAAATGTGTAATGGTCTGTGATTGTTGGTGCTGGAGGTGTTTCCTACACCAGGCATCTCCGTGTATGGATTCTGCAGGCGCTAGAAATGCTTGGAAGCTGCCCTTACCTAAAACAGTTTGAGAAGAGCAATTAAGCAAGATGTTTTTTATTTCTCAACTGAGATCTTGAAAGAAAGAGAGGTTTGAAAGTAAAGGAAGAAATGTAGTTTGAGAGCTGAAATGAACAGGAACACTTGGTGAGCTCAGGAAAAACAAGATTTCAGAAGAAATAAGTTGAAAGAAAAAAATCACTGGCCCAAGTGGTGAGAGATGGTCCAAAGCACAGTGTGTGAAAACTGTCAGAAAGATCATGGTAACAAACAATTGTGAAGGTAATGCACCAGAGAACATGTGTCCTAGGGAACCTCAGTGTGTTCAGTTTCACTGAAGGTGAAGAAATAATTTGATCTTCACATAGTATTTCTTTGGAGACCAGAAATTAGAGACTGGAAGTCTCCTCCGTTTAACAGGCAGTTGTGTGTGGAGATCTAGTGGCTTGAAACTGCAGCAAGGCCAGTTTTGATTGGGGGAAAGTGGGAAGAGTCCTACGCACTGCTGGCTTTCCGGAATTACTTACCAGGGCATTGCAGGAGATGCTGCAGGATTGCACACCTTTAGTCAAGGTACTGTGCTACTACCAAATATTGCTGTCCCAGCAACAGTCAGGTCCAGCAAAGAATTAGTCAGGGGGGAAGAACATCTCTGGTGGACTCAGAAGCTTCACACTGTGCATTTTACTGTGAATTTAGTGCTGAGTGTGGTTGTAGGTCAACCCTCAGATAATTCAGGCCAGTGAAAAGTGAGTTTCCTGACTGGATGTTTTTGAAAGTTAAAGGAGATAGTGATGTTTGACTTTGAGTGTCTGTGCTTAGTGTTGTAATGGCTAATTGAAAGCCAGATGGGAAGTTTTAATTTCAGTTATAAACATGGAAAAGAAATAGCAGGTGTCAGTTTACCATTCCTTTTCCTCTGTGCTCAGAGCAAACACACACCAAGCTCCTCTGAAAAGTGCTGAAAATCTGTAGATAATACAGAAGAACTTTCTGCAGAAACCAGTTTTAGTACCATGTGTTGTGAGCAAAAATTCTGTGTATAAGGATGGTAGCTGTCCCTTGGGTGCTCGTGTAGGAAGTGATTGTCAGAGCACTCGACTGGGACCGTGGGTTCTCCAGAGGCTCCCCTGGGTGGGGGAGTTTGGTATCAGCTCCTGCTGTGCCAGGGTGACTATTGTGTTACTTGTAAAGAAGGAAAGTGCCCCCAAATGTGGTGGTGATGGGAATAATTTAAGCTGGGAATGATAGGAATAAACTAAGCAATTTCAAATTGTGTGAGATTACGTGCATTTATAATGCTTTGAATACATTCCTTTTGCATGTTGCAGTAAGCTTTTTGTCTGCTTTCTTGCCCCTTGCCCCACACCTTTGTTATGTTTTACTTCTAAGCTTCAGCTAACGTGGTCCTGTCCTCTAATGTGTCGCTGGTCAGTTAGAAGCCATTGCCTACATCTTCTCCAGGGTTTGTACAGCTCAGTGGAGGGGCAGTGCTCTGAGCTTGGGTGCAGGGCCTCCTCCTGACAGTTGTGTGATGGTATAATGGTTTCCCTTGTCATCCCTGTAATTTTTTTTGCTAAGTCCTTGGATCCCATTACTCCCTTCTGCTTGCAGTTTTCGCATCTTCATGTTAGTCATTAAATAGTAACAAGTTCTCAGCATTCGTAGCCCTGAATGCTGATTTTAAGCTTACAGTGAAGAGAACATTTCTGGGTTTGCTTTTACTAAACCCACTGAGCCTCCCCGAAAATTTTTTCTTTCTTTCTGAAATACCTTTCAATTCTTCAAGTGTGATTCAGTCGTCTGGCTTTGCTGCCGTCTTACTGATGTCCCTGTCAGCACATTCTTGACGTGACTATGCCACGGTGTCTTCCTCCTGGTCATTACTGCTGTGAAACATCCAAAAGCAATGTCTTCATTTGTACTGTTTGCTTATGCAAATTCACTACATATTCTTTGTTTTAACGAGCCTGCTGTGCATATGTCATCATCTTTCCCTGTACCTCAGCCTCCATGGCACCATTACTCGTGTTTCCGCTGTGTTCCAGGTTTGTTTCTTTGTCGAAACGCAGCACTCAGAGCTGAGTGTGCCTCAGGTGCAGCTGCCTGGGATGCCTCTCTGCACTGGGGCATAACCTGTGTGCCTGCAGCTCAGTAACACAGCTTTTGTTGCTGCATGCTGAAATCTGGTAAACAAACTGTCCTGTGCTGTTATCCCAGGACTGTGTGGACGTGACCTTTAACACTCCAGTTCAGTGCTTTCCTGCATATGTGCACTTGTAGAAAACTTATTCTTGTTTGTCATGTTTCTGGATCCTTTTGTCCTTTGTTTTCAGCTATTTCCAATACAACGTCCTGATTCTCATTCACATGCTGCAGACCTTCAGTCACTTGCTAGGTCTGGATCCTGCCTGTAAACACTTCCTGCTTAACCCTGCAAGTCTGAAATATTAGTAAATATGGAAATAATATTTTAGTACTGGCAAAACAAATTGAAAAATTAAATTTGGGAGCTGTCTCTTAAAATTGACACCTTTTTTCCATTGTCTTGTAGCTGGGGAGGGATTTTTTTGGTTGTGTGTATTAGTGATGGGTAATTCCACAGAGCTCTTTGTATCGGAGTGTTTCCCAATTTTACCCCTCCTGTGTTGTATTGAGAACAGATACTGGTGGCAATAATCTGATTTAATTCAAAATGCTTCTTTTCTATGTTTCTTAGCAAAAACATAAATGAAAAGTTTCTGAAATGCTAAAACTAGGAGTTTACCAGATTCATTTAGGTACAGCCTTAGGTTGCACAGCAGTGCTTCTGTAAAATAAGTGCCTTAAAACGTTGTTCTGTTCGAGCCTGAAGACTTTCCTTGCGTGCTTTTTCTTATGTCTGAGAAACTAGGTAACTGTAGCTTGTAGGGGACATTTTGTAACAGACGCAGGCAGTTTCTTTTGCTTGGTTTCATGCTTCCACTGCTGCTTCAGAATTGAAATCACTATCAGTTTTACTGGAAAACTGTTTTTCTGACATACTGCTTCCATTGTCCTTGGAAATAGCCAGGCTTCAGTGGTGGGACCCAGAATGCAGGTAGCAAAGTAATTATTAGCAGAGAAACAGAACTGTATCCTTGGAAAGTGCTTTCACCAAAGGTGTGAATAGTTATAAAAAATTAAATAAATGCTCTATAGAACACTGACAGAGAGACATAATTTCTGTTGATTCAGTCTTTTATCTATAGGAGCACTATACACTGATACCAGCTGTTGGGCAAGGGACTCAGGGATGCAAGATGTTGTTTTTTAACAGTAACTTACTCCTAAAAACACTGGTGTCATGACAACCAATTTTTAAGGGCAGCATAGGGCAGAGTTTTCACTTTAAAGGTATTGATTGTAAAGGCAGATAAAGCATTAACATTTTATTTTAGTATTCCATGGCTAATATGTTTGAATGCATGCTTACTTAACTTTTTTGATGTTCTAAGTTTGGGAAACCATTTGATAAATGTAGCAAATGCATGGGGGAATTTATCTGTTTTGTTCTTACAGTAACAAAACCTTGTAGGAGAACAGACTTTCTTGCATCAAAAAAAGCTGCAACTGTTGACCAAGATCACAAGTTTAGATGCAAATTCTTGGACTGTTCAAAATCCTTCCGCAAAGCCAAGTTATTGCATTATCACATGAAATACTTTCATGGAGTGGAGAAGGCTGCAGAATCACAGCAGAACACTGTAAAAAGAAATATTCAAACCAGAGCTTCTTTGGCTTCTGAAAAAGCTAATCAAGAAAGGTCAAAAAGAGGACGGACCACAGCTGGGTCACTGTGTAAGTATGGTGCTGATCTCTTCCTTTTTTTTGAACAGCAGCAGGCAGGATAGGTGGAATAGGGCAGAAATGGATTTTTGGCTGGGCTGAAGTCTCTTCAGGACTCCATCTTAGCCTTTTTCTGTGTGGAGAAGAAACATAATATGTGTGAACATGTTGTTTTAGAGAACGTAATACTGAAGAAATTCCCTTCTCTAGAAATATAGATCACGTTCTGGTAAAAAGCCCTCTATGCAGCTTCTCTTTCCTTTTTTTTTTTTTTTTAA
>VWZG01000865.1:86987-148276 GCA_013396735.1 Grallaria varia
CAGCTCACTCGCTCTGTTCCTTTTTTAAAACTACAATTTCTCGAGTTTCTGACTTGATTTTTATTTTTCTCCTGGCTTGACAAACAGTATTGGTTGAAGACATCTGTCCTTTACTGTGTTCGGGAAAAAGTCTCACAGTTCTGTTCTATTTCTTCCTTGGTCTCTTTACATGCCTGGCTAGAAATCCAGTTCCAGTGCCTGCAGTATTTACTGTTCAGTGGGCTGAAAAGTCCGAGTATTTAACAAGTCCAGTTGTTTCAGCTGTGCTTGCAAAACATCCTCACACAACTGTTGGATAATGGAAAGGAATAAAAACTTAATGGTTAGCAAAAAAAACCCCAAACCCCCCAAAAATGAATGTGGAAGTTACAATCTTTGCAGTCTGCAAAATCACGTTCCCTTTTCTTCACCCCCATTCTCTGATGCACTTTCTGCCCAGTGCCTCGCATGACATCAGTGTGGCAGTCTAGAGATCTAGTGTGAGCTGCAGTGGCATTTTTGATAACCTGTCCAAACTTTGCTCTTACAGACGAATGTCTCTTTGTGCTGCAGGTCCATAAAAGTAGTCATATCTTCTGTCTTTTCATGGAGCCTCTTCTTTAAAATCCAGCTTTCTCCTTGCTGAATTTTGTCTTTGCATTTGATCTTTCATTAATATTCTGTTCAAGAATTTCACAGTCTTGCAAGTTGCTCACAGAGCTCCAGCTCACCACAGCAGAATATATCTTGCCTTACTTTGCTTCATGGCTGCTTTTCCTAATGAGTCCAGAAAATGATTTTTCACTTGAGGTGCTACTGCTTGTTCCTAAAAGGATCAGTAACTTTACATACTGTTACTAAACAGTAAAGCCCAAATACTTCTGTGACTTTAAATCCTGAGCAAGCATAGGGTTGGATTAGGTAGAGACAGTTTTCTTTAATTACATTAGGATGTGACGACTTGCATGTGTTACACTCTGCATGCAGCCTAACTGAACTCAGGTACTGCCTTGAGGAACACACCTGAGACTTGCAGTGTGCAGACTGGCTGCTGGCAACTGCACAGTGATCAGAACAGGCTTTGTGCATGCCATGTGCTTCTCCGTGACTTCTGTTTGGCTCTTTGTAGCTGCATAATTACTTTGATTTGTGAAGTTGTTTTCCTGTGATTGTCTTGGATGCACTAACTAGTGACTCAAAATCTTGACTCTTCCATTTATCCTTTCCAAACGCACACAGTTGCTTCAATGTCATCATCTTGTCGTAATGCCTTGTGGTGTGAGATGTAACTGTATTTGCTGATTTTGAGCCCTCTCCCCTCTCATTCCCCCTTTGTGGATGGCTGCTTTTCACCTGGATCGTTTCCATGATGTGCTTTGCAGCACCTCGCTGCTCTCACTCCCTGGGGTGTGCTGGCAGCTGCAGAACAGCACATCAAGGTGGAAGGTGCACTGTAAAGTTCTCAAGTCGCCTTCACAGTCAAAGCCTGTGGGTGTGAAGCTGCACTAAGGCTTTTCTTGATGAAGAAAATTAATATCATTATCTATTAATTACATCATATGTCTGATACTAAATGCCATTGGTTTTTAACTCCATGTGTTCTTTATTTCTCTAGTTTTTGTTGTGGTGGTACCGCACAGTTTAATGCAGAGTTAATGGGGTTTATGAGCTCAAACTCTTGTATTTGAAGTTCTGTTCCCCTGTCTTAATGGGACATGTAGGAAGTCAGATCTGCTAAGCAGGACTCTTTCAAAAGGCTTTTCAGGATGTACTGCTCAGAGTAAAGGCTTTTGAATCCATAATTCAGTCTGGTATGTGGTGGGTCTAGTTTTCATCTTTACAATCCTTTTGTGAGCAAAAATTCTCCTTTTCAAAGAATACATTTAAATCATTATACCTTTGGTACAAATGTACTGTTCTTGTACTTCACTATATTAGTTGATTTTAGTGCTTAAGAAAAGGTGGGAATTTCTAACAGATAAAGCTTTGGAAATTGTGACTCTTGTTATTCCATAAGCTTGACGTTGCTCTTGCTTTAGAAGTTGTGTCACACTTAAATCCTTATCTCGCAAGTTTTGTTTTAGAGTTCTGGGACTCCTTACTGTTTCTGCTATACACAAAATGAAAATAAATGAATGGCAGGGGTGGTCTGTAACTTGGTTTAAAGTGTAAATACTTATTGTTCCTAAAGTTCTAGGAAAAGGTGCAGTATTCAGAACAGTAGCAAAATGTTTTTCATGCAGTGCTTAAATTTAGAATTTCAATACGTAAAAAAGATGATGTATGTAAGAAGTCTGCAGCAATCATGTTGTGGGATGTGGGGAGGAACAATTTAAATATAATTGCTTTGCACAAAAGTGAAGACTCTGAAATGTCAACATCTAAAATGTGAGTTATGCCACTTGGCATTGGCATCAGAGCTTAAGTGAGCTGGAAAGGTTAATGTGGGACTGATTTGTCCTG
Organism: Grallaria varia; assembly: GCA_013396735.1. Taxonomy (NCBI): domain Eukaryota; kingdom Metazoa; phylum Chordata; class Aves; order Passeriformes; family Formicariidae; genus Grallaria; species Grallaria varia. The sequence goes on from VWZG01000865.1 coordinate 89,430, forward strand.
TCTCTCCCTTTCTCCAAAGAAGGATCTTGCCTTTGCAGTGGCAAATTTGCCAGATAGCTCAGATAGTTCTGTAGTGACTCTGAATGGAGAGGCAGAAATTGCCATTGCCTGCAGCTTGTATTTATATATGCCTGAACAGAATGGCTAGGACTGAATGGCCATGGGATGTGTTCAGGAAAAAATCTTTAATTAATCAGAAAACGTTATGAGGTCTTCCCCCTTGCCTCTGTTCCAGTACTTATTTTCTTTAGTTGCTGCTGTACAGAGAAGAAGGCCATTGATTTTGTGTGCCCCTGGACTGCAGGAGAGCCCTCTATTCCTGCCCTCAGCTCTCAGGTTGTTTTACACCTCTGGTGCATTGTAGAGCCACAGATGTCTGTGGCTGCATAAGCGTACAAGAGGCTGTTTGGGCCTGGGCCAGAGACTTCTCAATGTCAGTCTTCGACAAAGGAGTTAAGTTTTTTGACAGTTCAAATTGAGATGTTCTATCAGATTTATCGCTTGGAAATTGAATGTGGTGGAGTATCTGTGAAAATTTTTGTCAATTTGTTACTTGTTGATTGCTGTATCAGTAAAAGGAGTAGAACTGGATTCCATACCCATATGCATTAGTCTTAAGACAGGCTTTTTTCTTTGTGGTCCCTTCTCCTTTGCTGCAGAACCCCTTAGTTTACTCTTGAAGTACATTATCACATACTGTGACTTGTGCCCTACAGACACTTACTGTAAACAACTTTCTCTGAAGGTACCAGTTTTCTCCTTCAGATATGTCTGCCTGTCCATGTTATTTTATGTAAAGTGCCTGCAAAAGGTTATTTGTAATAAAGATTGCTGTTTCCTGACCTAGACCGCTCACAGGGCAGGAGCCATGGAATAGCTTCATTTCATTCTCACTACCTGCAACTCAGAATTTTAACATCTCGACTTTGAGTTTTTTGGAATTGGTGACTTTCATTTTTTAGTAAAATCTGTTCATTTTGAGGTTCAGCGAAACATAGGTAATGCCTTTGAGTTGAACATGTTTTCTGAAATCTGAAAGTTAAGACTTGAGTGCTTGTATGGCTGATGTAGCCCACATTGTACCTTGGTGAGATTTGGTACTTGCTGAGTACTGGAGGTGTCTCAGGAGGCTGTAACCTCATTAGATGTGAACAAGGAGGGGCGTTGACAACATGTGTACAAGACAGTGCCATCACAGGTGATTGGTGTGTTCTTAAAGCTCTTAATAACCCCTTAGTAGTGCTGACAGACCTTACACTGCCCTTGGCACAGTTGTACTGACAGGGACCTCATCAATTGATACTCTTTCACTCCTTGGATATTGTTCAGCTCCCCTGAGGAATTTTGCTCCTAATGGAAGCTCAACTCAGTTTTGGGACTTAGAAAACACTGTACAGCACTAGGCTCCAATCTGGTGTGTGGGTATGTAACAGTAGACTTGGTTGATGCCAGTCTTGGCTCTGCTGTGTTCCTTGCCATGAGGAAGGAAAGAAAGCAGGATACCTGCAATTCATAGTTTGGAGACTGTAGAAAATTTGTCCTTATTGTGGAGTCCATAAAAAGGTTTACATTTTTTTGCATAACTTCATTGTTAGAAAATTCTGCCTACTCAAAGTTGCAGTATGTCCCATAAGTGCGTGAATTATTTAATGCATGAATTCTTTAGATGAATGCATGTAAAGAAAAAAGAGACTTTGTCCTTATTTGTGTTACAGATGAGATCTGAATAGTGCAGGGATAGGGTTGTCAAACTTGCTTTGACAGCTTTAAACATCTCAGACGTCTGGTTGTTGCTGGTAGCTGGTCCAGGTGAACCTCTGGCCTGTGGTGTGGTGACTGTCAGGTTGATGCTTTGGGGGATTTTCCTGTTTCCACTGAATTCTGGCTGCCTCTTTGCCAGGCAGTGGGATGGACATGGTGATCTACGAACACAGGGCCTTTCCTGGCAGCAGTTGAAGATCTGCATTAGCACCCTCCTTGTTCTGCAGAATTGCTGATAGTCACTGGCTTACCTTGACAACACTGTGTTTCGTTTGTGGGAGTGGCTGTAAGTCAAGATGGTCTGTGGTCTTTCAGTTCTTGAAAACATTGCTGGGTATTCTCAGCAAATGGTCTCACAGCTGTGGATGGTGAATCCTGTTTCACAGCACTTGGGAGTGCAGTCTCTTTGCTTCCTGTGAATGCTGAGTTACCTTCTTACCTGGGGCTGGACATCAGTGTTCCAGGAGACAGGAAGCTGTTGCCTCGTCTGTCACCAGGCCTTGGTCTTCCAAAGCTCTGTCCATATGATTTCTGCATGATTGAGGTAGTTTCATATCTCAGCTCTGTATTTGTTGATTTCTAAGATCCTTTACTGCTTGTGGGTCAGCTCTTCATATGGAAGAGGATACTTCTTCCAGTCTCAGGAGGGGGAGGCCTGAAATAGTTCCATGGAAGAAGGCTGGGGGCAGTTCATCAGCAAGCCTCCTTACCTCCATTGTCCTGTGAATACATCTCCTGTTCCTGTTTAGTGTCAGCTGACCTAGAGATTAATCTGCTCTGGAGTTTAATCACAGTGTCACTGTTCAAGAACTGTGAAGGTGTCACTGCCCAGGATGTCAGGAGGCTTTTTGTACCTTTTTTGATGTCCCTGAGGTGGGACACAGGTGCAGGTGTCTTCATGGGGCCTGTATGGACAGCTTTAGGAAGCACATGGGAGTCTCCTTTGCACTCCTAATAGGAGTGTCCATGAGTGTGGTCCTGCTGTCACTACAGCCTCACAGTGCAGCTCACCTGGGACTGGGTGGAGGCAGAGGGGTAGGAAACCTTCTGGAGAGTGAAGGGAGTCCAGAGCATGGAAGCAGGTGGCACAGTCTGCAGGTGGTACTGATGCAGGAAGTCTAAATGGAGGGATGTGCAAGTTTTAAAGCCATATGCCTAAGTACAAGGTCTTGGTTGTGGTTGTTATGAATAATTGCACTTTGTTCTTTAGGAGATAATTTTATAAATTGGCCTGAGTTATACTTGCAAATGGAGAGGAAAAAGGACTTCAGTGTGGAAGGTTTGCAAGTTTGGATCTCCATGGCATCAGTTTTTATGTTTGCTGTCCCAAAAGTTTAGGATAAATTTCCAGAGGTGTTTTTTGGTGTGTTTTTTTTTCTTTTTTTAAATATCATCCTCTCAAATTTAATCACAACTCATAAAGTACATTTCAGAATGCTCAGAGGTCTTGAAGACCTTCTAAACTTTTCTGTCAGTTGAACAGAGTTGTTTCAAAACTTAAGGTGTTTGTGTCAGTTATTGAAGAACAATACCTCCAGTGTATGATAGAGTACTTTGACCTCCCCCAGGACAGTGTTACAGGTGGCTAAAATGTCTTACAGAAATGTATTTACACATGTGTCTTAAACGACAGGACATATTCTTGGCAAAATATCTCCTTAAAATTTAGTCTCACAAAGCTAAAGAAACCCTAATGGACACGAAATAAATACAGTTTTGTTCCACCAGGAGCCTTTCTGCACTGATCTCAGCCCACAGGAACTCCAGTTGCCTTTGTGCTCTTTCGAAGAGTGGTGGGATCAAGGTGGCCATGGGGTTCTTAAATGTTAATTCATGAAATTGGGTTGAGCTGTTGGGAGTTGGGAAAATTAGGAGGCCTAAATGAAGGTTGTCTGGTTTGTATGGATTTTTGTATTGTAATTTTGAGTTTCTCTGAGGTGGTGTTCTGTAAATATTTTTACAGATCAGTTGTTGCAGAGTGGTAGACAATCAGGAAAGTTGGAGAGAGACTTGTTCATGTGACTTCTCACCCTGTGCTGCAACAAACCATTTGCATTTCAGAAAGCTTGTTAGGGCACTGGTGTTCTCAAAGAGGTTATGAAGTACTTGAATCTTACTTCTCAGCTACTGTGTAACAATGGGAAAAAGTTTTCTCTGAACTGACAATGTCTTGTCCAGTCCTTAGTTATGGGAGTCCTCAGAAGAGCAAATTCTGTTAACTGGGAGTCCTACAAAAATAGACTCAGCTTAAAAACAAACAAACAAATAAAAACAGCACCAAAAAAACCATTCAAACAAAAAACCACCACAAAATCTCTTTATGCTTATTCCTGCAAGAGAAAGTTAGTCCTGTTGCAAATGGAAGGTCATACACATACTGTGTTTTGGTAATTCTTCCTGGACAAACCCTGTTCCTTTCTGCAGTCTTGCAACTCATGAGGTAAAGAAGTGCCCAGCAAAAGGCACCAGTGATTTACCTGACTGGACAAGAGGCACCTTTTAGAGAGTCTTGTGTGGAAGTTGGGGTTTTGTTTAATTCCTGTTTTTTGTGGCTTCTGTAAAACACTGGGGCAGGTGACTGGAAGGTAAGAGTTTGGTTACAGAAATAGGTACGGGTGGCTCCTGTTCTTCCCCCCACCCCCTTACGTCCTAATGCAACATCAGAGTCAGAGGACCAGGGAAACCATCATTTGAGTTTCTTTTGCCTGAAGAGATCCACTTGATTATGAAAACTCTGCAGTGTCTTGTTATTGCTTCAACTTGAAATACTGACCAAGGCAGGGTACTTCATACCATTTCTTCTCCTGAGTATGTTCTCAGGACTCTTTGCCTTCTGTTTTCAGTCACTTTCAGGATCTGTTCAGAATTTTAGAGATGTCCAAGTGGCATGTTAATCTTCAGACAAGAAGGAAGCTACCTTACTTATCCACTGAACTTTTGAGATTCTTGTGATGATAGAATTGACCTTCTTGATGAAAGTCAACAGGCTGTCACCTTGGCTGCTGGGTCTTATTGCCCAAGACACTTAATATCATACTCCACAGTGTCAGTGTACTGGTCTTGTTCAGTCTGCTGTACCGGCTGCCTTGCTGCTGTAGCTTTTACCATCGTCACCACTCTTCTTCCATGTTCCAGGAGTCTTTCAGGAGGAGTTGCTACCTCTAGTTAGGAGAAGGAAACTAACTTGACTTAAATAATAAGTGGAATCTCAGGTGAAGCCATTTCTGTATCTCAAAGATTTTTATGTATTCTAGGTAGTGACCCTGAATTCTTACATCTCACTCTGTTGAAACACTGTTGTTTCAGTTGTACATGTTTAAAAACTGCTCTTCCTATATGTGCAGAGCTGCTTTCTGCCACTTCTGTGTGCCTCCTTACAAAGCACACCTGAGGACAGGCTGTGGTTCCTCTAATTAAACCAACAGGGCACCTTTTCTCTTGGAGAAACTAATAAAAATTACCTGACCTGTATCTCTGCCAAACTGAACTGTTTCTCTTTCCATTCTTCTTCCAAGACACAGTATTTCTGGAAGATTAGAGCTTTGGGGAATGCATGTGCGTCCACTGTTCCTTTTTGAAGGCAAAAATCCTTCAACAAACCCAACAAAAGCATTGGGGGTTTTAGCCTTTCAGTCAGGGCTAGGACTGAGTTGAGCAGTGTCTGATCAGAAATGCTCCACGTGGACTGCCAGAGCTGCTGCTGAAGTGGACTGACTTTTGAAAGTATTTAAAGCTTGGACTTGGTCTTTGTTCTCTTTGTAGATGCTCCTCTACACATAGCCCTAAGGAGTACCCCATATAGAGATGAAAAAATAGGAAAGAGAAGAACTTCAACTCCTGTAAGTGCATTAAATAGTCACCGACATTCTGTTAGAGACCAAACCAGGAACCACATAGCGAGAGCACTGCGGAGACCTCGGGAAAGAGAAAGAGTTGAACATGGTACGGCTTTGGGTTTAACATGGGAAGCTACACTTGAAAAGCTCTTGGAAAAGTTTTAAGCATTGTAAGGAACTGATAATATTGATAGCATGTGTTCTGTATACCTTCTTTTAGAGAATGTAATTTTGTATACATGTATGGTATAAAGTGTACGCAGTGTTTTTTCACTGTCATTTGGTAACGTTTCTTGCCATCTTCGTTGGGGTTTATTCTTCCCAGTCAGTGGGTAATATTTTTAAGATGTAAAAAATACTTGACGTAGTAAATGGCATGAAAAGGTTTTTGCTTATTTTTACTGATTGATACGTGGGTCTTAATTCTGTTAAACTCTTGATTGTCCAAAGCATTAAATATTTTAAGCAATCCTGTACTTACTGAGGTACCTAAAGTTAAACAGGGAGGTCTGGTGGGTGATGGGGCATGATGACCTTGGGTGTTTTATTTTGTAGAGGTGCTTTTTTAATAGCATTTGACTATTTCTGGTAGTCAGCACATGCTACCAGACTTCTCTGAAGGACTTCTTGACTTGGACTATTCAGTGGTATAGTGTAAAGTTTGTTTATACTGAAATCTACTGCAGTATAGGTGGGTGGCAGCCCCCAGTGGATGGGAGGGATGTATGTGTATACATGCACAGAAACAATACTGTGTTTATATATTTAGTATGTATATAAATAACAAATAATTTGTAGCGTACTTCCAGAATTACTACATCACCACTTTCCTCAGATATGTGGTGAGAATTTGAGTCACAGTGATGAGCAAAACACAAATAAAATCTGAGCTTAGACTGTTCTCTCTGTCACAGCTGACCTGTGTCCTGGAGATCATCACCTCAGCTGCCTGTCAGGGTGTTGCTCTGTTGATCACAGCAGTGGGGCAGTGCCCAGCACCTCTGCTTGTTCCTGGGCATACTTGGCTGCCCTCCCTTGGGGGAAGACCTGAATGAGATCCTTCAGCCTGCTCACTGTTCTCACTCAGTGCGACAGGTCTTACTTGAGAATGTGGCATTTAAAGATCAGAATGAACTTTCATACAGTGAAGGATGATGAGTACTGTCCTCATGAACCTTTGCTGGTCAAGGGAGTTGAAGTTTTACATTTTTGCAAAAAGAAAATAACAAAAAAAACCCCTAACAAAACCCCCAAAGCTTTAAAAAATGTAGTTATTTTGTGCTTAATTTTAGCATTATGTTTGTCTTTTTGTTGGTTTGGTCACGTGAATCTATGAGGATGCTTGTAACCTAGACAGTCTCCCTGTCTGGTCCTATATCAGTAAGAATTCATTACACTTCAGAGTGCTTGTGAGAAACAGTCTGAGACAACAAGATTCTTCAGTACATGGAGTTTGGAAGACCCTGGGATAACTCTTGAGTACTTGTTCTTTCCAGATTTTTTTTTTCCAAGGACCATGCATGAACTGTGGTGCAGTTCAGAAGATAGTTGTACACAGAAATTTGCAAATAATTGGATTTTTTTCAGATTTTAAGACATAGGGGCAAGTTCAAGGGGAATAAAGTGTGGAACAAAGTGACAATCTCTGTCATATTTTTCATGGATATTCTGACAGTGACTGAGGCAGCTTCCTCTGTGCTCTTGGGTATCTTAAATCCAGCCTTCTGACTATTTGAATTTCAGTTCCCAAATGAAAGGAAGCAAAATTTTCCTGCCTCTGCTGAGTTATTCTCTTTTTATCCTTCTGGAAGAATAAAGTGGCAGAACTTCCTTGCATCCCTGTGAGCAGGGAGAAGGGAATGGTACCTGTAGGATCCTGAGCAATGGAAAAACAGGAGATGAAGACAGAGGAAATGAAGAAGGAAGTTGTGCTGCAACTTGAATAACCTTTATCAGCACTCACAGAGGGGGGATGAAGGTGGCTTTTGTGCTGCCAGTCTGTCCAGGGGCAGCAGCTGATGTGACACTGAGCAGCCACTAACCAGGAGGGGCAAAGTAGCAGGAGACATCAAGCACCAAGAGGATGGGGAGGTGCAGAGCTAATGAGCATGTCCCCTGCATCACAGCTGCTAAACGTGGCTGAGGTTTGCCGTTTCTCAGCTGTTTGTGCCATAAATACACGGCCAGTGAATTGGGGGGTTTACTGTTGGCATAACACACAGGTACAGCTGGTGTGCTCCCTAAGTGGATACAGACCAGCTAGTGTTCTTGAATGGTTTGTGCAGGGGATTTCTTAGAGTGTAGAGTGTCTTTAGGTGCTTATTTTGATACCCATCACTAGAAGTTGAGGTAGGTTTCTGAATGAGATGGTGAATGGCTCAGTCAGCAAAGCTTCCAGTTTAGAGGTGCGAGGCATCCCTCCATAGCAGGTATTGATGGCAGTATAGCTGAGTCAGGAAAATTTACTTAAGGAACAGTGTAAGTATCTGGAAATTCTGCTGCAGAGACCTAAATCTGAAAGACAGGAGTTGTAAACAAACACTGGGGTCTGGAGAGCAAGGATCTGTGCCCATGACCTCCCAACACTTAACACTGTTTTGCATGTGCTCTGGAGTAGTGCTTCGAGGGTGGACTTGATTGACACTCAAAAATTGTGGTGTTTTTAATCCCATAAAAACAGAATGGAGAGCACATGTTGAGAGAATAGTAGTTAAAGACAATTGAATCAGTTGTTACTCCATTTCCAATGAAAATATTTGACTGAGGAACTGAACTGAAGTTTGGGGAGTTGGGGTTTTGTTCTTGTCAGGCTTCTGTTACAATGCACTGAAATGCTCAGCCATAAAAATTTAGAAAGTGGGTATAACAAGTTTTTCAGTCTCTTCTTTTTTTGTAATCTCTGAAGTATGTAAATATTAAATGGGCACTGCTGTACAGCTGATTTCTCCCACATGATGTTGTAATTTTTTTTATGGGACAGTCAGATTAGGACTTTAAAATAGATCATGCCAAGTGAGAGCTGGGAATTGGTACAAATAAATTTTCTTGGGTTTTTTGCAGTGAATGGGCCTTGATTGTCCAAAGAAATTGTGGAGACCTTTAAGAAAATTAATAAGCGGAATAAATGTGTATATGTATTTAATAGCTAACTTGCAGTATTGTCTGATTTTAGGGGTTAAAGAATATGAGAAGAATAAAGAACGAAAATCCAAAGACTATGGACGATCCAAGTCAAAGAAAAAGAAAAAAAAGAAAAAGAGATCTAAGCCTGGTAAATCTAAATTTTCTTCTGTAGATGAAAGTGGCTCTATTATTTTTTTGTTACCCAGTGTAGCTCACTTAAGAGCAGGCTGCTTTCTTCACTAACCTGTTAGCCCTGATTTTATTAACTCATTATCTTGCCAATCACAATTGAAAATTAATGTATTTTCTGGTCGAGCTTCATCATTAATGCTGGATGGCAGCTTGTAGGAGGGCTTGTAATGGCACACAGTAACTGTCACTGCTGAATAGATGTGTCAATAATGAAATACTAAGTCTTTTCCTTCACAAACATGTTTCTGTGCAGGCTTTGCCCAGGTAAGAGGGTGCAGGTCCCCTTGATTTGTTCCGAGTACCCTCTGTACAGGGTGTTCTCAGGGATGTGAGTTTTGGGTCTCCTGTGTGAATGGTGGAGGTTGGAAACATTGAGTCCTCTTTTTCTGCTGTTAGCCATGTTACTTCTTATATCTTCACTTAGGGTGGGATTGCAGAGGCTGTGACAATTAGCCCTATTAAACTTGTCACAACCCAAATTTCTTTCTTAAAGGGTAATCTCTCTTCTGGAGAGATGAAGTAAAACCCTGATTTAAAGTCTGTGCTCGAGCTGTGTCTGTCTGTCACCTCTCATGCCATGCTGTTGTGCTACATTCCAGTGGCTGGGGTAGCACTGGGCCTTCTCTGTGGTTTCACCTGCAGAGGCCTGGGAGTGCTTTCCTTGGGCCACTTCACACTTTGAGCTCCATGTGTTGGCCTGGGGTTGGTGCTGATGGATCCTTCTCTGCTGAAAAGGCAGCTGATTCTGAAGGATTTCTTTGGTGAAGTGTTGGAGGATCAAGTGTGGCAGCTCTGTGTGCCATGGAGGGGTGTCTGGGATCGCTGGGTCAGCACACTCCAACCTGCCAGCTGGAATCTGTGGAACTAGATTTCCTTCAGGAAGAGTCTGAGATGGAAAGAAAACACCTTCTCTGCTGCCATGAGGAAATGCAAGCTATTGAGAGAGTAGGTGGGAAGAGCCAGAGCAAATTGACTCCGAATCAAATGATTCTCTGAAACAAATGATTTCAATGAGTTTCTGATGGTATAATTATAATCTACAAATTGTAATTTGTAAAGTTATGCACAAATAGTGCCCTTGAGCTCCTTGTCAGTGTACCCTTGGGTTTTAAGGTGTTGCTTGCCTGTTTTTGGTGTTGCTCTTATTGTTGTTGAGTCCAGGAACTGTGAAGATTTTCTCAGATAACTGGAGGGTGCTGCTTGTAAGCACAGTCAGCCTTGATGTGCATCCAGTGTAGGCGATGGCAGGTGGGGACCTCACGGAGGGGCCATTCAAGGGATTTTCTCCACACGCTCCAAATCTGGTCTTTTCCCCCCGTGCACCCTGTTCCATACATACAGTAGGAAAACAAGGGTGCTTTGTGTCGCCTCGGAGGTCTGCGAGGTGAGGGAATGGGCGAGGGGGAGGTGTCCAGCCAGCAGTGCTGCTGTGGCAGTGCCTGTGGACAAAAGCATTTGTACACCTGCTCTCCCTGAGGAGCAGCTGGGCTGGCAGGGCTGGTCACTGGAACCTCTCTGGCTCCTGCTAGCAGCGAACAGTGACGGAGCTGCGGGGCGTGCTCTGTGTCAGACAGTGACCTCTGTGCCTCTGGAGCGCCTGCCCAGTGTCCTGCAGCATTGTGCTCTGTCAGTGACCTTCCTGCCTCTGGAGAGCCTGCCCAGCATCCTGCAGCATTGTGCTCTGTCAGTGACCTCCGTGCCTCTGGAGAGCCTGCCCAGTGTCCTGCAGTGTCATGCTCTGTGTCAGTGACCTCCCTGCCTCTGGAGCACTTTCCCAGTGTCCTGCAGTGTCGTCGTGCTCTGTGCCAGACAGTGACCTCCCTGCCTCTGGAGAGCCTGCCCAGCATCCTGCAGTGTCATGCTCTGTGTCAGACAGTAACCTCCGTGCCTCTGGAGAGCCTGCCCAGTGTCCTGCAGCATTGTGCTCTGTGTCAGACAGTGACCCCCGTGCCTCTGGAGCACTTGCCCGGTGTCCTGCAGTGTCGTGCTCTGTGTCAGACAGTGCCCCCCGTGCCTCTGGAGCACTTGCCCAGTGTCCTGCAGTGTCGTGCAGTCCCAGAGCCCCAGCGTGCCAAGTGGGGGCTGCCGCAGGGAATTGGATGTGCCTGCTGTTAGTGGGTGGGCGTGCGTGGGGCTGTTTCTTCTCTCAGCTTTTTTTGACCACAGATTTCTGATGTTACTTCTTACAATTTTACAGGGTATTCCAGCACTGGGGAAAACACAGATATCTCACAGGAGCTTTCTCCTGAAAAATCAGTTGTGACAAAATCTATTTCTACAAATAAATCATCTGCCCACCTGAGCACACAGCTGCACTCTGCTGATTGTGGACAGCACAGGGGGAAAGCAAAAGCCAATGGTGAGATGACTCTCCTCTGTCACTTACTGGCTCTGCCTTTCACTGCTCGTAAATACGTGATCTGCCCTAACGGACCTGAGAACTCGTTCTTGTGGTGTAAATATGGCTGTTCCCACACAGCACCCTGTGTGTTTCCTTGCCCCTGCCTGGCGAAGCTGAACCCACTTTGTTTGCTAGAGTTTGATGTTGCTGCTTTTTGCTTCGACTTTACCTTCATAAACACTTTAAGACTTGTTGTAGAAATCAGATTTATTTTGCATTTTTTGCAGCACCTTATTAACTCTAAAATAATCATGTTCAAATTCATAATTAAATTTTTCATATTTCCAAAGGTTTCTACAAAGTAAGAACTTCTTGAGAGTTAAGAATAGGTGCTTTGCAAGCTTGCTACAGTTTGTGGTATGTTTGTAAGACCACTGGGTGTGGTGATATGTAGTTGTACAGGCACACTGTGATATGTGCTTATAATGATTTTTTGAGCTTCATAATGAGAAGCTTTTGGGTAGCTGTTTATTGAATAGGTGTTTTTTGGTGTCTCACAGTACTTCATACACAGAACTCATAAAAATTTCCAGCTTTCGTAATTCTCAGTATCTTGGTCCATATTGTTATTTACTGTCACAAGCTGGTGCAGTAAAAAAGACAACAGTTTTGTTCTCCCTCTTATTCTTAAAGCTCACAAATTTGAAGGAAATTGGAAATGTATGACAGCTTGATTATATACAAGAATCTTAAATTCCTTATTTTTTTGGGGACACAACTTTCATTTTTTGCCATTAGACAAAAGTAAAAATTAACTTCAGTGAAATTCCACTATATAGGCAAAACAGGAAGCATTAAAAACTACTGACGTGCATTTGGTGGTAGTGTCTTGGAACACGTTCTGCAAGACTGAGCAGTTGTGTTTGCAGAGTATGCCAACCAAGTTTAGTAACTTGGCCATCAGTTGCTCAGACTTCTTTTGATCAGTTCATAGCTACTGAAAGTGGTGGAAAATACTGGAAATGGTTTTATTTCATCCTTTTCACAATTGCTTTGCTGATTTTTGCATCTGCTGTAGTTGAAGTGAAACTCCTGTGTAATGTGGAAGTGCAGTGTGCCTGACCATCACTTCCAGAGTCCTTTGGGAGTGTCCTTGCTTAGAAGTGGAATAAAAGTTTTAAACATGAAAATAAACTGTTCCATTGGCTTCTCAGCCCCTTTAATTTGCGAGCAGATGTTTCTCCAAAAGGTCTAGTTTATACCACAGACTGGTGGTTCTAGTTTTGCTTTCTGTGATTCGATGAGCTGAGTGATGAAAATAGTTCTACCCACTGTAGGTAAGACCCCACAATCTTACTTAAAACTGACTAAATTTTTTATCTTGCCCTCCCCTCGAACTCGCTAGATTATTTCCAAATTATTAAAATCCTTGTTTTCCTTCGACCTTCCCATTCTATCCCCAAGGAAGATGCAGACATTGATTAATATTTTTGAGGTAAGAATTTCAATTTAACCTGCCATTTCAGTGAAGATTTTCTTGGCAGTTTTATTCAATCCAGAGATTCATTAGTGCTTTGGTTATGCAGCGTGAATGTGTTCTGGAACAATACCTTGGGCAATGCACTGCCCATCAGTTGATAAATGTATCCTGAACAGAAGGCTAAATGAAAATAATGATTTCTGAAGCAGGATTAAATTCTATGTTGTACTCAATGTTTCTGTCATGGAGACATCACTTCGTGAGATTGTGTGGTTCATAAAACACAACCCTCTTGCTTCTTGGGACCTCCACACTAAAAGAGTCAGGTAACAGTTCTGTACAAATTGCAGCAATTAATATGAATCCTATTTGAATGCACAAACCTGGTTTTTTAATTATATGTACTTGTCTAGAGAGACTTTGTCCCTTTGATTTGAGACACTGTGTGCTGAGATTACAGCTTTAATGACAAAGGCTGTTAAATTGGAGTATTTTGAAGGACCTATTAATGAGAATATGAAACTTCATTATGTAGTAGCCTTCAATAAACTTAAATTGTGATGTTCCTTAAATGCACTGTGAACTGATACTTTCAGGAATGTGTGTCTGCATACTGGGGATGTGGTCTTGAGGGTTGTTTGACCTTTTTTGTAGTCACTTAGGATTTTATATATTCACTTCTTGTACAGAGGATGACACCCTGAGTGAGTCATCTGTGGATAGCCTGCTTTGGAGTGACGATGACTGCAGTCAGGATGTTGATGTAACCACCAATCCTGATGAAGCTGAAGAAAGTGATTTTGAGATTGTTCGGTGTGTTTGTGAAGTAAAAGAAGAAAATGACTTCATGATTCAGGTATGAATTGGAGGGTAAATGCACATCTCAGGGGATGCAGTGGAAGGCGTCAGTGGAAAAGCATTTGTTGGTGCTTTTTTTTTCTTCCTAGCAAGAAGCTTGATGTGAACGTACAATTCTCCAGATAGGCTGAACAAAACAAGAATAGTCATTACTTGAGTGTTTTGCTTTGCAGCAGAGCTGCGTTTGTCCATTCTGCAGTAGTTTGCAAATTCTGAGTTCCTAATCTGCACGAGGCCATCTGTCCGTTCCATATATATGTGCTATTTTTAAACCAGCTTCACAGAAACCCCAGAGCAGCTTCTGTTATCTTGCTGCTTAAAGCTGTTGATGGAAACCTCACTGGAAGTGCCCTGCCTATTTACTCTGACTTTTTGAGACGTTTGTAAATTGTCAGGAAATAATTCTGTACACACTGCTCTGAACCATCACACTCCCTTCCTATTAGTTTCAAATAGTCAAGTCAAACAAATCGATTCAACTTCATCATTTTTTTTGCTTTAATTAATTTTGCCACTGCTTCTTGCATGAGCTGGTCCGCATTGGTAATTCCCCATACATTTCAGAAGCAGCATATGCAGGGGCTTTAGTGTGTGATGCTTTTGAACCAAGAGGAGGAGCTTTTCATGGTTGCCTTTCTGAAAAATTTAGTTGGGGATTTTTTTGGTTTGGGTTTTTTTTTTTTCTTAAGAGGCTTCCACCCTTCCTGTCTAGATCACCTTTTCCTTGTTGTGGGCCTCCAATTCCAAGTGTCAGTAGTGTAGCTTTTGAATTCATTATTGCACTCTTTTGAGGTTTATTTGTGAAAGGATGTGGCATGACACTAAGTTTAGAAATGTTTTTCTGGCATGTGAACCTCATTCCTCGTCTGCAGCTTTTGAATTCGCTTTCCCAGGCATTGTTGCTAATTTTTGTGAGGCTCACAATCCCCTTTACAGGACCCCTTACTGACATGTTCCTGTGAACTGCATTTCTCTCTTGGGGTTTGGAACTAGGAGGCAAGACAGAAGCTGAGCTAAACTTTCATCACAGCCACTGCTGGTGTTCTAGTGGACTTTGCTTGAATGGAGGCAGAAACCTGGTAAGGTGAAGAGGGGAGCAGTGTTTAAATTGCAGTGTGAAGAATTCTTGACTTCTGTATCAGAATAGTAGAAACACCTTTTTTGCCCTGAACATCAATGGCCTAATTTTAAAAAAATTTTAATAGTGCTGGATAATGCAGCTCAGTCTGATGTCTGTCCTCAACAGTGTAACAGTGAAGTGTAACAGCTGACTTTTCTGGGTAGTTTTCTTTGGCCTTCCATGCTTTTCATGAAGGTTTTTTCTCTCGGTGGTGAACTTGCTTTGGTGCACACCTCTGTATTAGTGTTGGATCCTGACATGCAGGGCCAAAGGTACCTCGTGCTTTGGTAGGGAAGAGTCAGACTGAGGTAAACAGCACCTGAGTATATATGAGTATATGGGAGGAAAAGGGGTCTGACAGTGCTCTGAGGAGATGACTTTAAAACGCAGAGACATTCTGGAGTGTGACTTCCTGGCAAGAATAAGTTCAACACTAGGTCAGGATTGCACAATGTAGGGACGTGTCAGCTGGCTCAGGACACAGCCCGTGGATTGCTCTTACATTTCATGGCCTGCTTCTAAGATTGGCTTTCTAGGTTGAACTGCTTTGCAGGAGGGGGGGTATTTTTGAGCATATTGCAGAGTTTGAAACACTTCAGCTGTTTTGTGAAGGAATTGACTGGGAGATGCACATGGACAGTGTGGTTGAGTACCTGCATTCGTTATGGGGGTTGAGGTCATAGCATTTGGGAAGCAAGGAGCTGGACAGAAGATTTTGTGGAGGTGAAATGGGGGGAAGTGTGGATTAGGTGGTTTTAAGGAACCAAATGCTGTGCCCCCCACAGCTTTCTGTCAGCCTGTATTTTGGGGGGAAATATTTTGAACAGTCTGGGTTGTCTGTTGTTGATGTAGAAATGCCCCAAGTTCACTGTTTAAGAACAGAGCATTAATAAAAAGCAAAGCTGCTATGTTATACAACTGTAGAATTATCACAAGGGGAACCTATTTTCAGCTTTTCAGAGGTGGAGTGCCAAGATTGACACTTCACTTTGGCTTCGTAGAGTGAGAATCTGGTGTAGTTGTCATAACTTTATAATTAGGAAAGATTTCTTTCCTGTTTCCTACTCACACTTCAATGTGACACTTGAAAAATTAATTCAGAGCTGTCTACCCTGAAGAACTTGGATTTAGATTGGTCCTTTATTTCTGAAGATAGGTCATTTTGCTCAGAGTATAGGGTTTTAGAAGAATGTTGTCCTTTGCATTTTTCTCCGTTGGGATGTTTATTTTGCTCCTGCTTTATTACTCTGACTGAAATGTGGGGTACCTCCTTGAGCAGGCTGTGTACCCATCTGCCTGATACCAGAATTAGGAGTCCAGGGCAGCTTCTTCATGCATGTGGCTGAAGGTTCATTCCCAGGACACATGTATCCCCTCCTCCCTTACAAGAGAGAGAATGGAAAGTCATTTTCTCTGTAAGCTGTGCTTATTTCCATGAATCTGCCCAATTTAGAAATAATGTGGGAAAATGTTAATTTTAAGCACAAACAGCACCTTTATTTTCCCTGAAAGATAAGGGACCATTAAGGTTTGAAGAAACTCATACACTTGAAATGGGAGTTGGTTCTATTTAGGTATTTAAACTAATAACACACACCCCCTGAAGTTCAGCTTAGAGATTTTATAAAAAGCTTTCTTCATCCTGACCTTGCCTTAATTAATTGTCTTGAGCAATTTCTACATTGAGAATGTCTTTTAGTGCACCAGGGTGCAGAAATCCTGGGTTGCATTTATAGAGGTACCTGCTTCAGTTAGTAGAAGTTAAATCTGGAAGAAGAAATATAAAACCCCAATATACTGTAGGTCAGTGCAGTCTTGTCCCAGTCTCTGTAACTCTGCGAGGAAGTTCCTGGGTTTCATTTCTGGAGCTTGTGTAAGGCAGCAGAGGGGCATTGCCCTGTGTTCCTTCTGGAGGCACAATACTCCCTTTTGATGGTGAGGCCCAAAAAAAGGTCCAGACAGACTGTTACTGTCCCTTCTTTTTGTTTTTATATCTGAACATTGGTGTGCTTGTGTATGATGCAGAGAATTCTGGGGCTGGATTTGGTGGCCTCAGGTGATGGATGTAAAACGGACTTGGGGTATTTTTGTTCTGGCAGGTGAAAAGCTGCTTTAAATGCATGTCCTTTGTGTCCAGATATTTGTCGTTACTTGAATTTGGATTTAAATGTTTTTGCATAGTGATGCATGTTTTTTTTCTCTTTCAAATTGTCTGCTTAATGTGCTTTGAATCTCCCTACTGCTGCCTGGGCAGGAGCAGCTTCCTTGCAGCGTGTGTGCCAGCAGGAGCCTGGCCAGCCGTGCTGTGCAGTAGAACCTGCAGGTGAAAGCACAGACCTGTGCCCTGATGGGGTACATACTTAAATATCAGTTGAGTAAAATAAAAAAAAAGTGGGATGCTTCACTAGAATTCTGGGCAAAATCGCCTGGAAAATCACTGAGTGCAGCCCTGTGCTATATGGCATGATTTATGGGATGCAGGTGTAATTAGCACCAAGAGCTACCTTCTTGTTTTTAGCACACAGTCTGTTTTTCTTAATTTGTTTTCTTTCTTTTAGAACACCTTTTTCTGGCTCTATTAATCACCTTTGTGTAAGAAGGATACTGTCTCTGCCTTTTGTGAAAATATCTACTTACTGTTTTTGAACTGTTTATCCATTTTGTAAGGCAAAACATTGCTGGTCCCATCCTTCAGAAACCTCTTTCCTCTCTAATCTTGTCCATTCTCCCTCCCCAGGGCTTCTATTTCCTCCACACTAGAGCACTCATTTAATGCAGTGAGGTATTCAAAATCTAGTCCCTCCTCGCTCCAAACAAGGCAGCAGATAAGGAGACCATTAATAAAAGTGGTGTTGAACAGAGGGGAGATGTTTAGCAAGTTGGCATCTTTGTAGCTCAGTGAAGAGCAGCAGCTGAGATTGCTCACACTTGCTGCTGGGGTGTGTTTTAGCTCAGATTGAAATCCTGCACCAGCACTGATGAGATCCCTGCATTACACTTTTGGCTTGTGCTCTAAGACATAAATTATAATTATGCTTCCTTGTCTCACTGCTTGGGAAAGTAGTAATTCTGAACTGACATCACTATTTCAAACGAAAATTGACTCAATGTGTGGTGTTTTGTTCCATCCTTCAGTGGTCTGTGGGCTGCAGTCAAATTTTGTCTCTTGTTAAAATATGGAAGGGGGAGAAAATTACAGAAACAACATGTGAATATAGTTGTTTTTTTCCCTGCTCTAGAACTGTTTTAAGAACACTGGCTTTAAGAACGGTGATTATATTTGCAATAGTTTAACTGTGCTAAATAGATCCAAACTATATTCAGTCTTTGCCAGTATGAATGCCCTCCCTGGCAGCATGTCAGAAGCCTTTAAAGCTGGTACATCTGTATCTGCACTGCAGGTTTGTGTTAGTAGAGCTCCCTTTGAAATGGATAAAATGTTAGACATACAAGAATCATTAAACCAGAATATTGGCTAGTCCTGTATGACATAAATGTCTCTGGGTTTTTGTAATTGAATGTAGTTTAATGTTTGAGGGGAAAGCCTTGTAATTCAGAAAAATGGATCTGTTTCACTGTGAAAAGCTTGATTGCATACTGTTTCTGTCCTGGTTGTGTGCACATGCATCTTGTAGATTTTCATCTCCAAGGGGAACGTTTTTGTACCTTTCAGGAAATCTGCTTCCACTTTCTAATTATCATTCATCAGAAAAACACATGAAAAATGTGTGAGGTGGGCTCAGATTTTATTGTAGTCTGATTCTTTAATGTGTTTGCTTGTCCCTAGAGGTGGGGTGTGGGTCTTAATACACCATTTTGTCTTAAAATATGTAAATGCTGTGTCTCTTAATTGATGTCTTGAGCTCCCAACCTTCATTGCTGTTAACGTGCACTTCTTGACTTTGAACAGTGTGAAGAGTGTCTGTGCTGGCAGCATGGAGTCTGTATGGGTTTACTGGAAGATAATATACCTGAGAAATACACCTGCTATATTTGTCAAGATCCTCCAGGTACAGAAATTTAAGGTTACAGACCCCCTTTACATAAGTATTAAATTTGCTCATTTTTACATGTATATACAGCTCAAAGACTGAACTACTTCGCCCGCCCCGCCCCAGCTGTGTCTGTCACTGTTGGTAACTTTCAGTTCCAGAAACAGAAGGTTTAATTTATGTGAATGTCCATGAGTCAGTATTGTGGAATTACAGATGGACAGGAATGGGAATGAATGTTTTCACTGTGATGACCATCTGTCACATTTTGCTTTACCGAGGGTTGTATGGTCTGACTGGAAAACGAGTGGAGAAACACTCAGAAGCTCAGGCAAAGACTCCTTGTGGGCACAGCTTAGTGGATGTGGCTGCAGCTCTCCCCCAGCAAGGCCAGGCTTACACATTCCTTAAAATCACTCAGCACAAGGCTCTGCAGCTCTGGCTCTTGTCAGCAACTGCATTACCTGAGAGAACCTATACATTGACATTTATCTTGGGTACTAGGCTCAGGGGAGATTAGGCAATACTTTCTCTACTCCTAACTCTGTATTTTAAAATGTCTTGGTCCATCTTATACAGCAGGTAAAATTACACTTAGGTGAGTATTTTCTGACTTCCTGCTCTGTGGATTACAAAGCCTTGATGAAAATGGAAACAGATGATGTTTGAGTCCATGTTTGTAAATGGCAAGAAAGTGGATCTCTGGCCTAATGAAAAGACCTTTTTGATTGATATACACAGTTGGATTGTGATCTGATTTTTTTGGCTGTTGAAAGATACCAACTCTTTTGTACCTTAACTCGTGAATTTGTGTAGTTGGTTTACTGGTGTTTGTACTCACAGCAAGAAAGACATGCTACACTATTTCACTACAGAGGTAACAGTGTGTTAAAGTTGGGGTTTTTACAGATCTTGACTGCGGGATTTTAGCCCTCTGTTTTCAAGGTATTTTGCTTTGTGTCCATTGAAGTTTTAACTGTAACTAAACTGCACGTGCAAATTGTCATCACACTTGAACATCAGAGTGCTTTTGTGCAAGAACTGGTTACAGCTTAATTTGCTAAATTAATCATTACCTATTCCTTTGAAAGTTCTAAAATTTACATTGGGGGAACTTAATTTTTACCTGTCTCTTCAACAAGGAAAATGTCCAACTTTGTGACTGCAGAGGTAGCTTTTCCATTTTAGTGAATCTGCTTTTGGCTTTTGGCTTGGAATGAGCTAATAGGCTCTATGAATCTGCAAAGAAGTGGCTTTTAAAACTGGGCATGGCCATTCAGCAAAATCTTATTTAGAAGCTTTCCCCAGCCTAAACTGCTGAGGTGTGTTACAGCACCACTTGTTCTTTTGGAAACAAAAGCAAATTTGATGTAATTTTGTCTGAAAACTGTACTATCTGCTGTATTGCTCAGTTCTCTATGAGTCACGTGGGATTTTCAAGACATTTGTTAACGTTTCCTCTTGCTTAAACATGATCAAGATGCTTATGGTGTGACTGATTCATTCAAGCCATACCATGTGGATATTGTTTGGTGTCTCTTAAACTTATACACCTCAAAAGGGAGCACTTTTTTCCTCAGGGTACACATCACCTCAGTTGTTCAGGTGACCATGAAGTTCTAAAAGTCACCTTTTTATTTCTGTGGACTGAACTTTATTTTCGGTCCCAGATGGCAGTTTCTCTAATGCAGAAATAAATGAGGGAGCACTAAAGCAGGTGTGCCAGGGGTATCTCCAACATGGGTCTCACCATGCTTAGGAGAGCTCCTTCCTTCTTCATGCAGTGTGAGCTGTTGTTGATACTCCAGCCACTTAGACTAGGATGACCATTATTATTCGCCTGACTTAGGCAAGTTCTCCATCAGAACCTCATCATTGGCTCCTTTAAAATGTGCTTTTGAATGCCTGTACTAATACATATATGATCCTTAAAAATAAGACCACTGGGAAAGGAAGTTCATTACCTTTTTCTGTGTTTTTCTGCCTGCAGAGACCTGCATTCAGACCGGAGGTCCAGTCATAACCATGGTTAGACTAGACAGTGTAATATCCTGCTAAAATATGCCTTTTTCTGCCTCTGCTGCAACTGCCTGTTGGTGAATGTCCTTTGGTAGAATTTGGGGTCTGAATGCTTTTACAGCTGCGTAGAGGTCTTTGACTTCCTACTTTACAAGGTCTTCATTTCCTCAGGGTTTTGTCTGCTTTTATAGGATCCTTAGTGGTACTGTTGGTAGGAACAAATAAGCTGTTGCAGTGCTTGGAGATAATCAGAATTACTGCCAGTGATGTTAACATACCATAGTTAATGCTTTGTTTTAACTTGCCCATTACTGTCACTTCAGGTCAGAGGTCCAGCTTGAAGTACTGGTATGAGAAGGAGTGGTTAAGTAATGGTCACATGCATGGCTTAGCATTTTTGGAAGAAAATTATTCCCACCAGAATGCCAAGAAGATCGTGGCCACTCACCAGCTCCTGGGCGACGTGCAGAGGGTGATCGAAGTGCTGCACGGGCTGCAGCTGAAGATGAGCATATTGCAGTAAGCACCATTTAAGTGCCAGCTGGCATGTTCTCAGTGGGAATTAGATTGCAAGTAGAAAAATAACCACAAATTCAGACTTGTGTCTGTGCTTCTTTGTGGATTTGTAACATAGTTTGAATTGCTAATGTGATCTAGGAATAGGACTCGACTGCTTAAAAGCTGTTTAAATGTGTTGAGTGTAAATTGACCGTGTGTGTAAAGGGGTTGGGAAAGTGTGAAGGAAGAGGGATAAAACTAATAACAGCTTCTCCTGAACCATCTAAATAGACATAAGGAAGAACAGGAGAGAATAGGTGTATAACATATGGCCCCATTCTTACAGCATTTGCCTTCTCCATTGCAGTAAATCTAATCATAGCATTTCCACGAGGAATCAGATCTTTTTGTTGAGTGTGGTGTGTTGGTTGCTCTGCTGCAGTGGGAGAGCAGATGCACCTTCAGCAACCTGCAACGGTTCACTTCTGTGCAAATGTCATTACAGCCCTAGATGAAGAAACTAATGCAATTATTTATATAAAATTTGATTTTCTTTGTGTGCAATCAAGTTTTCTGCATCTTTTCCTGTTTAAAGTCATCCTTGGGTCGGGATGACTGAAAAAAATTCCTAACTCAAATCCAGGAGTTTTAAATTGATTTAATTCCATGGTTGTTATTATGAATTGATAAATTGCACAGCAGCAACTGTTTGCAAAGCAAAGCTTTTAGTGTTTTCAGGGTTCTTTGGACCTCTTCTCCTTGTCTGTGGTGATCCAGGAGGTCCACTGGCAGGACTGGAAATGCTCAAACAGTGGAATAATGCTTAAAGCAAGAGAATAGCCATTTTAACGTAAGGTTTTGTTTTCCCATTATGAGATTCTTTAGTCATCTGTAAGTAATTTCTTTCCTCTTTGGAGACTGGAACATAAATATTGTAAGGTCCCTCCTTAGGCCTTTTGTTAAAGAGTGAGACTTCAAATTCTGACTTTCCAGTTGTGAATTGAGATTTACATAGTGCTGAGTTATGGAGCACTAGGCAAGTAACATGATGGTTGTTACAGGTTTTGTTCCTTTTCTCTCCCGTGCTGAAGTCAGTGTGATGGCCTGGGTTAGTTAAAGGTGAGGTGTAGTCCTGTTTGGGTTATCGCTAAAAGCTTCAGCCCCTGTTTTCTTTATCATCACATAAATCAGAAAGAATTTGAAAAATTGATTAATTAAAAGAATTAATATATTGTTCATACAGATGTACCATCTAGAGGGGAGATGATGATTTCACAGCTGCCTGAAATTATTAGGAGAGTGTTGCTCAATGTTTCAAGGAGTTGGCATTAGCATTTTCATCCTTACATAACTGGTGCATCATTTCTCAATTTTCTGTCTTCTGTAAAGTTATCCCTTGCTCTTTGCTGAGCAAAATACTGTCTTCAGGTGTGGCAGATCAGTGGAGCTAGAGCAGAAGGCTTTGGTAGGTGAAGCCCTGGTGTTCACTCCTCCAGGCACACCTTTAGGATGGCCAGGGAGGTACGTCCTGGCCATGCTGGCACTGGAGCAAAGGTGCTTCTGTGGAGTGGTCTGAGCAGGTCCTTGGCAGCTGTGCTGTGGTTTCCTCTGAGAGACATGGAAGAACCTGAGTGCTGCAGGATGGGCAAGAGAGCAGTGACTTCTAAAGCAAAGCAGTTGTGTTCTGTTGAGTGGTTTGATGAACAGTTGGATGGAAAAGCTGGATCAGCTGGATGGAATAAGTCTATCCACCTTTGCAAAGAAGTGGAGAGGGGACTTTGGGGCAGCACCCCCCTTTCTGTGCAGCCCAGAAAGGTGCTTTAGGGCCGGGGTTTGCTGTGCTGTGTTCCTGGAGCAGGTGAGTTGCCAGCCCTTTTGAAGACAGCAGGAGGATTCTGCCTTGCTTTCCTTTTACTGCTGTTTTGATGCATGACACGCATATGGAAAAGCATCAGTTACAATTCTCAGACTAAATTTTTTGTTTGTTATATCTGTATAATCTGATACATATAGTTGTCACTTCTGCTGGAATAAATAATACATTAATCAATTTGAAAACAAGTCAAGAATTTTTATAACAGGTGGATGAGACAATGGTATGTTAGTGTACCGTACCTTACTAAAAATATTCCAGTTAAAATTAAATTCTACTGTTAATAAAAAGCAAAATGTTCCATCAAGGGCAACATTGGTGAGATGTCATATGTGTCTGTTTGCACCTTGTTCTTCTGTTTTTTTTCTTAATTCCAACATTTGGCTTATGTACCATGTTATAGAAATGAAAGTAGTGAGCCTGACAGAACGTTGTGGGAAGGTACACAGTTGAGGTCAGTGAAATTGTTATTTCAGAGTATTTGGGCATTTTTTGTGATTATAATAACTGAAGCATGTAGTGGTTCAGATATTCTTACTTGATTTCCTTATGTAATAGTGTAGTTTGCTCAGTAACTTTAAGTTGGATGGTGTACTTTTTTATGTTTGCACAGAAATAAAGAACATCCTGACCTAAAGCTTTGGTGTCATCCGTGGAAGCACATCACGGTGGATGAAAAAATCCATACAAAGCACATCATTCACTTTGAGGAAAACTGTTGCAAAGAGGAGACAGCAAATTATAGAACTTGGAATGGGACAGTTGAGAAACCCTCAACTATTCCTTCTGTGGAGGAATCTTACATTACAAGTGAACACTGTTACCAGAAGCCTCGGGCCTACTACCCTGCCATAGAGCAGAGGCTGGTTGTGGAAACAAGAGGTTCAGCCATGGATGATGGAGTAAATAGAATAAGGGAAAATGGAGATGATGCCCTGTCAGAGAGATTTGGCTGGAATCTGGACCAAGAAATATGCAAGGTGGAAAATGAATCCAAACACAATTACTCTAAGGTATTTATATTAAAATATCCCTCTCTGCAAAGAGCATGTGTTTGCCTGCCAAAGGGCAAACCTCTACTTTTTTAATAGTATTTTGTTTGTTTGTATTAAGTTTTTTCTTTTTATGAGTTAAAATGATAGTTGTGATCAACTCCTTCATTTCATAGTATAATAAAAAAATCTAGGTCGACTTCTGGACCTCAAGTCACTCGAAAGGTATGGACCATGCATTATGGTCCACTGGCAGTTCATTGCTGCTTACTTTTGTGTGTTAAATATAAAAATAAACACCGGCAATGGCAAAGAGAATGAACAGGGCAAACTTGTGCAATACTATCAAATACACTGGTAGGCCTGCTTAATTATTTCCATTTTGTTCCCATGTTTCTTCTAATAGTCAAATTAATTACAGGTTCTTCAGGCAGCATTTCAAGATGAAAAAAAATTAGCAGCCTGAAGATGGAATAGTCCTGTATCTTCTTCCTGCTGGAGTACCTTAGGTTTAGCTTTTCGGTCCTTGGTTCTCCTTGTAAGCTGTCAGGTCTAGTAGAGGCCTTTCTTTCTACACCTCAGTGCAAAAATTTTGCTTCCATTAGTGTCAGTTCATGTGAAATATCAGCTGAGAAACGTTACAAATCCTCTGGGAAATGGAGGGACCCCCTCTGCTCTGGAACCAGGCTGGGAGAGCTGGAGGTGTTCACCTGGAGAAGAGAAGGATCCAGGGAGACCTGAGAGCCCCTCCAGTGCCTAAGGGGGCTCCAGGAGAGCTGGAGAGGGGCTGGGGACAAGGGGAATGGCTTCACAATTCCAGAGGGCAGGGATAGATGGGATACTGGGAAGGAATCCTTCCCTGTGAGCGTGGGCAGGTCCTGTCACAGGGTGCCCAGAGAAGCTGTGGCTGCCCCATCCCTGGAAGTGTCCAAGGCCAGGTTGGACGGGGCTTGGGGCAACCTGGGCTGGTGGAAGGTGTCCCTGCAGAGCGGTTGGACTGGATGACCTTTAAAGGCCTCTTCCAACCCAAACTATTATACAATTTTATGATTCTGTGAAATACTGAGCTCCCTTTTTTAGATTAAAGGTTTGGTGAACTTTTATTTCTTGCATATGTAAGCTGTAGTTTGTTATTTTTGACTGTTCTACTAGTCAAGATTGTGTTATGTTTCCAGAAAAGAAAATATTTTACTTCTTCAGTCTAGAAAAAACCTTTTTCTAAATCCTGTCATATTTTAGCAGAAGGATGAAAAAAGTAGGGGAGTAGAATCAACACTGCTGACAGCGTAGTCAAGTTTTATAGGGGGTGGTTAATGCTTGTCTTGAGATGCTTCAATGAAGCATTGATTAGATTAGATTCCTTAAGGAAAAATCCCTCCCCACTGCAGAAGTGCTTGGTCTCTAGTTGATTATTGTCAAGTGAAAAATGGTTACCTTCAGAAAACCAGATGCTTGTGAAATACAAAGAATAGTTCTTAGCAAACCGCCTATGAAAGTATTTTGATCCTCTTGCCCAAACCAGTTCAATATTTGTGTATGAGCTGTGTCTCTCTCCCCGACTGGCCTGAGATGAGTTGGGCACTCAGCATCGGGCACAGGGCAGTTTGGCTCTCCAGTTCTGTGTCACTGTACCAAATGCCACTGTATGCATTTTTGCTAGGTGAGAGAGTCTGTCTCCAAGAAAGTCTCTCCAGAGGAAGCTATTGAAATGAAACTGATGGAAAAAGGCAAAGAAGGAGTTGTGAACTCACAGCTGCAGTGGCAGCTCAATCTTTTAGCTCATGTGGAATCTCTGCAAGATGAAGTCATACACAGAATGGATTTCATTGAGAAGGAGCTAGATGGTAAGTAGTACTTAAAAGAATAACTTTTTTTAACTGAACTACCTGTTCAAAACATGTAAACCAGAATGTCACTTCTGCAGAACTACAAAAAGATGAGTGTTTCTTTATCACATTTCCTAATAGAAAACAGATATGCTGCTGATGTGAGGGGTGGATTTTAAAACAAAGAGCACAGTTTCACAGTATAAGTTCTGGTTGGGTCATCTCTAAATAGCTGCATCAGATATGTCTTTTTGCTTTCAGGTTTTTGTCATTTTCCCAAACTTCTGTGTGTCTGCACTTCCCTGTTACTCAGGGCCTTGCTGGCTGTGTAGTGTTTACAGCAGCAGCTTTTCTTTCAGGGCTGTTGGGAATACAATTTTTGCCCAAGTCAGAGCCCTCTTTATAAATAAGTTACTGAAGAGTCGAACAGCTGAAGGGATATTACAGGTAGTGAAGATCAGTCAGGCCTCTAATCATAGTACCTGTTCCATAAGTGAAGCAGCTCTGGTTCCCAAAATTTACACTTTTTGTGTGTGCTGCTGAGCAGGATGCTGTGCAGGGATTGCTGCTCTGAGCTGGCATCTCCTCACGCCAAGGCTGAGTGATGCCCACCAGTTCAGCAGGTACTGCCTGTGGGTTGAACTCAGCCGCTGATCAGGGCAGTGGCAGTGGCTGCTCTTGGCAGAGCTGTTTATTCCATCTGTGGTAATGTCAACATCCCACAAACTCACCATAGTTCAGCTCACCACCTTCCTTGTTGGCCTGTTACATTATCACCCGAGGTGTCTTCTGCTCGGTGGGATTTCTGGTTCTTGTTTCCCACTGATGAGCTTTAGAGCAGGAGTTAATTTTCCTTGTGCAGCAGTTTGCTGGTTGTGCTTTTGGACTTCACCCCCATTTATGCTATCCAGGTCTGTCTGTCTAGGCCAGTTATGTTCTGTACTGATAACAGATGTCTCTCATTACCATAGTCCCATCCTTTCAGGATCTTTAGTGGCATCTAATGCTGATCTTAAAGGTACTCCGGCATAAAATCCTTGTACCACAGTGTCCTTGCTCTGGAATTGACACAGATCAGAGGAAGTTAGCACCAGATTTCACAATATCTGGGCCAGAGTTTTCCTTTCCTGCATGTATCAAAAGTTCCTTGCAAAGATCGGTGAGGGGCCTCATTTTCTGATTTCTCAAATAACCACATGTTAAAAATACTGCCCACTGCTTTCTTGAGATTCACAAAAGAGTTAAAGAATTCCTGTTCTGTGACTTCAGATGGGCTGTTTGCTGAGAACTGCAGTAGTGACAGTGTTGGTTTTCTTTGCAGTTTTGGAGAGCTGGCTGGATTACACAGGGGAGCTGGAACCCCCTGAGCCGCTGGCTCGCCTGCCCCAGCTCAAACACTGTATAAAGCAGCTGATAACGGACCTGGGCAAAGTGCAGCAGATCGCCCTGTGCTGCTCCACGTGAGGAAGGGCAGCGTGGGGACTGGCACTGAGCACGCAGCTGGAGCAGCTCTGCATCTCTGCATGGCATTGGCATGCTGGCTGCATGGGTTGCAGATTGACTCCAGGGACTTGTGAAGAAGTATCGTTCAAAGAACAGCAAAAACAGTTATTTTGTAGGCCATTACAACGCTGTGGAAGAGGTCATACTCTTATCTCCAGAGGTTGGTTGTCGGTTGATGAATTACACTTAAATTGTCACTCCTTACAAGTTGCGCATTGAAACGGTAGACATATTCATCATTAAATTGACTACAAATTGTGCCACTGAAGAACAGAGTTCCAAGAGCCAAAAAGGTTTGGTTGTCTGAGGTTGTAAATAACTTTGCATAGTTTAAGTGACTCGTGTCATGTTTTCTTCCTTCTGGTTTATGCATACTAGCACTCAGTATTTAATCATTAGGAAATGTTATAACAGTTTCAGACTTAGTAAGTATGAATGTCCAGCTCTTAACTATAAAGTGTTACGTGGAGGTTTGCGAGTAACGGTGGCCTGACCCCCACTTCTGTTACAGTAAATAATGTAGCAGAAGCTCACAGGTGGATTGCACTTATTTTCAGAATAAATGATTGTTTTCCATATTTATCCTGTCACTGTCACATGACTTGGTACTGGGGAAGCCCATGGACGTGGTGTTTTTGTGCATTCTTGAGCTGTTCAGTGCAGCCATCCTGTGCCTCGGGCAGCAGAGCTGGTGGGCCCCCTCTCTGCAGCAGTGTGGAGTGGGGCAGGGCTGGAGCTGCGCTCCGAGCTCACGCTGCAGCATGGGCTGTCATGGATGTGATGTGTTTCCTACCCATTTGTTAATAATTGCCATTCCAGTTATATTTGGAAACGTAGACTTTTTGCAATACTCTGGACGTGTTTGTTGTAAAGACTTGCTATGAATGTGTGGTTTGGGGAATCAGTTTATTTTATATTTGTGTAAATAAAGCCTCAAGATCTATGCATGAGGTGCTGTCCTCACAGACAGCGAGTGGGTTATTATCTTAGATGGTATCTGTGTTCACAAAGTCCCTTTTTATACCTTGAGTTTTAATTTTCTGGTTTGTACTTTGTGAGAGCAAGGTGACAATGCTGCTGACATTCAGTCACGTTATACAGAACCTTTGGAAAGTAGTGAGTATTTGAGAAGTTCAGAGTCTTTCAGCTGCAGATTACCATTCCTGAAATAATGGCTGTGACTTTAGTTTTCCTTCCCAAACATTGCTGAGTTCAGTTTCCTGTGGAACGTAGTATGCTGGTTTTGCAGTGAGAGCGTGTCCTTAAAAAGCTGGATTTGTTACCTTGATTTTATTGTGTGCAATGGTACTACCAAAGGGTAACATTCAAGTACAGTTGTAATGGAAAGGCCCATACCTGTACAAATCATCAATTTGGGATATAGATCTGTAATGTGTGTATTCTGCAAAGAATAATGTAAACTTGAAATAATCCAATATTATTGTAGGAGTTACAGCATCTACACAGTGAATATTTTATTTCCTTCAGAAAACAAAGTAATTAGGCTGCTCTAGCTAGTAACTAAGGCTTTTTTGCCAAGATTCAGTTCAGGGAATAATTTGTCTCAGTTTTATAGTACTAGTTGGTATATAATGAATGCGACATATGTACAGCAGAAAAATAAACTTACTGTTCTGTAGCACAGTTGGAATAAAACTTACATGGTATTTAAGGATCCCTTGGCTCTCTGAATATGAGACCAGTACTCACACCTTGGCTTGTTCCTGTCACACACCTGAGCTCACGTGTAGCTCTGCAGCAGGTGTTGGTGACCAGACAAGCAGAACAGCATCCGAGGAGCCCCCAGGACCACTGGGAATGTTGGTGGTGTTTTGAGGGGAGAAGGACCAGGCAGGTATTCCCTGGCTGCAGTCTGTAAACCAGCACTCCCTTGCAGGACAGGGCTGTGTGGGAACAGCTCTGCTGTGCCCCTGAGCACGCTTCTTGCTCCAAAGGGGAACTTCTTCTCAAGCAATGGCTTTTGTGTGCTCACTGTATGGTTTTACTTGTCAGTTAATTTTTGCTCAGGGCAGTACTGGAGGTTTGGAAGAACAGGTGGTTCCTGTGGGTAGATCATGTGGCAGATCCTGGAGAGTCGTTTCCCTTCAGTAGTGCTAGGGAATATTTATTTAAAGTAGGTAGCAACTTCTCATCAGGAAAAATTCTTCATTTTACTCTGCCTGGATTAATTTCTGTCCCTGTTTTTGCAAGTTTCCACATTGTTATTTCTTAGCCTGGATCAACTGTTCAGGCTGACAGGTCACTTTTTTGTTTCTTTAAATCACTGGTAAGTGAATGCAACGTGGAGCCTTGATGAACTGAGCAAACATTGCACTGTGGGTACATATGCGTGTTTGTCTTTGTTGATGCACTATTAGAACCGAGGGGCTGTACATAGAATTTTGCTTTGGAGCAATATTTGCAAAACTTGAAAACTTCTGTATCTTGGTGTTTGGAATAAATAAATAGGTTTTTGTTGGTAAAACAAAGTCCTAGTAAAGTCTTTGTTTTAGTTAATGATTGCTCAATAAAACAATTTTGGACTTTTTTGCTTCACATCACATTGAAATCCAGGTACTGTAGTTTACCAGGTGTATGGATATTAACTGTTCCTGAAGTCTAGAAATGATTGTTCTCCAGATTTTTGTCATATAAATATCCTTAATAGACAAACTGCTATGTATTGGGTTCTGTTCAGTATTGTTTAATGAGGAGCTCGTACCTTTTATTCCCAAATCCTAATATGTGTAATAGGTTAGTCCCTAATGTGTGTAATCTGACCCTAATCTTTGTTGCTGTTTGGACGAGCAGCCTGGCAGGGGCAGAGGCAGAGGCAGCCCAGTACTAGCCATGGGGCAGAGGGAGCTCTGCATGCATTTGAGCAGTCCATACAGGGAAAACACAGGGCACAGGAAGGGGTGGAAGCTGGTGAGTGCTGGAGAAGCAGCATGCCTGGCACAGGGTGCCTGAAGGCAGGAAGGCATCAATATGCCTTCCAGATGCATTTCTGGTTCCATCTCTTCCCCTCTGTTTCCCCAGTAGGAGGAGAACAAGTGTATTCCCTGGTCGTAACAAACTTTCCTTTCTAATTTATTTCTCAAAAAAAAAACCCCAACCCAAACAAAAAAAACTCAAAACCAAAAGATTCCTGTAGAACTGGATTTAAGGCTGGAGAGTACATCACTGCTGGAGCCTGATTTGTGAGCCTGGAGAGACATGAGCCACTGATGGCAGATCCCAGTGTATCTCATGGCTCATGCAGGTCTTTGCTGATCACTTACATGTCTCAGTCAGGTTTGGAAGTTGTGGTCTGAATTTGAAATAATTCCATGAGATGTGTGTTTTGGGGAATGTGTGCCCTTGGATTTACTTACTTGCCTGATCTGTAGGTGCAGACTCGCAGCAGGAGGCAGCTGCTCAGTCAGCTGTCAGCTTTCGTGTGGGTAGAGTCACCTTGAAGTTCCCCAGCGTAGAAATCAGACACAACCATTTTACTATTCTCACTGCTAACTGACAAAAACGTGTTCTCTAATTACAGGATCTGGTGTTGATCACTGTCCACCCCATGGACGGTGTTCCTGCCTGTTCTGATGGCAGTGCAGCATCTCTGCTGGCACTGGTGCTCCATCCAACTGCAGGAGTGCTCGTGGCTCTGGTTTCTGGGTGGGGTTCTTGAGCACTGCAGGCCAGTGCAGTTGTTCAGCAGAGTTTCATATCTTTGTGCTTAATCCTTCAGGCTGCACAACAGTTCTTGTGAAGTGAAGAACGATGTACAGCTCTTGTCTGGGTAGAACCTGCTGCAGGTACCCAGAACAAGGTCCTGTTCAAAGACACAGTAACAGTAAATGCCACTTTCTTTTCCTGTTAGATGCAGACAGAAGAACTGAGAACCAACCAGCAAAACTGGGGTTCATCCTGTTCTGCTGCAGCATGTTGCTGCTGGTGGTACTCATGTGCTGTTGGGGTATTTGGACAGGAGAGGCTGGATGGGGCCGTGGATCCTTGGAATGCTCCACACCTGGTCCTGAGGACCTGCCTGAGCCCTGTTTCCCACTAGGGGCACTGTGGGCTGCACTGGGCTGGGGATTAGGAGCTGTGTGTACCTCCTGGGCTTCTAGACTGGTGGCTTTAAGTCCTGGAGCTTGAGTACAGACATGGCAAGGGACACAAGTGAAGGACCTGCTCCTGAAGAGGTGGTTTCTGTGCCCTCATGTGTCTGTTGGGTGAGGGTTGGGTGGATGCTGCCCTGAGTCCAGGCCCCAGACACAGTTGTGTCCTTTGCACGGAGGCTTAGAGCTGATGGAGACACCCTCCCTGCTTTGCAGCTCTTAATCCCTTCAGAAGTCCCTTTGATCCCAGCAAGTGCTGGGCAGCTGCTTCAGGGAAAGATGGTGAGTTTGGTCTGAGGGGGATGAGGGCCAGAGCACAATCTGGCCGGGTCACACATCTGGATATCAGTTAGTCCTTGTCACTTTAGTGGTGCGGGGGCAGGGCTGGTGACACAACTTGGAGAGGTCGTGCCGGCCATGGTGTGGCTGAGGTGGTCACAGCTCACAATCCCAGTGTGCCCCAGAACAGTGGGGAGCACCTGGGAGGTTGCTCTCCCTGTGAGGGATCTGAGCACCCAGAACACCTTTGGGGAGGACCTGCTGGGTCTCCAGGATGCCTGCCCTGGGATGGCTGGGGCAGCTGGTGGCTCCTCCCGTGCCCTGGCACTGGTGAGTCTTGTCAGGGCTTGTTCTGTCCCTTCAGGGCCATTGGTGTCCCTGTCCTGTCCTTCCTGGGGCAGGAGCCCCGTGGCCCTTGCTCCTGCTCTGCCCTCCCCTGGGTGGGTAAGCACTGCTACTCCTGGGAGCTGTTGGACCCACTCTGTGCCTCTGCCACCCGCTGAAATCTGCCTTGTGCCCACGGTGTTCACAGGCTGCAGGGAATGGGGCTAGGGGTGCCCCGGGGTCCCCCCACAGCAGCCTCTGCTGAGGGGCCATTGCCCCCAGTTTGGGGCCTGTGAGGACATTTCCCATGAGTGGCATGTGCCCAGAGCAAGGAGCTTTCAGGACAGGGAAGGTGGAGGGCTCAGAGGCTGCTGGTGGTGGGACAGGAATTGAACAGCCTTTCCAACCACATCTGTCCCGTATTACCTGGCTCCAGGTTACAAATAACAGGGCAGCTTCTTGATTGTGGCAGTAGAACCATCCATGTTTGTAAATGCGTCCAACAACTTGGGTGCATGTTGGAGGTGGAGAAAAAGGAGCCCAAGACCCACCTCAGTTCACACAACATGGGTCAATGGCAAAAAGAAAGGATGCCAAAAAAACTGAGTTGCCTCAGGGGTCCCAAGGGTTGACAGCAAGGGCAAGGCCAGGGCACAAACCCCAGCTTCTGTCCTGTGCTTGAAGCCACCTGTGCTGAAGGTTGGGGCTGAGCGGGTCTGTAAAGCACAAGGCAGAGAAGGAAATGAGAAAGTGATGGTGGGTTGCAAGAGTGAGCTCATCAGACAGGAAAATGAGGAGGGGATTGGAGCGTGTCCAGGCTTGGGTGGGGGGGATCCTGCTGCACTGGCCTTGGGGTGCAGAGGGGGAAGGAAGAAAGAGGGGGATGTCGCTGAGCAGTGAAATTTCCTCTGCACCTCCTGTGGCCACAGAGGAAGCCCCTGTTTCGCTGATAAGGGCCTGTTGAAAACAGAGGCTCAGCAGTGTGGATGCTGTGAGGCCTTTCTGCTGCTGTCCAGGCCCCTCGGCCAGGTGGGGTGGCTGAGATCAGTATTGGACACGCGTACTTGCATTCTGCTTTTTTGAGTAATCTGTTCCTGGACTTGCCTGTCTCGCATTGGCCTCTTTAGCCATCAGTGCGCTTGCAGCAGGCGTGGGGAGAGCCCTTCCCAAATCTTTGTTCTCAAAGCCTGGCCATGATTCCTGGCACGGATCCATTTCTTTCCCCCTCATTCTTAGAACAGCAGTTGTGACATTAAATTACACTTCATGAATTTTCCCAAAAGAGAGAATTTGGCCAAGGCCCAGCCCTGACCTGTGGCTGCTCCCCCAGGCTGGGCTGTGAACCCCCCCAGGGGCAGGTCACAAGGTGTTCACCAACTCTCAGCTGTGAAGGAGTTGCCGTTTTATTGATACACTACAGACAGTTATTGCTGCATGTCCAGCAGGATCCTGTTTTATGGAACTTAAAATCCATCTGGTAAAAAGTTTAAAAATGGGCTGCTTTGGGCAGTCAGAGGCTGGTTTCCCCCCTGGCTGCTGGTCCCAGCGAGCAGGTGAGCGAGTTATGGGTGGGTTGAGAGCATGAGGGTCTGTGGCTGCTGCTCCCAGGCCTTGTCCTGCACCCAAAAGCATTTGTGCATGAACTTGAGGGGGCTGGTGGGGTTGGGCTGTTCCTCCACCTGGGCCAGGATGTGGCATGTTGGGCAGTGCTGTGGCAGTGCAGAGGCCGGGGCCGCCTGTTGCAGCCTATGGGGCAGGCAAGGCTCCTCCTCTGTGCGGCCTCTGCCTCCTCTTCCTCGCCGGGGCTCTGGCTGAGCCTTGGGGCGCTCACGCATCCCCTCCCGCAGGGCCCAGCGCCGGAGCAGAGGGGCCCTGGGGCCGCCGCTCCCTCCAGCACCACGGCCTGGCCCGGCTGCCCCCCGGCTGCCCCCCGGCTGCCCCTTGTCCCCGCGGGGCCGGGGGCTGTGGCCGGAGGCAGGTGAGGGCGCAGCGGGGGACAGGCGTCCCCCCGGGGCTGTGGCCACGTCAGGTCCTGCCCTCAGGTGTTCTTTGCGCCCTTCCCCGCGGCGTCGGGCTCGGGCCTGTCGGTCTCGGAGAGGAGCAGGTAGGAGCTGATGGCGTCCCGCAGGCCCAGGCTGAAGGGCGAGTCCTCGGGGGCGGCGCTCTCGGAGAGCAGGAGGGAGCTGCGCGGGGGCGGTGGGGCCGTCAGCGGGCAGCGCCCCGAGCTCAGGGGCTGGGGGAGCCCCTGCCCTGCCCTGCCCTGCCCTCACCTGTCGATCTTGTCCCAGTGGAGCGAGGGCTGCCTGAGGGCGGCGGGGGCCGGGGCCGGGNCTGCGCGGGGGCGGTGGGGCCGTCAGCGGGCAGCGCCCCGAGCTCAGGGGCTGGGGGAGCCCCTGCCCTGCCCTGCCCTGCCCTGCCCTCACCTGTCGATCTTGTCCCAGTGGAGCGAGGGCTGCCTGAGGGCGGCGGGGGCCGGGGCCGGGGCCGGCCTCCTGCCGTCCGTGCAGCAGGGCTGTCTGAGGGGACAGCAGAGCCCCTCGCCGAACTCTGGGCACGGAGAGGATCAGCGTCGGCGGGCTGGCCTCAGCCTTTCCCCCCGCCCTCCCTTCGGGGCCCAGGCCGGCCCGCGCGGAGCTCAGGGGGCATTACCGGAGTAATGGTCCACCAGGTTGTGCAGGCTGGGGAAGGTGAGCCCGGGCGAGATGTAGAGCCAGCCGTTCTCCAGGCGCTGGATGCGGTAATGGGTCACCGAGGCGCAGGCAGCNAGAAGCCTCCTGCGGGCAGGGCCGGGCGCGGTGGCCGAGGCGGCCTCCCCTCAGCCCGGCCCGGCACTGCCCCGTCCGCCCACAGCAGGGCCCGGGCCCCCCGTCCCCGCCGAGCCCCGCAGCTGCGGGCAGCGCCCTGCCAGCGCCGTGCCGGGAGCAGCCCCCGGGGCGCCGGGCGAGGGCTGGGACAGCAGCTGGCCTCGGTGCCTCAGCCCCGGGCCCTGCAGCGCCCCGCGGGGCCTCCTCGCAGCGTCCCCTCGTGTGCGGGGGCCCTGTTCCCCTCTGTGGGCTGGGCCGTAGCACTTCTCTGCGTAACCCGAAGGCTGATGGTGGTTTTTCTTTTGAAGCCCCATGGCAGGGGCTGAGCACAAAGCGGGGCGCAGCGCCCCGAGTTGCCCGCCGTGGGGAGGGCCATCGCCCCCCGGTGTGAGCGAGGGCTCACAGCCGCCGCCGCTGGCAGCCCACGGAGGGGGATGGAGGGGGACGGGGTTCGGCCTCGGCGCTCTCACCTCGCCTCGTCTGGCTCTCCCGGATCAGGAAGGACCCGCTGCGGTTGCCTGGCCGGAGCAGCAGCTCCTCGGCCTTCTGCCGGCTGACGCCCTCGTACAGCCACCTGTGCGGGCAGCGGCTGCTGGCAGAGCCCCTCCGGCTGCCGGACACCCCCGGGCCCCTGTCCCGGCCGGGGCCGAGGGGACAGCGGGCACTGCGGCAGCGCCTGTGCTGGCACACCCCGGCACGCCGGGCCGGGCCGGCCCCCGAGCCCCAGCGCTGCTCCAGGGCCCGGGGCACACACAGGGCAGGCGGCCTGGCGCAGGGACCGGGCTTTGGCTGCGGGGCTGGCCGGGCCCTGCGGCGGGGCCGTGTCCCCCGCACCCCCCGGGACAGACCCTTCCCAGCATTTACCCGTGCCTGATCTTGGCCACACAGCTGCTGGGGACATGGCACTCCTTGCCAGACACCTCGGACGCCACCAGCCACCACTCGCCGTCCCTGCGGGGAAGGGGGGCTGAGGCTGCAGGTCGCAGGGTGGGTGCCACCAGCACGGCCCCACGGGCTGGACAGCGGCCAGGGGTTCTCACTTGGGGCGGGCACTTACTCGGAGAGGATGCGGAGCTGCTCCCCCATCCTCAGGACAGCGGCCACCTCCACGCTGGAGGGGAAGTCACAGAGGGCCAGCGCCTGGAAGCTGCCGCTGGGAACTGCAGGGAAGGGGAGAGGGTTCGGAGGGGCCGGCAGGGGGCTGGCGGCGCTGGCGGCTGCGGGGCACTCACCGGCCTGCGGGTGCTGCGCGGGGGCAGCACATGCTGGCGGGATGCTGAGCGGCTTCTCCCGGCCGGGCAGATTCCCCATCCCTGGGGTTCAGCCCCTGGGCTGCTGCTGCCTGCGAGGGATGGAGGGGCTCGGCTCAGGGCTCAGCATCCCCTGCCCTGTGTCCCAGGCAGGGCATTGCTAGGGGGTGATGCCAGCACGGTCCAGGGCAGGGCTTTGGGCTGGGGCTGAGCCTGGCAGGCAGCTCCCAGGGGAGCCCTTCGAGGAAATCACCACCCCACCACTACAGAGGGTGTCTGGGGACTCCCCAGGACGGGGCATCTGCAGCCTCATGGTGGGCAGCCCCGGCCAGGCTCACTCTCGGAGTGCTGCCACCCCAGCCCAGCCCCACGGGCCTCAGCGTGTGGGGCACCCATCCCAGCGCCCCAAGCTGCTGGTGCCGTGGGGATTCGGGGGCTGTGGAAAACACCTGGTCCAGTTCCTCGACCACAGAGGCGCAGTCAGAGCTGTGTGAGACCCAGAGCTGCCCCAGGCTGGGCCCCCTCCCTGCCCTGCCCTGCCCTGCCCTGCCCCCTTCCTGCCCTCATGAGAGGTGAGCTCCCCTTACCTGCCTCTCACTGTCGTCGCCATCCTTTGGGCGCCCTCAGGCCCGGGCAGCCATCGGCCCTGTCCTGCCCGCACGGCGGGGCCGGGGGGTGCAGGGGGACCCTCTGGCGCAGGGGGTGCCAATGTGTGCCCCTGGCAGACCTGCTGGCTCGCCCTGGCGCTGCTGTGGGGCTGGGTGTGCGGTGCCAGCGCTGGGGCTGCTCCCGGCGGTGCCGAGAGCGCTGCGAGGTGCTGGGGCTGCGGTTGCCGCTTCCTGTGACGTGCACACACTAGACTGGGTTTCTCCTTTTCACTCAGTCACAGGTCGCTCAGCTGAGCCCCTTGGGGCCCTTGGTATGGGCACCAGGCCCAGGAAAATCCCTTTGGGCATTCAAGGCACTGGGCATTGCATGGGGTTGGTGGGTGGGCAAGTGGATGGATGGGCAGCACAGGAGAGAGAGAGCGGAGCTGAGGTTGGGACTTGTAGGCTGAGGCTGGGCATGTGCTGTCCCCAGGGTGGGCTTAGTGAAGGGAGGATGTCCCCGGGTGCCTCCTCACTTGCAGCAGCACCAGGGCCCGGTGNACCTGCCAGACGGCACTGCCCACACCCAGCACTGCCTGGCCCATCCGTGCCCACCCCGGGCTGGGTTATGGGTGAGGGAAGCCCCAGCTGTCCCATCCCCACCCTCGCCCAGCAAGTGCCGCTGGTGTGGGATCGTTCATTGCCCAGACTGCGTGTGTACCATTCACCTCTCGAAGCACTCCCTGCCTGGCTCAGCCAGCAGCACCTCCACTGCCTCCCTGCTCCCCCTCCGCAGCCCCCCGTGCTCAGCACTCTGCAGCACACGCACACCCACTGCCCCTCATCCTGCCCTGAGGAAGGTCCTTGAGATTTGCTCTCAGAAGGTCCTTGGGGTTTGCTCTGGGCAGCTCCTGAGCTCATGGCCCAGCTCTGCAGTGGGACAGTGTGACCCCCCAGCTATTTCCTGCTGCGGGCAGGCTCCTGCCACAACCCCGCTGCTGCAGCTGCACGTCCTGCTGCTGTAGCTGCACGTCCTGCTGCTGTTTGTGCTGAAACTTCACATTTTCTGGTCAGTTGTAACCGCCTTGACAGTGCGAAAAGCACTTGGGCTCCACAGGGCTTTTGGACCCTGTGCTGCTGTGGGGGCCGGGGCCCCTCGGGCAGTGCTGTTTTGCAGGGGGTTGGTTATGTCTGGGAGAAGAGTCAACTGCCCCCGGAACTGGTGGTGCAGCCCCAGGGGGCTCTTTGGGGACGTGTGTCATGACCTGCCCCCTCCCCACCTCCAAGCCCCACTCTGGGCTCAGGGCTGGAAAATAAAATGGGGCCCCCAGCTCCTCTCCCCTGCCTGAAGCGGGTAAGGCGCTTTCTGTTCATGCGTGGTGGGATGCAGTTCTGGGCGCTGGCAAAGGCACAACAGGTGTCTGTGGCCACAGGAGGGGCTGGGGAGCGCCCGTCCCTCCCCGCAGCCACACCACGGGCAGGGGCACAGCAGTGGCTGCTCCTGCACCTCGGATCCAGCGGGGAGGGCCAAGGCTCCAGGCCAAGTGAGGCACAACCAGCAGGTGTTTCAGGAGTTTACATCCAACAGCGGATGTTCTTTGTGGGGCAGGAGCCCCTGAGGCCCCAGTCCTGTGTCCTCCTCTGTGTGAACTGACACAGCTAAGCTGGGGCTCCACCCTGAACACCTCCAAAGGCAGACATCCCTCCCCACTGCTCATCCCACAGCCCCCCCACCCTCCTGCCTTAAAACCAAGGAAAAACCCCAGCATCAATTCTGAGCCTCCCAATGCTCAGTCTCTTGCTTGACACCACCAGGAAAAGTTTGACTCCACCCCTTTAGCCAAGGAGCAGGTCCAGGTGTCAGGGGGCAGGAGCCCCCATGGCTGAGCCCCTGAGCTGGGGGCAGCCGAGCAAAGCCCTTTCTCCCACGGTCCGTGGATTTTTGGGCACTGCACAGCCCCCCCAGCACTCAGGGCCCTGCACAAACCTCAACTCACAGCTGCAAGTCACATTTTTCCATCAGCGAGCCAGAGCTAAGCCCAGCCAGATGCACCCTGTGCTGTCAAATACAATACAGAAATCTGGTATCTTGGGCTGGACATGCCACTGAGTGACCTTGTCCCAAGGTTTTAAGCAATTGGGAATTCAGTCCTAAGGTCATGGGAGCATGGAAAAGTGCTGGCTCCATCCGCCTGCCCTTCCCTGGCTGAGCCCCCTCCACTAGGGCATCCCAGCTCCCAACAGCAGAAGGAGGTGAAGGAAACACTTTGCCTTTTTACAGGGACTTACTCCAACCTCCGTGTTGCCCCTTGAGGGGTGGGAATGCACAACCAAGCCCGACAGCAGGCAGCAGCCAGTCCACACCCTAGAATCCAGTAGGGTTCAGGACCTCGGTCCAGGGAAGACTATCTCAAACTCTTTGCCTGGATTTGGTAGGTGTTGTTCATGCCACCCAAACAAACACCGTTCCTTACTAAATGAATTTCTCACCTTGTATTTTGCTTTGACTTTTTACTTTTCAAACAGGAAAAGCAGTTGGTTACCTAAAACCAAGTTTACTCTTCCCAGTTATCCTTAGGGCAGTAAAATCTAAGGCAACCATCACCTCAGATCTTGCCCGGCCTGTGAGCCACCATGGCAACAGCACTCTCTGCTAAATCACTCCTCTTCCAAATTGCTAAAATCTGATTTATGTATTAATCTGGGCTCTTGGTCCAGGAGCAGCCTGGAGCTTGGAGCTGTCCTGCTCCACATCATCATGAGCTTGCACCTGCACCTGCTGCAGGACCACTTCCCCTGACTCATTTCCCTGTCGTTTAAATATTATTTCCTTTCTTTTGGTCTGTATTTCCATACAAGACAGTTCCTGGGTGCAGTCTGCTGCTGTCAGACCTCAGTGTTGCACCTACACTGACTCCCCTCCTGCACATGGTGCTTTGCATCCAGCACCTGCTTCCAGACGCGCTGAACTTCCCACTGTGTTGGGGGCCTGGTCTCTTTGGTGGTGTCCTGTCTCACAGATTCCAACTTCTCTTTTGGCTCATTCAATCTCTTTGTACTGCCACTACTCGTTCATTGACAACTGCCCAGATTTTCCCATTTCTCAACAACGTACAGTTCAGGATAACAGAGTCTTGTTCCTCCAGCAACCTCCCCAAAGGTCTCAGACAGTCCAGGCCGCAGGATCCCACCCCATGGCACAACAGCCAGACTGAGACTAACTCCTGCCCAGCACTGGAACCCTGCTCCAGCGCCCCAGTGGGCTCTCCATGGATTACGGTGACACCTGACAGCGGGAGCAGAAGCTGGACCTGGAAAGCAGCAGGTGAGGCACCAGCTGTGTCACATGCCAGGCTGCTGCCTGTCCCTTCCCTGTGCCTGGCTGCGGGGCGGATGTGCCAAGAGACATCCTGCTGCCACCCAAACTGCCCTCTCGTGCCATGACAGTGGCCTTGTCACAGGTTGCAGGTTAACTGTGTCACACCTGTGGAACATGCAGAGCACTGACCAGGGAGGGTAGGTGGCTCCGAGCACTTGTGGCTCTGAGCGTCAGCTACTGGGAAGTGGTTCTTGCCTGTGTTGCAGCAAACGTGTTGTTTTGTCTCCATCCTGGACGTCCCTCTGCCAGGGACCACAGAGCCACCGACCACATGGCCCTGGTGCAGAGGTGCCCAGTCCTCTCCCAGCCATGAAGAAGAGTTTGCCACTCACAGCAGGAGACACCAAGACTGGCAAACCCACAGGGTTGCAGGTTGTGCCAAGAGAAACACCAGAAGCACACGGAGTAACAATGAAACTCAAGTTAGTTATAGCTTTATTCAATAATTGGTACAAAGTCCCCCTCAGGCAGAGCCTCCCGGTCCCATTCCCTACCTGAAATGGAGCAGAACGTAAGAATGACCCTGGGAGGAGCTGACTCCCAGCGGGTCAGGGCTGCTTAGCAGTGAGGAAAGGATGCAGCAGCCCGACCACTCATCCCTTTTCTCCCATTAACACCAGACCCTGGCATGCAGCAGGCATCTGCTGTCCACCTCTGGTGACCCGGCCAGGTGTGAAAAGGCAGCAGAATTGTGAATTCCACAAAGACAGGAACCAGTACCTGCACAGAGGTGTTCTCTGCTCACCCTTCTGACCTGACTCACAGGAATGTGTGATTGCTGGCTGTCACTTACATTCCTGCCCTCAGACCCAGCCTGGGCAGAAGCAGTGGCAGGCAGAGCTGGCAGTGCAAGAGATTCTGGGATCTCCACCTGGCAAGGGGCACTGCTTCCCATTTCACAGTCTGCTCATTGTTAAAGATTCACCTGTGCCAGAGCAGAACAGTGACCACGTGCCACCGCATCCTGCCCTACTGCCAGGTCAGCAGAGGTTTTTGGAGGTGGTCTGGGAGCCAGGGTTGCTGGAGTTTAATCCCTTGTACTTGGTTAATAGTGCTCCCTGTTAGTGTAAGTTTACTGGTTAATTGCTTTGCTCTTTCAGGAGGCT
This sequence comes from Grallaria varia, assembly GCA_013396735.1. NCBI lineage: Eukaryota > Metazoa > Chordata > Aves > Passeriformes > Formicariidae > Grallaria > Grallaria varia. The sequence goes on from VWZG01000865.1 coordinate 130,682, forward strand.
CAGGTAAGAAATCACTCTGCTCCTTCTTAACACACACACAGATGAGATCAAGACACTAATCCTGCCCATTTGTTTTTCTCATGGCTGCCTGGCATGTGGTAACACACAGACCCTCCAGTGGGCTCTGTGCCCCAGGCACAGCTCCACACAGAGCATCCCCTGCTCCGACATCTGGAGTGCCACATCCTTGTGGTCTTGCTCTCCAACGTCCCACTGATGCCATACCAACTGCACCACAAGGGTCCTTTAGCAGAAGCACAACTAGAAAGCAATTCTAAATCTCACAAAGCCACAGAAATCATATTTAAATGAAGAGGGGAGACAAAGGCTGTCATCTGGATTGATACACAGCACAGACAGGAGATGGCATCAGCATGTACAGTAATGGGACTTACTAAGAGTGCGGAATGTCAACGAGTTTTAAAGAGGCTCTGATGCCAAGGGGATACAGAAAGGATCAAAGTAATGCCAAGTACAGACTACCAAGGAGGTGGCTGCTCAGATGGGCATGCACAGGTTAGAGAGAACAGTTAATGCCACGTTGGACGAAATGCTAGATTCTGAGTGGATTCAGTGGGGCAAGTGGAGCTGTCTAAATCCAGAAGAGGGGCTCCTGCCTAACAGGATACTTCCATGGTTTGAGGTGCAGCCTGGAGGTCAATTCCATCTGGGGTGCCAGCACTTCCTTCCCCGTGGGTGCTGGCATGAGAGCGGCTGCGGCTGCTCTCGCCGGAGCCCACGCTGGACGAGGAGTGGCTGCGGGAGCGCATCAGCCGGGTCATGCTGGCGGCCGGCACTGCAAGAGAGAGCACGGGTGACTCAGACCAGGAGCAGCTCTGGAGCCAGGGCCACAGGCACTCGGTGTGTGTCGCTGGGTAAGCACAGAAAGAGCTGCACCCTTTGTGAGGAAGAAAACTCACTCTTCACTGCCAAAATGAAGTCTTTGCACATCTAAAGCAACATGTTTAAGGCCCAATTTCAAAAGGTCCAAGGTGAGCAAATGCCAGCAGTGTAACTGGTCATTTGCAAGTGCAGTCACAGCCAGTGTCTGTGCAAACCAAGGCAGCTGTGGCATGGGTGACCTTTTGAAAGTCAGTCTCGTCACTCTAGAAAACCACAGAGCTGAACTCATGCAACAATCAACAAAATACAAATGAAAGGTGGAAACCCATAGCACACACAGTACAATGACCAGCCCACCCACAGCAGGACATGCTGAGACAGTGCAAAGCACCCGCAGAACAATCCACCCAGCACACGGAGCGGGGCCGAGGCGGACGCACGTTTGGAGGTACCTGACTCAGTGCTTAGGTGGCTGAGCTGCACATAAGGGACTGGAAACAACATGAGACAAGGAAAGGGATGAATACAGGAAAGAGCCAATTAGTTGTGGTGTGTGACAGTGGCTGCACTGCTCCTGGGACCCCCAGTACTTCTCCTTCCACTCCCCACTCACACACTGTGCTGAAAGCTCCCAGGACCTGTGAGAACTGCTGCTAATGAGCACCTCAGGGAGACACCAAACTCACCCAAAAACCCATCAGGGCATATCTCTTCAAAGCCTTTAGCTGAAAATCGCAATGTACCCGATGACATTGACTCCCCATTGCACACCCCACACCTGCTCAACAGATACGTTGTTTCCCTGGGCTATACCGTGCAATCCAGATATGGGACAGAAACTCGTGTCTTTGGGGTGACAGAATCAGATTCCTGCTACAAGCCTCCTGCAAGGTGTGACCTTCCACCTGCTGTGTCAGCACAGGAAGATCCAGCTGCTTCAGCCAACATACAGCAGGCACAGAACAGCTGTTGAGAACTGGCTTTTGCATTTCTAGCAGTGCCCTGCTGTGATTTGCTTCTCCCGTTCTCCCCAGGAGAGCCAGCCTTGCTGACCATGCTCCCCAGTGCCCCCAGTCTTGCCCACCAAATTTGGGAGAAACATTCTGGGACTACCCATTAGTTCTGGAAGGATAAAATTGCCCCCAGACCTTCCTCAGTGCTGCACATCTTCTTAACAAGAGAGCTGACTCGCAAACTGCTGCTGAAGTCCTTCTGATGACAGCCCTTGCTGACTTCACGAACACCAGGAACACAACAGACACAAACATTGAAATGCGCTCAGGTTTTGAGGCTGAGGGACCCTTCTCACACAGCACCTTCCTCTGCAGGACTGGGCTCCTCTGGCCAGCCCTGGTGGACAGGACTGTCCTACACATTCATGTTAACTCTGAGGAAAAGGACAGAACCTTCTGCTGAGCCCTGACCATGAGCTGGCAAAGAACTGCTGTCTGTGTGGAGACCACTGTGAGTGTCACAGCTGCCACGGTGGCCATGCTGAGTAGTTAGTCAGTCAAACAAACCAACTCCTTCTCCAACTCCAGCTTTTGAAGGTTCATCATCCGCAGAAGGGAACTCCTGGCCCCAGCAGGCGAGACAGGGCTGCTGTAGTGCACTAAGAAGCCCTTCTCCTGACATCCCCCAGCAGCAAAGCCCTTCTCGGAGGTAAAGAAGTCCTCCTGCAGTCCCCCAGGAGCACCAAGAGCAGGGAGCTGAGCAGCTGTTAGCCTCACACACTCAGGTGACAAGGCTTCTGCCCCTGAGCACAGGGAGGAAGCCATAGGGTAGGGCAGGCACTGGCTCAAAGCACAGCTCACTCTGGGCTCCCTGGGTGTCTCAGAAGTCACCCAGTTCCCTGTTTGACCATTAGAGGGATTCATTCCAGGGTATTATTGCTCATCCCTGGTGAGAGTCTGAGAGAAACAGACACCTCTGAGGAGAAAAGGAAGAGCTCCCATGTACCCATCCCAGCTGTGGGGCTGCACTGCTACCCCCTTCCCCTTTGGAGAAGGTCCACACAGCAGAGGTGCTGTTCTTGGGAACACACTTTTCTGGACTGGCACAAAGACAGACTTACAAGGTTTTACCAACACCAGCAGCCAAAAAGGAGTCACCAACGTGTAAGGTCACATGACATGCTGAGACTTGTCAGCACACTAGTTGATTTTTCAGCATGGATGGATCTCCTGGCAACCACACCAGCTCAGGTTAGGGACACAGATGCCAGTGGGCTCGGATGGACCAGAAAGGCTGAGCTCCCTTCATGACAACTCTGCTCCAAACCACAAAACTGTGTTTGCTACTTACTGTATCCCATTCCCTGCACAAAGTACTTGAAGGCTTCAGTTAGCTTGCCAGGCTGTGGAAACAGAGAGGGTGGCTTTAGTGCAAGGAGAACAAAGGGCTCTGTACCACCCAAATGCCATGGGAGAGCCAAGGTGTGTCTCACCTGAACCACCTGGGGCAAGCCCCCGCAGTCAGCCATCTGCAAGAGGAAACAAAAGGCAGGTTGAGCTGTCCTTCCCACCCCAGGAGGACACCCCCAAGCCACAGCAGCACTGCCCACCCACCAGGGCTGCGAGCGCCAGACTGTGGCTTCTCTCACCTCACCTCCACAGCAGGAGCGAGGACAGGGGATGCACCTTCTGGGACCTGCTGCTGAGGGAACCCTGCACCTGGAGGCCATGCTACCCAGCGAGCTCAGGCCACGCTCCAGCAGCCCAGCAGTAACCCTGTGCCACCACCACTCCCGGCCACTCTGCCCAAACCTGTCCTCTGCACTTCCACACAGCAGCTGTGCAGGCACACCGAGGGTGGGAAGGACTGGTGCAGAGCCAGGAAAAGGGACGTTGCTGCTGCAGAGAGCAGGGGGGAGGCAGGGCACCTCTGCTAACTCTCAGCGAGTCCTCGCTGCAGCTTGAAGGTGGTCACAAAGCAGGGATTCACGGACCCCCTGACAAGCTCTTCCCTCCCAGCTCTGTCTCCACAGAGGAGAGAACACAGCTCTGTCCACAAATTTCTTAAAGGAAGGCAAAAACCTAAGTAGAGCAGGGCTTGGCAAAAACAATGTCTTTGTACAGGCCAGAATGATTCTGGAGTGGCACTCGCCTTCAGAAGGGTTGTTTTGGTTGGGTCAAGACGTGAATTGCATTCCACCTAGAATAAAAGGAGAGAGGGACATGGTATTACACAGAAAACTTGAAGAGTCAGATGTATAATGCAGGGCAGCTGCACCAGAGGCAGGGGCTGTCTTCAGGAATGGGGGTTTCTCTGGGGCCAGGAAGGACTGAGCAAGAAAGCAGAGAGCCTGTAGGAAGAGAGCAATGAATAAAAGATCCAGGGAGGAATGGCAGGTGTTCCATCCAAGTGACCTTGTGATGACAGATCGTGACTTCAAGTGAAATCACCCTGTTTTTGCAATGCACCATGAAACCCTGGAGCACTTTATGGGCTCTGACAGCAAGACTGGGAAAGAAGACTTCTGTGCAGTGCAGCTTGAGGGAGGTGACTCAGCCCCCTGGCCAGACAAGGAGGCTGTGGCCACCTCTCCTCTGTAAGGCTGCTGCAAAGAGGGAATAGGTGGGGGGCATATAGGAACAGCAACCTCAGCAGGGAAAGTTATCAGGGGCTGGGAACCTGGGCAGCCAGACAGGCATGCCAAGATGCTGAAGACCCTACCCCATACCCATGCTGTGACCAGGAAGCAATCGGAAGCCTCAGAGATAGTATCTTAGCAAAGTCAAAACTTGCAGACTTTGTTTCAGACTTCCAGATCAAACAGGCTGATGCAAATGCAACAGCCAGAAAATGCCCTCCATGCACAGCTCTTAGGTTCAAGCTACTGCTTTAGGAGACTCCTACTCTCTTCCATGGTTTTAGACAACTGCTTTTGATTACAACCCCCTGCTGTCCCCAGGGTCTCCCTGGCTGCCAGGGAGGAACAACGTCCCCTACAACCACGCTGCACTGTGCCATGCCTCATTTACAGCTGTGCTGGGAGGGAGGTGGGTTATGGGAGTCTGCAAAGGACAACAGGAAGGAGATGCTTCTTAATGCTGCTTTCCCAATGATGCAGAGCATCATCCTGCAGAGCTCTGCAGGACTCCCCACCACAGGAACTGGAGTCACACTGGATATTTTTAATCCCCAGGTAGCCTCAGTGTAACAGCAAGAGAACAGGAATTCATGACTCCAAACAAACTGCAGGTGAAGGACGCACATGCTCAACAGGGTCCTCTGCATCACCTGTCAAGTAAGGGGCTCATTCAGATCCTGCCATCCTCATCCTGGAGCTGCCCTGAGGGCCATTGAGTCTCTTGAGCCTCAGCTCTCCCAGGAGTAGCTGAGAGACTAGAAAAGAGCTTCAGATGAAGAGCCACTGTCTGTGACTAGTTCTGGGCAAGGTGAGGGCGCTGCAGGGTTGCTAAGTGACTTGTGAGGCAATGTCATGAGTGGAAAGCATTCATGAATACATACCACTGCTTCCACGGCAGGGGAGTTGTCACCAACAACAAGCAAGGCAGGGCACCTGGTCAAAAACCAAAAGGTGTTACTCACAGTGCATCAAAGGTATTTCTGAGAAGGCTGAGCTCTGTGAACCAATAGCTTCATGAAAAGTTAACATAAAAAAGCTCAGCAGAACCCCTGCCTGCCACCCCACCTTGGCATTTTGTTGCACCAAAACATTCTCCAGGGCTTGCACGTGCACACATGCTGTCCCCTCTGCACACACCAACTGCCCCTGCTGGTGCACACATGTGCCTCTGACCCGGCCATTGGGAGAATCCCGGCGTGTTCTTAATGAGAGGGCTCCCAGACACTGCTCTGCCCCACTGCAGACCACAGTCCTGCACCACAGCCTGGGACTGTCCTAGATAGTCTTCCCAGCACTTGGGCTTGGTGGGGTTCTTGCTGAGAAGCAACAGCATCTTTTCTGCTGAAGGGACTGCATAGTCAGTAACTGAGACAGGCTGACCTAGAGCAACTTACTTGAGTGTTTTTGCAACTGTTTCATTGACACCAACAACTGGTCTCTCAATTTCCAGGTCTCTACGACTGAAAGATAAAACAGAACAACTCTCCATCAAATCTGCAGAGGAAACTGGTTATCATGGGAGCACACAAAATCCAACCATGAGTGCTGGCTCCAGCACCCAGGCAACAGGTTATCACTCCGTGTCATGCCATGAGCAAGAGCCCCTGCAGTCATTCCCAGGATAGGATCCATGCTCTCATGGCATTGCTTGTGTACCCAGAGGTGATCTACTGAGGTGTGACAGGGTCTGTGGGCAGACCAGAGGGCTGGGCTTGGCTCAGGGTAGCAGCTGAAGACTAGGCTTAGGACAAAGGTTCCCCTCACAAAATATCCTAAAGGCTAACACATATGGCAGCAAATCTACTGAGCAGGGAAGCTATGGGAGCACTCTGTCAGGCAAAGGGTATCCTGTACCTGTTGTATGACGTGAGGAACAGCTGAAGGTTATCTTGGTTAATGTCCTGTGCAATATGAAGCCTGTATGTTTGGATCAAATCTAGATTTGCCTGCAGTTCCTCCTGTACAAAAGCAGAAAATTAAAAGACAGGAAACAAGTAAAGAATCAATAGTCATAAAAATACCGAAGCATTAAGTGCCTCCATACACATCACTCCCTGTGAGCAGTGACACAGAGGGCAGCAACTCCAGAGTGCATCAGCCCCCAGGAGACATGAGGTGTTTGTGTGATGTACCTGGTACCTGCCACGCTTTGGTAATACGACTACAGTTTTACAACTGGCAGTGCCCAGCTGCTGCAAGAGTACAGGTATCCTGAGATGGGACAGGTTGACTCCCAAGCCTTGTTAATGGTTACACAATACAAACCACTCTGGGTTAGGAAGGTCTTCTGTTATGCGTAATGTTAAAGAAGCAAAGCTTTACAGGTAAGCAGTAAGACTGGGACCAAAGGAAAGTTCAATCCCAACACCCAGTTCTAAGAAGAAACTGCATTCTTAGAGAGACAGAGAGAGCAGGGAATGCAAGGAAACAGTACATACAGTGAAGGGGCCCGTCACCAAGAAGAGAACAGCATGTGCTCTGAGCAGGAGGAAGGTGCGTTGGAGAAGGAAGCACTCCTTCCAGTGCTGATGTACTGCAGGAGGGCTCTACCCAAAGTCCAAAGGCTTCCATGCTGGCTACAGAGAACTGGCTGCCACTTGTTTCTGCAGGCAGTGGCTGGGGTACCACAAAGGAGTTCTACCACTAGTGCGTGGGACACTACTACCTTAACATGCCTAGGGCAAGAGTGAGGACGTGTGTGCCTGCAAACCCTGATGTGAGAGTGACACACAGAGAAGATGGTACTACCTCTGGCAACCCTTAGCTGACGGATCAGTGCTATCTGGGACCAGGTACATACAAAAGTTACAGCTCCATGTACAGTTGCATGGGCAATGCTAACACCTACTGGGTACTCACATGGCCAAAATGATGCGCCAAGACAATATCCACTATGTTGGTTGTCCAGCCTGAAAACTGAAGAGTGATGGTGAATGAGGAGGAGGGAGAGTAACTGGGAAATGCAGTTTCATTACACATTCCAAAGCAACCCCTCAGAGCAAAGAAAATTACAAAGAAACTATTCAAGTGATATACAAAGCAAATGCCCAAAGTGTGGGATGGGCATGCAAAGCTTCAAATAAACACGTGTACACACAACACAGCTCTCCAGAAACTTGGAACCTTAAATAACTGCAAGGGGTCAGAATAATAAAGAGATCCATTCAATCTCAGTCAAATGAAGCATGCGAGCAAGAGTACTAAGTCAAAGGGAAGTTGAGTGCTTTACAGCCACTCACCTCCAAGCAGTTTACCTGCATCTCTCATTCACATACGAGCACACCCACTCCTGCTCCTAACAGGCAAGGCCATACTACAGCCCGACTGAGAATGCAGCAGGGACAGAAATGAGACAGTACAAGTCTTGCCAGAAATTGACAAATTCCTGTATTCTGTCCTTTTTCTTACTCGACACACTGTTCATTAAGTGCTGTGGAGAGCAGATGTGCAGGGAAGCAGAATCTCACCTTGGATGCTGCCCAGTCAATCCATCCCTTCGCACATGGATCAACATTAATAAGAACAAGTCCCTCCACCAGGTCGGGGTAGCTGAGCTGTGGAGAGAGAGCACAGGCACACTCAGAAGGATCAGTCAGCCCACACAGGGGTCAATGGCTGGTGCAGCAGCTGGAAAGCTTCTTGCAGAAGGTGTAAGACAGAGTAAAATGCAGACAAAGAGGGGAGCTCCTCTGTGCCAGGCAGCCAGTGGCTCCCAGCCAGACTGGACTCCATTCAGTCACGGCACTGAGGGCCTGACTGCCCCACAGCACCTGCAGCCTCAGCAGACCTCAGCAGTGCCTTCTGGTGACCCTGGGCAGCTGCAGGTCCTGCTGAGCCCCTGTGTCACAGGCCAAGGAGCAGTGACCCCCTCTGCTCCAATCCAGCACCTCCATGAAGAACCTGGACAAGTTCTTGTACCTGGAGAGCACCTCATTCCACTCCTCACGGAAAGAGGCAGTCTCCCAGTGGAGATGGGGCAAATGGCAAAGGAGATGGTGCTGAGCCTGCCAAGTCCCTGCAGCCTGGGCAGAGGCCTGGAAAGCTCGAACTGCAGGGGCACCTGCTCAGCAGAGAGCAGCCCTACTGCCCCCCAGCCTGCAAACACCCCTTGTCCTGCTCCGTCCTGACACCCCCAAAACCCTGCAGCGTAACTCGGGCTGTGTGGGGGGAACACGGGGACAAAGCACTTGTAAGAACTGCTTGCAAACACAAACCCAGCCATCCAATGCAACCAGCCACCTCTGAGGTCAGGGCTCCCTCCAAGGCTGAAATTCTAGGGCAGCTCTCCTGCCCCACTGCACAGATTGGTGCAGCAGAAGGAAACACCTCTGTGCTCTGCAGGAAACTGCCACAGCCCAGGGAGCATGGCAAGGGCTTTATGGCTCTTCACTGTGCTGAGCACAAAGGCTGATTTGAATGAGCTCCTCTTTAGCAAGGCTGAAAACTACATAAGATACAGAAGGCAAGGAACAGCCAAACACCAGTGCCTCACACTGCCCCAGGCTCAACCCTCACTGGAGGCAATGGGAAGCAGAGAACTTTGTGTAAGAGGGGCAGCTGCCTAGCCCAGTGGCTTTAAGAAACAACAATGGCCTAAATAATTGACAACTCTCTGCACTCAACAATGCAAAGCAAATTTTACTGAAAATACCAGATTTCTGGGTTTTTTTTAACACTATCTCTGAAAGACTCAGGCAAATTCCTGGGCTTCTACACGATGCCCACTGATTTCACATATACACTCCACTAGAGAAATGTGTAAGTGGGTACTAAGATAAAGGCAGCATGCTCTTGTCTAAGGGTGGAGCACAAAATCTGCTTCCTTCCAGTGACAAAGCACATTCTTCATCAGCACTGGTTTGCAGCACACCACAACATCAATTCTTTGGTGTCACAAACACTGGACACAGCACACAGTAAAGCAGCCTGTCTCTGCGAGGACTCCAGGCTGGCTATTCCTAGCAGTCAGGATGGGCACCACGTTACAATCTTTCCACACCTGGCATAGCTTCAGAGTACCCTTGACTGCTCCAACATAACCACCTGGATGGAGGCAGCTCTCCCACGGCTCCCTGCAGCCCTGCTGTAATTACTGACTGCTCCTCTGCCCGTGCCCCACACGCTGCCTCTTTGATCAGTGAAGACCACAGCTCACACAGTCAAAAGCAGTGAAGAGATACTTACTGCACACCTGCTGAGGACATAAGCGCCAGCTCCCAGGCCAATCCCAATGAAGCTTTTCAGGCTGAAATACAGGCATTGCACAATCAACAAGACTAACTTAGCTCAGCTGAAGCATCCCTAGTGGCAAAGCCTTTCCCCTCTCTGCATCCAGCTGTGCACTTATGGTTCGTTTTCAAACGATCCAGCAATGATGCAGCAGCCACAAATAGCCTCATGTAGCAGACAATGTTCCCAGCACAGACCTAGACAGGGTCACACTGGCTGGGAGGTGCTCAGGCCTCTTGGGACACCTCAGTGAGCTCATCAGACATGGCAAGCAGAGGCAGAGGTAGGTGCTGGAATGGCTGCATCCAGCTGGCTCACCCCATTTCCTTTCAGGGACTTACTTCAGGTGCGTCAGAACAGCAGGTAACATTTCAGCCAGTTCATCCATACTGGGATACTGGTACCTGAAAGCAAGAGAGCATCTCCAAATACAGCTCAACAGAGGTTACCTTCCAATTCTACCCAAGGTAGGAAGGACAAGAAACATCTGACAGGCATGTGCACAGGTCATTAATTTGCAATGATACTGTGTGTTCCAGCTGACTGCGTGGACCCCACCCCTCCGAACAAGACTAACAGAGCTGTGGTCTTTTGGGCAGTCAGACTTCTGGGGCAGGATGGACAGATGAAATTCCAGCTTGACTTCAGCGTGCTGGGCTCATGCTCAAGTCAGACAGCTGGCTCCAGACTCACCACTAGTGAGAGCTTTACCCATGTCTTAGTAATTAGAAAGTTCCCTGACTGCCCTTGGAAAGCCTCCTTATCTTGCCATTTCCTCTGCTCCTGAGAGCTGCCTCCCACTACACTCAGCCTGGCAGTCCCAGCTGGCTCAAACTGGCTGCAGCCTCAGTCCAGACTGAACAACACAGGTCTCTGCAGAGCTCTTACCCTGATGGGAACGGGGGGGCTCCCTCCTGCTGACCCGGTGCATCCACGTGGCACACAGCAAAATGCTGGGTAATCTCTTGCATGTCTTCGAAGTTAAAGAATGCATTAAAACAGGATTTGTCTGCAACAACAACAGAAAGAAATGAGACATTTCCTGAAGTTTTATTGCACTCCACCCTCCAAACACCACAGCACACACCTGCTGGAGCTCAAGACCCCATGGAGCCCACGGGGCAGAGGGTGCTGGATGGTGTGCACTGCTGTGCCTCAAAACTGCAATGCAGCAGCAAGTCCCAGCAAGGAAACTGCCACGACTGGAGGGCAGGCAGACAAACAACAGTCCAGCCTGTGTGGCCCCGAAAGCAGGGCCCTGCAGCATCTCTGTACTCACAGGACACACAGAGGAGCACCTGTGTGAATGTAACAGCACATGTTGGGTGCGAAGACGTGTCGAAAGGGCAACTGAGCCTGCTAGAACATTACACTACTTCTGCAGCCTTGTAGAAGGGACTCGCTCACCTGCCCAGCACACAGGGAAAGGACACCCTATCACACAGTGTAACAAGTCAGCTAGAGCATTACAGTGTGTTGGGTGGACCTATTTCCTCCTTTCCACCTTGGCCCTACCTTTCAAGAGCTGTTGGAATGGATGGGGGATGCCACATGCTCTCTCTCCCTCTCTCTCCTGCAGACCTTTATCTTTTCACCCTGGAATGACCTCAGTTCCAGGCCCGGCCTGCAGCTCCCCACACTCAAAAGCAAATACCACAAACAATCCCTTTTCCAGGGTCCTGGGAATGCAAGGGCTTACGGTTGAGGCCAATGTCATGGTATGTGAGGATGACAGGTCTGTTCCCCTTGGGTGTGCCCCGCATGGTGACATGAACCACTCCGAAAGCTGTCTCAATGTCATGTTCCTGCAGAGAGAGAAGAAGGAGCCTCAGTGTTACGTGTGCTGCCTGCACCACAGGGAACCCCACCCGAAAGCCAGCAGCAAGGGCCTCATCCCCCCTTTAACACTGCTCTCCTACTCCCAGTAAAGCTCTTGCAATCATGGAACTGTTTGGGTTGGAAGGGACCTTAAATACCACCTCATTCCACCTCCTGGCCACATGCAGGCACACCCTCCACTAGACCTGGTTGCTCCAAGACCTGTCCAACCTGGACAATCCGCAACCCTGCCAAATCTCTCTGTCCAACCACTGTCCAAAGCAGGTTGCTTTTGTTCAGATGTGCCGAGGGTCAGGCCAGCATCTTCCCATGACCAAGATCTCATTTCAGTGGCTCTCAGTGATGCTGCTGGGTGTAACATGTGCAGCTGCTTCTAGGGGCTCATGGCATCAGGAATGCAACTCTATTCCCACAGCCAAGCCTTCGCTCCCCAGCTGGCATCCCCCTCTCCAACGCACCAGCCTACAGTGTGTCAGTGTGCCCCCAGCCCACACCCCTGGGCTCACCCTGTCCGTGGGCACACGGCAACATTCAAGAGGCTGGCAGGCTCTGGGGCCCACGTCCCAGGGGGGTTTGGACACAGCACAACACAGGACAGGCAAATGGGACAGCAAAAGGACCCAGGCTCTGCAGACCCCATCACTGCCTGCCTGTGAGGTTGCTCCCTCCACATGGGAGTGAGTGGCATCTTTTCCTCACAACAGCAGTAAAAATGACAGAGCCAGACCCAGACGTGCCTGTTCTCCCAGGCTGCCTGTCTACTGCAGCCCCACCTTGGCCATTTGGCTAAGACCCCTCAGCTCTTGCCCACTCTGCTGCATTAGTGCCTGCTGCCCCATATCCCAGGGAAGGCTGAGAACTGCACCTCAAGTAGAGACTTTTTTTGCATGGTACCACGTTTGGTAATGTGCCAGTGATTCACCCCCGGGGCCTCTGGCAGCTGGCACCGGTAAGAAAGGTGATGCTGGTCTCCAACTGGGTATCAGTGGAGCAGTTTCATGACCTGTTTCATGATAATTGCCACCCAAACCACGTGTCTCCTCCCAGATATCAAGGGCTGTCTGCACTGTGCCTTGTGTCAGACAGCAAGAGGAGCACAAGGCCTCCAGGTACCTCTTGGGTATTTGGCTGGTGCAGAAACAAGCCACAGCCTCCTAATGACAAACACAGAAGTGCCCACAAGTTGAACTAAAATAGCTGCAAACACAGTTAGATAAATGATGATCTGGGATAATTAAGGACTTTGGAAAAGCTGTGGAGATGGCAGGAAGACTGGGTACACAACATCATCTGTAGGTCCCTTCTCTCATCTACAGACATCAAAGGAGAGACACGCTCTGACTTATAGACACTATAAAAAGTACCAATTATTTTCTTGATACTAAAGCAGCATTTGCTTAGGAAAAAACCTCGTGGTTCACCCTGAAGACAGGACATGACAACTTCAAAAATATGTTTTTCTAGTTTACATAAAGTATGTGAAATGGGTTTTTTTACACAGTAATTTCCAAAAACCTAAAAGTCATTAAACCAAATTCAGGACTGGTCAGAGTACCTGACTTGCAGCACATCAGAAATCCACTTTATCCCCCATTTCTGGACATTGAAGGCTGGTTGTGGGCCAGACTGATTTAGTTCTTGCAGTGAAAGACCCTCCTTCCCCCAGCCATGTTTCTTTTTGAGGGCCCCAAAGCCTCTCCCCTTCCCCCAGAACTGTGGCAACAGGAGGAAGCTGCCACAGATAAATCACCTGAGGTAGTCTGAAGCCTTCCTGGCTCTGAAGGATGACAAGCCATCTTGACTGTCCCTGTCCTCTGACTGGGGCCGGGCTGTACCTGCACGCAGCTGCTGCAGTACCTTCCTACAAAGCAGCAGGGGAGGGTCCCCAGCCTGATGCTCACATGGTTCCCTTTTCCTCAGGAGGAGCCAGCGCAGGGCACGGCCTGCCCTTGCTGAGCCCCTGGCTCAGCCCCTTGGCCCAGCTCAGCTCTGGGGCTGCCCTGCTGAGCTGGGCACAGCCATGCCCTGCCCTGCCCTGCCCTGCCCTGCCCAGCCCAGGGAGCGGGGCAGGAATGCCCCTGGTGTGTTACCGCCGGGCGAGGGGTAACTCGGAAAGCCGCAGGAAATGAGCAGCTTGTTGTTCCTTCGTGTCGCTGCCCTNCTGCCCGGCCCAGCCCATCCCAGCCCATCCCAGCCCTGCCCTGCAGCCGCAGCACCGCCGGGTGCTCCAAGCCTGCAGCTGTTACCAAGCCCTTTAACAAGAAAGTGGCAACGCTTGGAGAAGGCCAAGGGCGCTGACTGGCAGTGCCAGCGGCTGGAACGGTGGAACACAGCGAAGCCCTGCAAGAGCCCAGCAAGTGCCAAAGCGGCCGGAGCTGGCAACCCCCATCTGCTCTTCCCTGTGCCCGAGCTCACCAAGGCCTGTGCTGCCATAAAGAGCAGGCCCTGCCATTAAAATCAGGTCTCTCTGCCAGCTCTGGCACTTGTTGGGCTCTTTAACTCACTGAACTGGCAGAGAACTATCCAGTTGCCTTTTCCTTTTCCATCTTGCGTTGTTAGACTTCTGCCAGGTCAGTGAGTTAAGGAGCTCCCAGAAAGGTCTGGCAAATGGTGGTCGTGGCTCAGAGCCCAAGGGGAGTCCCTGGGGTGGCAGAAGAACAACCCTGAGCCCCAGGCTGGTTACACGGACTCATTACACCTGCAGGGGATGACGGAGGGTCTATGGGCAGCAGCAAAAGGTCAGCGGCCCAAGAGAAGCACAAAACCTAAACTGAGGCAACAGTGACAAAAGTACAGAAAGCAACAAAAGAACTGGTGATATTTTTAAAAGTCTGAAATACAGTCTTTTCTGGAATTACACTCAAACTCACTGCTCAGTTCACACATGCTTTCACTCAGAAAGTGTGGAAGTTTGACCCTGGGCAAAACCAAAACAAAGCAACACCTCGCAGAACTTCCCAGCACCAGCACAGGCTTCCCCCCCAAAGCCCCCCCTCAAAGGGAGAAAAACAGCAGAAAAGCCAAGGGGAAGGAGAGAAAACTTAAAAGCTTCAGACTGTGAGGGGAACATATATATATATATATATATTTATTTATTTGCAGAGGAGGAAAAGGGAACTTAGTACTATATGCACACTACATGAATACCAGGCAAATACAGGGAAAGAGAGGTAACTCAAATGGTACTATGTAGGTACTACACATACACCCAAGGAAGACAGACAAGGCACTGCATTACCCAAACAGTGAAGCGTCCAGCCCCGAGCTGTGATCCTTCTCCCCACCACCTGCCCGAGGAGAGGCTGACCCGGCCACAGGAGAAGAGACTGCACTGAAGAGACTGACTGAGGGAAGAGTGTCCGAAGCCAGTGAGTGCCAGCTCTTCCTCCCTCACCCTGACATCCCCTGTGATGTGAGATAGTCAGGAATACCTCAGATTTGTCAATGTATGTCACCTGACTTGTTTCCCAGGAAGGCCTAAAAAACAACAAACCTAACCAAAGCCTAAAATTTAAAACTACCACAGTAAGCTACAGGACAAATGTCCTAGTTATGGTGGCCAGGACCAGTTTACCACTGTGTGGGTATAACTAGAACTGTGTATTCTATACCCTCTCTGTCATTTCTCATGAACTGATAATAATTGTTGGTAGCTCTGGGCACACCTGACTGGGTGTGAGATAGGAACGTTTTCTGTCTTCACACCAAGGACTCAGGTGTGATAACGCCCCTCCGGGGAGGCATCAGCACCTTCACACCCAGCCTGAGGGGTCCTGTCTGCTCAGGGGCCATCAAGTATTCACAGTAGAATCACCCGCTGTGAACCCCTGTGCCCTGGGGGAGGTACTGGGCATTGCCACCTGAACCTGAGCATATCTAACCTTGGGGTTTGAGGACTTGGGGCACCACTCGTGGGATCCAGAGGAGGACCAGAACCTCGACAGGACTGCAACTGCCACTCTCAACCAGACTGTGACCATCATCCTCACCAGCAGGTTTTCCTTTTCCTTCTGACTCAGGGGGACCACGTGATGCTCAGCACAGGGGCTAATGAACACCATTCTGTTTGTGTCGCAGGGTGCTCGGATTTTGGGGGAAAAGCCCCAATTTTTCCTCTGTATCATTGTGTTTGTTATAACCTTTTTATTAAATTTAACTCTGACTTGCAATCTCTTTTCGAGTCGGGTTCATTTNCAGCAGGTTTTCCTTTTCCTTCTGACTCAGGGGGACCACGTGATGCTCAGCACAGGGGCTAATGAACACCATTCTGTTCGTGTTGCAGGGTGCTCGGATTTTGGGGGAAAAGCCCCAATTTTTCCTCTGTATCATTGTGTTTGTTATAACCTTTTTATTAAATTTAACTCTGACTTGCAATCTCTTTTCGAGTCGGGTTCATTTCATCTGCCAGTTTACCTTTACCCCAGCACAAGGTACTAGAAACAGACCCACGCCCGTCCCCTCCTGTCACACTGCAGCACCCTGCCCTTCGGTGTTCTGAAGCTGAGCTTGGGTCTCCGCTTTCTAGTGGGGACGCAAAAGTGTTTCCATGATCTAATAATTAATCCTTGCTCTCCTTTGCAAACTGTGTAAACTGTGATTTGGGGAAATGAGACAGTTTGTTGAGAAGGGGTTTTTCATGTCCCCACCAGGCACCAGCCCAATCTGAAGGGGACCCCCACCTTGCCACTCCTTCAGTCACATTAGTGATTCAAATACAGGGAATGTCCACTGAAAATGGAAGCAACATGAGAAATCCCATCTTTAAGAAATCTCTGCAAAATATTTAAGATGCTAAAAAATTTAAGATGCTAAATGTCCAACCTTATTACTCTGCCCTGTACAGTGACTATGCCTCAGCCTGGGAGCACTTTAGGTTATTTCTTATTTCTCTTCCTAGTTTCCAGGCAAGGTGGAAATCCTCCTCCTGGGAAGCACCTTCACTCCTTTGGTTAAAGTGTTTTACTTTTTAAAGGCTTTTTCCAAACTCTACAAAGGAAGCAGCAGTCACTACAATTGAGGTAAGGGTTTCCACCTTCACTTTTATAGTTACACATCAGCTATAACATTGATATCTTTTTCAAGAAGACCTGGAGAGATAAGACTGAGTTTTACCCCCAGCTTCCCTACAGGTAATCAGTATGGAATGTCAGTTTTTCCAGTGGACTTTATTTTCTCTGAAGCTTTGCCCTCTAGCTTTAGGGCTTTTGCCTTGACCTCTACATGCAAAGGACAAAATTATTTTCAGATGTCACACAATTAGAGTGCACACGACTGCCCTGCCCCAGCTTGTCTCCCCAACAGCTTTGCCACATATCAAAGCCACAGGACAGCACAGGACAGAGGCTTCAAAATCACCCTTTTCTGTATCTGTGTCACCCTTCAGATGACAATGACACCTGTACACCTCTACACCTGTAAGATACAACCACTACCTGGAACTGCCCTCAAAGAGTTATTATTCCATAACATTATTACTGGCTTACCACCCTCCCAAACAAGGAGCAGAATAACCCAGTTACAGCAGGCACGGGAGCACTCAGTGAGAGAGCAGCTTTGCACCTTCTGTCCTTGCCAAACACACTTTCTTCATGTCCTTCTTGTGGACACCCTTCCCAGGCACCCAGCATGCCCATGTCACACTGTCACTGCTCTCACCACTGCTGCCCAATTCCAAACAACTCTGCATGTTTTCTCCTCGTATTTGCCCACTGCTCATGTCAAAATGTTGTGCTGGGAAGTGCCAGCCAGCCAGACTCTGGTCCAGGCAAGCTCTGACACATTGCGTCAGTGCAGCTTGAACAGGGGCTCAGGGGCTGTTACTTGGCATCTGCCTCATTGCAGCCACAGCCTGGACGCTGGTCTGGCCCTGGGCAGGGGGGCAGGGACACCACAGGGCAGGGGGAAACCATGGTCAGAGGGCTGCCAGATTTTAACCACCCTGCAGTCTCTGCAAAATAAGGGAGACGAATGCGAGAGATGATCATGATCTGCACTTGTGTTTTGAAGAGTTTGATAAAATTTAATTTTCACTTAGGGACTGAAAACTTTATCAGAGCTTTTTCTGAAGAGATTTTGTTATAGTTTCAGATTTT
>VWZG01000866.1:0-12022 GCA_013396735.1 Grallaria varia
AACTCTTTTTTTCTCTGTATTATTGACTTTTTTTTATCCCTTTTCTCTTCCATCAATGATGATTCTCACAATAGTTCCTCCTTTAACAAAGTTTTAAAAAAACCCAAGCTTTTGCATGCTAGTAATGTGGAGACAATAGTCATAGATGATACTGCTATCAAAACAAGGATCAGCTGAAAGTTAAGTAGTACAGAAATGGAGCTTATATAAGGCAACATGTCATATATGAAGTAATGGCAATGGTCAATATTCACTGCTCAATGCAAATTAATGAAATTGAGTAAGATTCCCTAGAAAAGATGTAAACCAGTGGAGGTTGTGCAATATTGCCATTTGAGTTACAGTAAATTTACAACCTCTGTAGTCCTAAACTCAACTTCCAGCTTCCAGAGAGTCTCAGCCCACTGAGAGAGTCAGAAGTTTCAGAAAACAGCTTGTGTACACAGTGGAAATTGTAGGTACAGGATTTGAAAAAGAAACGTCCTAATCCCAAGCTGTTATGGTAATTGAACAAGCAAAGAATTAAGCTATGCCTAGAACTCGCTGACAAATTGGATATTTCCAATGTTTCTAATGTAACAAGGAAATTTTTATTCCAATTAAGTATAAGGTTATTTTTCTCCTTCCATGGAAAATAAAAAGGTAACATTATACAGAAGATTCAGCAAGGACGCAAGGTACTGTCATATATGCATATATGCACACAATATAGGGGAGGAGATATTTAATATCAATTATACTCTCAACCACAAGTCCAACTTTTTCATCTTCACCAAGCAAGTCTCAACGCTAACCTTTGCTGCTGACAGTGTTGTACTAGCCTTATAAAGGATGAGAGGCAGGATTGATTGCTGTGTTATCCACAGGCAGGGTACAGAGAAGTTAAATCAAAGCCAATTTTGAGAAAGGAGCACAGTTATCCAAGAAAATGAGTAAGGGACAGAAGTGATAAAGAAGTTTCTAACAATTTAAAAAAAAAAAAAATAAGAATTGCAACTTAGATTTGAGAAAGTTTTTCAAAGACATCTGCAGTAAATAACCACAGATTTGTGTCCTGGGATTCTCACTGAGAGCAATTCTAGCCCTGCATTATGGCGGATGCCATAGTAACATACTGTCAGAATGACCCCACACAGGGACAAATACTGAGAAGCAGAAGTCAGGACACAGCACACATATAAGAAAATACTGGGTAAAATCATGCATTCCAAGCATGCATATGAAATCCAAAGTCTTTTTCTTTTGATTCCTATACCACTTCCACAATGATTGTGCAATTTATCTCACAAAAGCTTATTAATTCTGGTTGATTTAAGGAAGTTATTGCAATACTGAATACCAATAGGAAGTTATACAAAATTTTGCTACATAGTACCTAGACTGCAAATTTCTTTAAGATGGAGACATGGGAGACTCAGTCCTAATGGCCACTGGGGTGGCCACAACACAGAAAAACAGAAAACCTGAAATCTATGAAACCAGGTTTGTTCTACTTTTGTCTGTAAGGACAGGAAGGGGCAGGGGAAGAAGTGCAGTAGAATTTTCCTGGAAGGGCTGAAGTATATCTATTTAGAAAATAGAAAATGGACCTAGGAAAATGGAGGGGAAAAAAGAGGAAATTTCAGAGACTGAGGAGGTCACAGAATGATGTGATTTAGAAATGCTCTGCACACCAAAGGAGTCCTGAAAATTTGAAAGGATCCTGATTCAGAGTCCAAAGGGCACACATGAATATGACTTATCTAGTTACAAGAAATGGCAGACTTGTACATTAATGCTTTGTCCAGTCTAAAATCAATCTAAAATATCTAAAATTAAGCATTATTTTTCACTATAAAGTCTTGATTTGACTTCACAGTCTTCTGTTCTTGGAAATAACAAACCAGAAGAATCTCAGTGGGACCATCCATACTCATAGAGGTGTCTTTCAGGAGCAGCACAGCTCTCACTGCCACTGAATCAGAAGGTTCCACTTCAGGAAGGGATGTCACAGACTCCACTCATAGAAGACAAGGGATCAGTGAACACTATAGATTCTGTAGTCCTAGGTCTGATCCAAAAACCACGACCTAACAGCAGCCTATCAAAGCACCATTTGAGTAGAACAGCAGGAGAGCACAAATAATTGATTTGAATGTGGTTTAACTGACAGCACATGGGCCAATGCACCCTGCTTAAAAAATATCATTCATCTCAGTCTTTTCTCTCATCAGTAAGGAACAACTGATGCTCAGGAACTTGTGTTACCCCCAGCTAAATAACCACTCCCAAACCTATACATGGCTATCTGCTCAGATGCCAAACAGCCCAATATAGAAAAGGAGGAGGAGAAAGTTAAAGATTCTCCATATCACTGTGGCAGGCAATATGTGGAAACCACAGGGAAGAAAATCTGTTATTCCATTGCTGCCACTTGTCAATCTTGCACAGGTCACTGGAAGGGAAAATCAATCCTCGTAAAACACTTTGGAAGTGGGAAGGTTCTTTTTTACCTTTGTTTTAAATTTTAAACCACTCAAGAAAAAATGCAAGTACTGCCCAATTTCACTTAGATTTTTTTGTTGGAAAAAAAAAATCATTAAGTGGAAAATGAGAACTGATGAAATGCAAGGCAGTCATGTGCACTTTGCATTAAACTAGAAGTAATGGCAAGGGCTTGACAAAATCACCATTACTTATCAAGCTGATATCAGGTTTGCACTGGAAACTACAGTATTTCTCCTACAGATAGAAAATTTGGATGTGAACATTTTTAATGCCCTGAGCTTAAAACAGACTTTTCTACTGCTGAAAGCTCCTTGTAATGCCTAGCAAATAGACTATATTTGTCATACAACCTGAGAACAAGAATGTGGTAGTGAATAAATTGTGCTAACATTCCCTTTCTGTCCAAAATGTAATAGAAAATGACCTTGAGTCATAAAACCTGGCTATGAAGATCACACACATAAACCAACCTGGTTGAATTGCCTGAACCACTGCTAATTCTGCTGCATCTTATCAAGGACTTATCATGTGCAAAACAGGCTTTGTATTAGATTTGGAACTTTCTGCAAAAAAGCTTCTATATAGGACAGAGAGTCTCAAAATAGGCATCGGAAAGCTTCTAAACTGTGGTGGTGTTATTATCCACCCACCAAGTTAAATTACTAACAGAAGGAAAGAAAACATATAATACTCAGCAACATCCTAGACAGGTTCCATAATTTTACATATCATGGGATGAATCCGGCTTTGTGAATTACTGTTGTCATGGCAGCAGTGTCATGGTCCCAAAGGGAAATAAATCCTCCTAACAAGTTGTGACAAACCAGCATAGCAAAGAACAAAATTACTTCAATCTTACTAAAGGATTATTGATTTATTATTTGAAACTCAGCATTGGTTATTGAAAAATTGCTACCATCACTTAGATGTGTTTTCAGCAGCAGGATAGGAGATGGGTAAAGATTTTCTTTAGGGGAGATTTTATTTCAGAATATTCAATTTCTGCAAACCAGAAATTTCTATTTCCACCCAGAATAAAAATCAATATTATTATTAGAAAGAGAAAAAAAGTAGGCATTTAGTTCTGGTTGATTTGAACAAACATAATATGTTTTGAACAACTGAAAAGAGGCACAACACTTCTTTTAAAGCAGTCCAATATTAAATTGAACTTCTCTTACATTGCCTGCAGATGTCCTACTTGCAGAAGGATGTGGGTAAGACAAAGCTTGTACCAAGCATGTTTTTTCAGTTTTCAGACCAAGTGCAAGATCATTCACTTGTACAGGCTGGGTGGAGAACGGACTGAGACTAGCCCAGGCCAGAAACACTTGGTATTCCTGGATGCAAAACTCAGTATGAGTCGGCAATGGGCATTTGAAGCCCAGAAAGCCAACTGCACTGTGGGCTGAGTCAAAAAGAGTGTGGACAACAGGCTGAGGGATGTGATTCTCCCTTTCTACTCTTCTTTGCTGAGATCCCACTTAAAGTACAGCATCTAGCTTTAGGGTCCTCAACACAAGAAAGACACAGACTTGTTGGAATGAGTCAAAAGGAGAGCCACTAAGTTGATCACAAGGCTGGAGCACCTCTCCTGTGAAGTAAGATTGAAAGAGTTGGGATTGTTCAGCCTGGAGAAGAGAAGATTTCAGGGAAACTTACAGCACCTTCCAGTATCTAAATATTGCTTACAAAAAGGTTGGAGAGGGACTCTTCACACAGGGGTGTAGTGATAGGACAGGGGAGAATGATCTGAAGGAGGGTAGGTTTAAATTAGATATTAGGAAGAAATTCTTTACCATAAGGGTGTTGAGGCACTCAAACAAGCTTCTAGAGAGGCAGTGGACTCCCCATCCCTGCAAGTGTTCAAGACCGGTCTGAATGAGGCCCTGAGTAACCTGGTTTAGTTAAAGGTTCCCAGACCATGACAGGGGGCTTGGAGCTAGATGATCTTAAGCTACCCAAACCATCCTATTATTCTATAATATAGGGAAAGATGGGCCTCTGACCTTTGCCACTACTGACATTTCAATGGGATTCAGTTACCTGAATTGCTTGTACTTCATTTTGTTAGATTAGCCCATCTGGGATGAATCTGGCTTCTTTGCCGAATGGCCTTCTGTTGAATATGATGCAATATAATCTTCTCTGACACTGACATGCTTATTAAAGAATGGCCATCTCAATGTAAAGCAGTAATCTAACAACTGGAAATGCAAACAATAGCTCAAATATCCTGGAAAAACTGGTTTAACATGGAATTCATCCAACATTAAAGACATGTATTGTTCTGAAGTTGAAACAGAATATATCCAAACAATAATTCTTTTGAATGCTAGAATTATCTGTAGGTGGAAAGCCTTCATTTTCCCAATTGTACTACAAATTTAAGTTACTCTGATGATTTCTCATTCCCATCTAAAGCCATGTAGACTACCCAAAATATTTTTTTTGGCAGTTAAGGAATGTTAGTTCCATTATAACAGAGGCTAAACATAATTTTAAAAAAATTAATTGCCTTTTATTCCAATTGGAAAAGGTAATTAACAGTGACAAAATATTAATATTATGTTTGTAAAGAAATCAATATTTTTTTCTAATTCATTGATTCACAACTATACAGGAACCTTTTATTCTCTGTACTCTTGGATAGTGTCTGATAATATTGAAGATAATTCTTATAGCGTCATGCCACTAATCTGGCTGTTCTTCTGGTTAAGGTAAAGAAAACCATTTCCTCCCTTTGGATAGAGATGTCCTGTGATGATCTGCCCCAGCTCCCTCTTCCTTGAGTGACTCACTTGCCCTAAGGCTCTGCATGCTGCTGGCTCAAAACTGAAATGTAGCCCCCACAACAATTCCACAAGATTTGGCTGCCCCAGATTAATGGAGTAGCTGATTTGGAAGGCTAAATCAGAGACAAAACCTCAACTGATATTTTAGGCTTCTATTCAATACTGCCAGAAAGAGAGATTCCTCATAGCTTAGCTAGAAGACTCAGCAAACCACATGCCTGGCTGACATTGATGAGATCTCAGCCCTAATTTAAGGCCTGCTTTTCGCTCAATTCCCTGTTCTGACTGCACAGGATTGCAAACAGAGGAGGGAACTTCATTTTTACTTGCCCAGCCCAAGGACAGTAACTGAACAGTCTCCCTCTGAGTCTCTCTATGGAGAGGTTACCGCAGACAGAGCATCCCAATGCCTTTGCTTCCTGACTTCCTCATCAGGTCACTGGACTGCCCAAACCTCCAAAAGTTTATAAAAGCTTGTCACACCCTCCAGATGAGATAGGTATGCTGAAGAAAGCAACATTTAAAAAGCAATCATTTTGAGAGACATCTCAGCTTTTTTCCCATTCATCTGTGGCATGTTTTTTTATTGACACATGAGTCAGAGAATCAAATGTGCAACAGAGAAAGCAAACAGCTGTTGAGCACATTTGGGGGAGGGAGGGAGGAAGGACAGGAAAGGATGGCAGAGACAGGAAATGTCCTAATTGCAGAATGAGCCAGAAGAGAATAAAATCCATCCAATGAAGAAAATTTCCCACAGCAGACTGGGTATCATGGGAAAAAGAGACTGATTCCTCATGAGAAATTTATAACAATGGACTGAGAAATAAGATTAAGCCAAAAGGAAAGGGTCTGTTGTGGGCAAGAATAGTTGTAGGTGATAATCCTCAGCTAATAATTTATGTAAAGTTTATATTCATCATTTAGTGATGAGTGTGCTTTTCCTCTACATAGGAAAAAGGAAATTCCCCTTCAGAATTTTGTATGAGCTTCATTCCTCAACAGAATTGAAGCTCTTTTGTGGACTCTACTCTTGCTGTTTTCCGAGTGCTCTATGAGCTTCATACATTTAAATGCAACATTTTATCCCATTTCAGTCCAAAAGCAACAGACCCCAAGTCTCATAGGAAGGATCTAAGGATGGTGATGTGGCACGCTTTGCTAAAAGATTCAGGAAGTTTGGGCAGAGATTAGGAAAGGACCTGAGAGATTTTCTCTCAGGAGAGAAGGAGGAGATAGAAAACAACATAGTTAAAGTAAAATTTAGACCTTGATGAAAGAATAAATGCATAAAGAAAGTTAACAGGAAAGAATGAGCTGGAAGGAGATTAAAAGAACCAATCTGCACAAGTACAGTGGAAACATTAGTACTTTTCATTTGGTTTCCAGTCTCTTTGTGACAAAGTTTAACTCTGATAATCTCAAAATATGATAGGCTTCCTAGCCTAGACAATGCATCAGCCTGACATCCCCATGTTTGTTTTTATCTATATCATGTTTCAGAATTTCAGTCTCTGGTGTACTATTCCTGATTACCACCAAACTGTTATAATCTGAAAAGGTTATTGAACTGTACCCTGCTTGTAACAGCAACAGCTATACTTCACTGCGTATTCTGAGGCTTAATGAGTGTTCTTAATGAGCTTTCAAAGATCAAAACAAAGTAACTACCTCATCAGCACAAAGGAAAAGTGAAATTAAAATAGGGAATCAGTATGTGTGTGGTGACTGTTCATATGCATTAATTTCATCTGCCATTTCTCTATGTGTTCCTTTAGGTTCTATAATGAAGCAATTTCAAAGCAGATATTTAAGGTTACATCTGGAGCTACATTTTAAAACTACCAATTTAAAATTCTAAAGAGCCATGTCCATAATTTCCAAATTCAATATGAAAAATATTTATAGATACAGCTACTGCTTCTACCATTATACTATGGCAAATTGAATCATCTGCTAGATATACTCTAGCTGATCAAAAGAATTAGAGTCAGTCACTCAGAAATGAGGGAGTGAGAGACCTGCAGGCATGGCAGTCCCAGCAATATTATGGTATGATGGTTAATGGTCTTCTAGAATTTCTTAATATAATGACTACTATAAACCATCCTGTATAAAGGCTTCTTGTTTTGTTTTTTCCCCCAGAATCTCTGTATGTCTACTCTCAGTTCCGTATTTACTTATTCACTGGTTTTTTTTCCTCTGCATTTCCTGTTGCGAGCTTCCACCAAGAGACTTCAATATGAAGAATCATCGCATTTTTGAAAACTGGACGCTGCCATGCCTCAGTTTCTTTTCCTCTTCAAAATGCACCTCAAATCCTCAGCTCAGGATGGTGGATTTAACTGCAAAACCCACTTACAGGCAACTCACAAATTAACTCCACTCTTCTTTTTTGTGCATAGGGCTAAACCTTTTTCTTGCTTGGGCACCAGGCTTAGCAGCCATTCTTGGTTTTTCTTCTGAACTTCATCAAAATGTCGTAAGACTCCTGTCAACATTGTTTCTAAACTTCTGGCTGTGTTTGCTGACTACAGAAAGTTTCTTGGTTATCCATGAGGCCTGTGGTTGTTCTTGTCTGACACAAATGCTTGGCTGCTTTAGAGAGAGGACATCCCCCCCTGGGGTCCTTATCAGTCTGAGCCCATACTGGATGGAACTGTTGGCAGCACATCACAAAAGTGTATCAAAATGTGAATGTGAATAAATGAAACCATTTTTATTATCATCATTGAAACAACCAGGAGTGTGAACCTGAGGAGAATGTGAGGAGAGCTGAAAACATCTTCCATCCAGAGGTCTCAGAAGCATGAGCTACTACTGGGGCATTTCTCCAGGTACTAGCTAAAATAGTTAAAATTTTTTCCATGAGATATTTCATCAAGGAAAAATTACTATGTGGAAATTTATTCTTTTCAAAGTTAGTTTTCTTCAGAAAGGCACTTGCAGAGATAAAATATGTTTTCATATAGCTGAAAAATTGCTTTGACCTTTTTAGAAAAGGAACGCTTCTATCTGTCATTCTACAGAACTCTGAATGTTTTAGTTTTGGGGAACACAATTACCATTAAAATGGAAACAAAACATCTCATGTCACCTGAAGGGAGTTTGCAGCATTCATTTCACTGAGAACACTGAAACTTACTGTTTTAATTAGATTTTGCAACAGATACGTCCTTTTTCTAACTGTGGATTTGCAGATATAAACCAAGATCCCACACAGTTCAAGTCTTTACTGTGCCAAAATACCCTGATGAGGGAAGCTGGAAATATGACCAATACCACTGTTTCAAGCATTAAGGACCTCCCCTTGCTCTCCAGAGAATGCAAAAAGAAATAGACATCTAACATTGCTTTATCAAGCAATGGCAGATAATAGAAGGAAGGTTCTCAAGTAGTTGCTATGCACTTGTATTCATTCCCAAAGCTGCACAGGAGTGACCACAGGTCAGACTGAAGACTGTAAAGTCACCCTATCACAAAACACATGAAACAACCCTGGCCCACGTGAGTGGCTGAAGAAAAATGCCATACCATTTACTTATGTTTATACAAGACAATTGTTTTATTTTCTCTTACATGGGCTCACTTTTGTGATATTTAAGGTTTCTGGAGAATGCTGGTTTACTTGAATTTAACTTCTTGAGCAGCAAAAGATGCAGAAAGTATGAGAGTATGTGAACTGAGTCTATGACAAAGTGATGACTTCATGTAACAATTCTCACTTATTTCTATGTATTTGTTTTCAAGACTTTGTTTTGCCAGAAACATTCCTGGAATTTAGGAGACAAGGATGCTATGCTATGCACATCCACTCCAAATACGGCAATTGTGAAAGAGTTTTAGTGCACAAAGAGCCTTGGCTTAATGTAAAATGGAAGTCAAATCTTGGTGAAACTTCTTCCTCCCTATTTTGCTGATAGGAAGAAAAGAGGCAGGATCAAAGGAATGGGAAATTCTCAAACGTAAAACATACAATCCAGCTAAAAAAAATAATCTTTCAAAAGCTAAAACTCTAAGAAAACCAGGTGGGTGTAGAGGAATGTGACTCTTAGTAAGAAGGAGGTTTGACTCCCGGCAAAGCTGAAAGGAAGATAGTACCCAAGAAGGAGTCAAAGCAACAGCCAGGAGAAACATTGGTGGAAAAGACAGAACTTGCAAAAAAGCCTGTGGAGCGAAATCCCCAGGAGCACTTGAGCATACAGAGGTAACTGGGACCAAAAACGGCTAAGAAGTGCTTCATTGTGTTGCTCAGACCCTTTAGTTAAACTGAGCTTGTGTGCAGTGTTACAAAGCAATACTCCAAACAGCATTACTAGTGACTGTGCTGAATACAGCAGCACAAAATGAAGCCATGCTGGACTTCTATACCTACACAGGCTACTGCCTATTGTTATGTATTCCCTGTATTTCCTGAAGAAAAGGACATTTGCTACTTGCTTCCTATAAATTGTTCTTGAAAGGATAAAAAGATATGCTAATGCAGGGTGGGAGAGTTGGGAAACAAGACACCTGTGTTTAAATCACTAGATGGCTGGGGAGAGGTTTCCAAATAGAGCCAAATAGATCACAGTATCCTACTACATATTCCTTATGGACTCTTGTAAACATTTATGTTTTGATTATACAACCTCTGTTTCTGAATGCTTTTTCACAACCTGTGCAGCTAGATGATCACTTTTCTTCGTAAGTAAGGCTAGAGGAATGAAGGGCATCTGTATACCACAAGCAGACACAAGTCACTCAATGTTAAGTTGTCCTGTGCTCCCTCTGACAGAGGCTGTGCCAGCAGCTTTGACAACAGGTCACATGCTCACAGAACAGTGTCTAAGCCAGTAAAATTCACCAGGCACTTGCCAACAGGGGCATACTAATGTGCTCCAGTGTTTCACAGGCTCTCAGTGTAGGGTTAGCTTGTCTCCTGCTGTCCTGGAACACATGGAGCACATTTCTGTAATGAAATACATCAACCACATGATTAAGCTTTGGAGAATTATACAGCTTGCTTTCCATTTGTATCATGGGTTTGCTCTCATCATGGAAAAGGGAGGTAACTGCCCTTCTTGTCTGTTCTGAAGGAGGGCAGCAGTTACTGTTTTTCCACAGAAAAGAAATAAACAGTAAAAACCGATCCTTAGAAGAGAGGATTGCAGGTCAGCGAGATACTGAAAACTGGAGTGTGGGAATATAAAGATGGGAATGCTGCACTCCCAGAACTGCACAGTGAGGGGGAAGAAAGATGTTGAACAGCTGTTTTGTATTAAGACATGTATTTATCTGATTTGTCAAACTTCAGAGCTCCTTACTACCCTGTAGATGCTGTGGGATTGTACGGAAGAATGTCATGACCAGCTTCATGAATCTCATAACCTTCCTGAGAGATGGGCAGTGATGTTCTGAGAAAAGGGTGAATTCTGCCTGAATTCTGGCTAATGGGACAAGAGCTAATATCAGCTCATGCAGAGGGGTCAAACAATACAGACCCAGGCAAAGTTTATCCAGGAACAGTTTTATCACAGCAGAACAAAAGGCTCAGAAAGTGACTGTAACAAAAGCAAACTGCAATTCTGTACTGAGGAGGACAGCAAAAAGCCTGCACAGCAAAAAGCCTTTTCTTAAGCCCCTTTAGAAAACCAAATTCAGTATCTGCAGCTTTTTCTGCAGAACTCTGTACTACAGCCATTCCAGGGCAAAAGAATATTGTACCTGAAAGCCAGTAACCCCTCAAAACCACAGCCACATCGAAGCAGAAGCTTCCATTACTGCATTCCCATGCATATACACAGGCCATGCCACTTCATATGAATCAAGCCAAAATAAAACAGAAACCTGTTTTTACCCACCAACATCAGATGGGGTTATACTAATGAGTAAGTTCACAGCAATATTTGTGACTACCAAACATTAACTTCTGAAAAGACACTGTTTAAAGCACAAAATTTGTTATGCCATTCCTTAAATAGGCAATGTGAGAGACCATAATTTAAAATGATGCCTTAATGTCTGCGTGTACACATGTATTTTGTCAGGGTTTGTGCATTTGCTAAATAAGCTAACGTGTTTACCTTTACAAATCTCATTTCAAATAAGCAACTTTCTTAAGGCATTTCCTTTTATGTACAGCTTCTAAATAAATCAGTCCTCTGCCCTGTGTATTCCTTGATTCTTATCAGACGCTGGAAAATGCCATGTACAGTCTACACTGAACTTTCCAGACAAAATCCTTAACTATGACATATTTTAAATTATAAAGATCAAAACTACTCTTATGAGAAGCAGAAAAAAACAAATATCTTTATAATATCAGACTGACAAAGCATCTCAAATCTTTTTCTGGACCATTTTACAGTGCATAAGGGACTCCACTGACACAAGCAATGATGGCATGACAGAATAAACTTGCTAGTATCTAAGATTAGAAATGTGGATTTCTACTTTTCTGCGTTGCACCAGAAGTTTGTGTTTGTTCTTATTTCTTTCATTAAGCACTGTGGTACTTCTAGGAGCATAAGGTTTGTATCACAGATTTATCTCTATCCCTGAATTTCAATATAGACCATCTCCTTTACTCCACTTTACCCTCTGGATGNACCTGGGACAAACTGAGGAGCTGCACTCTTTGTATGGAAGAAGGGAGAGAAACCAATCCAAGCTCTAATGCCATAGGTGTGCTTGCTTGTTTTCTCAAGTACTGGCCTCAGATGCCAATATAAAGACAGAAAGAGACCAAAATAGTCTTT
>VWZG01000866.1:12055-31780 GCA_013396735.1 Grallaria varia
AAATGCACAGTCTTATTTTTGTGAATTATGTCATAAATGTAGAGCTCTTCCATTCAGAAAGTTTCGGTTTTCTTCAATTTCTCTTCCTAATAGTGGCTTAATTTTTAATTTTCTATTGAAAATATATGATTGTGCTTTGTTGGCTGGTAGACACATTCTATCAGTTTGTGAGATTTGTCGTACATGGTTATAAACAGCCTGAGCATATTCCCTGAAGGATACCAATTTTAAGTTACTTTGAGGCAAGGTAGAAGATAAAGGTAATTTTGCCAGCCACCTGTTATAAATTATTTCATTATTGATATTTGCACTCCATTTTAATATATGGTAATGAGAGTGAAGGCTAGCATATGAAAGTAAATGAATATTTTTCAAATTTTCTCTGGCAGAATGACAATTTTACTTGAACTGTTCTTATTCATGTCTGATATGTTAAAGTCAGTGAACAATGCTAGACAAGCCAGATACAGTTGAAGATGCATTGTTAATAAATACCACTGATTTTCCTGTGAAAGATG
This sequence comes from Grallaria varia, assembly GCA_013396735.1. Taxonomy (NCBI): domain Eukaryota; kingdom Metazoa; phylum Chordata; class Aves; order Passeriformes; family Formicariidae; genus Grallaria; species Grallaria varia. The sequence continues at coordinate 12,574 of VWZG01000866.1, forward strand.
CATAACAAAAGCCTTGAACTGCCAGGAAGATAAATATCTTCAATTTAGGGCACCTTTCCTTTTTAATGTCTTGCTTTTCCAACATACATAGACATTATGTCTGTCATAATAAAAACACATTCAAAATTTAGCTAGGCACCTAATTGTGTAAATACACAACTAATAGGTTTTTCTAAGGAAACAGGAGCATAAATTCCATTTGTAGTTTTATTCTTCAGATACAAGTGTAAAAAGGATGGCCTAAAATTTTCTTATGTGGGTCCCCTGTTCAGGCATTTCAATACCTAGCTAAAGCCAAGTTTAGAAAACTTGCCCCATTGAGAAAATAAATCAACATGAAACATCAGTGTACTCGAGCAGCTTTATATATCAGGCTCTCTTGATTAACTCTAAATGGCATATCTTGGCAGGCATGCCTACTCATAATAAAATTTCCTGGACAAAGTGTAGCTAAACTAAGAAATGTAAAGTCAAGGAAAACAAAGACTGTACACAGTAAGTCACACATTCCCACTGTTTAAACCTCCTTATCCTCATTTTGGTCAACAAAATCCACAGCTATGTTGTAGTGCAAATGTCACACTCCCTTTAAAAGTGTTCAAACTGGCAAGTGAATCATCCCTATTACTTTATGAGTCATCTTTGATTTCTACCTTGCAATTAGTTTGAGATAATTTTTGTTTTCAATCTTTGCTTCCTTTAATTTTCTCATACTGCAAGGGCCAAAAGAGGGGGGAAAAATTAACACTTTTTTTTAGATCAGAGGCATATTTAAGGCAGTTATTGTCTTTCAGCTTCATTACATTTACTTATGCTGCTTGAAGTCTGAATTCTATTTGCAGACACCTTTCTGCATTTAGGAAAGGCATGCTCAGTTTTTTGCTTACTGATACCTTGTTTTCTGAAAGTCTCCATATAATTAACTACTGCTTACAGGCTAAAAATCCCTAGATTTCTTTATGTTATGTCTTTCATCTTCTCATATACTTCTCAAATACTCTCACTGAGACTGTACTGCATTGAATATTCTCTACTACTAGATTTACATGGTTATTTGCCAGATTTATTTGGGCCATTACTGACATCCTTGTGGATCTCCCTACAGGACTATCTTGATTTCTCACCTTTGGCTGTTTACCAAAATTAGTTGTACACAGTGTGGAGAGACAGCATCAGAAGAAGCCCCCATGCACATATCTACAGCATGTTTACTACATACATTCAACATACAGTTCTGTTGTGTGTACTCACACTATCCCATTCTCTTCTCAGAAAGAGACTGTTGCTCTACTTCCTGTATTTTCTGCCATTTTAAATGCATTTTACAGAAGCCCAAAAACTGTATTCAGTTCTCAGTCAACAGAAGAATCACCTCCAAAACCACATTTCCAGGTGTCAATTACTCTCTATCTTTGCAATACAGGATTTCCAAACACTGCTTAACACATGGCCATCACAAAAGGGCTGTTCTTCATTTTAAGGAGCTGACCCCACCACAGAATACATTTGTTTTGTTTTCCATATTGTTGCATTAGCTCTTCACCCACTGGAAACATATCATACATTTTGTCTAGTTTTCACCTTGCTCTTCAGGATGTGGTACATCAGCTGCTATCCAGGCCAGATTTCAGGATGAAATTAGGAAATTTACCAAGGATGGATTTCAGACAGGCTGTTTCTACGAATGCATTATCAAAATGTAGGTCCAAATACATAGACAATCCTTGCAAAAAAGAAACTAGGGATGATGCTATCAAGCAAATCTGTGACTGCTTTTTGTTCTCAGTGCACTTTAAGTAGAAGGAAGCAGTGAGAAAAAATAATTAATCTTGAGAGCGCTTTCGTGACTTTGGAAGCTACTTCATAAGAAGTAAGGAAATCACACATAGATGAAGAAATGTGTAGGATTCCCAGTGTACCACAGTCCTTGGCTTTAGCGTATGACCCCACTCAACTTTGTTCATTGCATTTTCAGGACCATTGAACCCTCTACCTGCCAGGCAGCAAAACCTATGTTTGACAATTTTGAGGACAAATTCTCAAAAGGAGTACTCACAATCTGCTACGAGCCCTGAGTTTAGCTCATTTAAATGTTATAAAATATTCTTACGAATAGTCTCACTTTTGTTGTAATGACTAGCATCAAGTAACCTCACAAACCAGAACGTCCTTGTCAAACTAGTTGCTCCCAAGCCAAGTGTTCCTGAATTTTTCAGAATTATCCCACTAATAGAAGAAGACAAATATGCTCTTCTTTCTTCCTGGCACACCTCTTTTACCTAAAACATCAACCTCAGTTAGTGAACAGGGGTCTCACCTGGGCTCTGGAGGAAAGGGAAAAATTCTGACTCATGTTCTATCTTGAAGCTGACAAGAATGAAATGGCACAAAACCCCCAATAAACCACAGCCAGGATCAACACTGTCACCTGCAGCAAAAAATATTTAAGATATATTCATATATATTTATAAAATGTAATACTGAGAATCAATTCACAAGGACACCCTGTATATAAAGTTAAAATTAACACTCAGTACTGCTACACACCAGTTTAAATTCTACAGGTGCTTTTCTTGCTACATAAATACTAGGTAAGATAGTTCCACAATTCAAGAGGAGTCACAGGAAGCAGTAAGGGTTGCACTGGAGCACAATATTACATAGCTCTTTATTGCATCCTGTAGGCTGCAACCCTTCAAAGAATTTAATAAAAATAGTTTGAGACCTATTGCTAGCACAGGTCAAAGAAACATACTTTCCTGAATATTTAATGGTGAGGGCTGAAAGAAGAGGAAAAACTAATGATTCAAATTATTATCAGAGCCTGAAACATCACTGCTTGCTTAATACTGTTATTCTAGTCACAAGACTCAGCAAATTTACTTCATTACTCCATTCCTATCAAATATCTTATTAGCTTAATGGTCTAAATTTGATCTCCTTTATTGTTCCAGTTAATTGATATTTCACTAAAGCTTCAATTGCCTTTAAAAGGATGTTTTAAATACATTCGTCAAACACCTTGACAAAAAATGCAAGGAAATACTAGTGTCCACCAGAGAGTCAGTAAGACAAATTAGCTGAGCTCCAGGGAATGGACTACCCATGCAGGATGAAAAGTTGGGGAACTGGTCAGCCAGTGTTCCCCAGTGACAAGAGAAGAGACAAAGGATATGAACTGAAATACAAATGGTTCCCTCTGAACAGTAGGAGGGTGACAGGTTGACAGGTTACCCAGAGAAGCTGTGAATCTCCTTCCTTGGACAAACTTGGAAATCCTCCGAACATAGTCCTGGGTGACTGGCTCTAGGAGGCCCTGCCTACACAGGAGGTTGTGCAAGGTGACATCCAGCACACCCTTCCTGTCTCAACAATTCTCTGGTCTATGGGGCTTTCCCAGTGGATATCATAGGTGAGTTCTTGTCCTGTGACTGCCCTCAGAGGAGCTGAGTCAAGGCCCTGTCGGCACCAAGAAGGTCACCAGAATTCCTGCCTGCATTGCCTCATTGTCAGGCCCTTGTGCTCACAGGCACCAGTCTCTCACCATGGAATCTGGCCTGAGCTTAAACTTCCTCACAAGGCCACAAAAAAAAGACAACATCCTCTGAAGCAAAGGCTTTCCGCTTTGCAGTATCTGCTGTCCTCCCCTGAACCCTGTGACATCTCTGGGAAGCGTCTGCAATGGCACCAACCTTCCTGCCCTTGAACAGCCGCAGTACTGCAGCATTTGGTCCAGAGCCCCAGCAGACACACACATGGCAGGGATGTGGTCCTCCACTGGGAATGCTGCATTTGCTTCAGGTCCCTCAGCATGGCTGTTCCAGAGCTGTGGGCATGAGGAGATGCCAGTGCCTTGGCACCACTGACACCCCTGGCCAGTTCTGCTGCCTTCCCTTCCCAGCTCATGCAGGCAGCCTGTGCTGTCTCGAGACCTGCTGGCTATCTGGGGGTAGTGGAATGGCAGACAGGATGGAGACAGCCAACACAGCAGGTAGATGACTAGGGAGGTGGGAGGCAGCAGCAGATGGCCCATGCCTCATCTGCCCAGCCAAGGTGGACATGCAGGTTGTGTCAAGAGCTGCTGCCACTGCTTCTGCTTCACCTGCATCCAGCAGCGAGAAACCTTGTGAGCTGCCGGCCCACTCCGTGCCCCCTTTTCCACCATGCCCTGCACATGGTCAGAGCAGACAATGACCACCAAGAGTACGTGGCTGGCTCACCCACCTGCCAGCAGTGGACAGTTGCCAGGGCGAGGTGCACTGCAGTGTCCCACAGCAGCACCAGTGCCACCACCTGCACCAGGGACCCACCAACACCAGCTCTGCCACTGGTACACTGGGGCTGGCTTGAGGGACCAAGCTGTGTGGGACAACACAGCTCCAGGACCCTCCAACTCCTCTGCCCAGTGGGTTGCAGCAGAGCCCCTCAACTCTGCAGAAAAGGTCCTCGGGGATCCTGGGGGACACCCAACCACTTCAACATAACCGGCAACATGGCCTTGCTGTGAAGTGAGTTCATGGACCAGAGCAACCACCACAGGGGCAGGGCAGGCTGAGACATCTGGGACTGTTCAGCCATAAAAAGGCTCGAGGGAGATCTCATTAAGGTGTACAAACACATGAGGAGAGGGTGCAAAGGGGATGGAGACAGGCTCTTTTCAGTAAAAGGACCAGCGGCAACAGCCTGTAACAGAAACACAGGCGGTTCATCCTGAACATCAGGAAACACTTTATTACTGTGATGGTGACTGTGCACAAGCACAGATGGCCCAGAAAGGCTGTGACCACTATTCTACGGAAGGGAACATCAGCCATCTGAGCATGAAAGCAACCCTATCTATTATTGCAACAGCAGTACAGCAAGCTCTCTGAGACACCTTGGCAGTGAGAGAAGTGCTCTCACATTAAAGTAAAAATTCCCACAAAACTTTCTGGCAAAACACAGCTGGGGCACAGACAGTGCCTAATGTTTATGGATTAACTCATAGGCTTTAGAGGAGACTACATGATGATATTGAGGCACTCTTGCAGGATATTGATTTGCTCCCAGCTATTGAATTCTTTTCATGACAAAGACATCTGGAAAGATCACGGTGCCCAGTAAAGTCCTTCATTTGGTTTCTGTTTTACTATATAGCAGATTCCAAATACCTGTAACTTTTAATGTAAACACATAAAGAATATTTTGTTTACATTATCTGCTACTGTACAAGAGATTTATCCCATGCACTTCTACTTTAGATCCCCATTCCATTGCACAGACAGAGAGTTAGACAAAGGGCACATTGAGATTATCTGAAAGTTAGAAATGCCAACATCTGTGCAATACACAAACATTCAATAAAGGAAGAAGAATGCAAGTAAAGAACAAACTAGGATAGGCAGGGCTTACACCCCACCATAGGTAAATATCCAAATATTTACTGCTCTATTCTTCTCAATATGGCAATGTGTATTTTTACTATAGAAATACATAAGAAGACTTGCAGAGCTTTTATCTTTTTGTCAACAAAAAGTGAGACTGGTCCTTCCACAGGTATATGCCTTAGTAAAAATAACCTTTAATCTATGAACTGTTTGGGTATAAACTTGGATACAGATTCTTTTTCTTTCCTGCTCTTCCCAGTTTTTACTGTTTGAGTCAAGGTTCTCTGTTATTTATTGCAGATCACCTCAGTTATTTTGTAGACAAAATGTTGTGTTTTTGAAAACTGGGTGAGCCTCAAGGCAATTCACTTATTTTAAATCTTCTTTTAAAAGAGTTTTCCAACTTTCCTGTTTGTATAGCCTGAGAGCTTTTTGTGCTCCTAATGTGAAAAAAGGACAAGGTTTTTAGAGAAAAATAATCTGAAAAATTATTTTCCCACCAAAGTCTATCCTTGGTAAACACACTATGCCAGGCACTTCCGTATACTTGACTTAATTGTTTGACTAAAAATACCTTGATAATAGGAAAAAAACAGCCAAAGAAACTAAAATATTCAGAAACACTATGAGGAGCTACCTGACTGGACATGGACCTGGTCAACCTGCTCTAGGCGATGCAAGGAATTAGGCTAAATGATCTCCAGAGGTGCCATCCACCCACAACCATTCTGTGATTCTCTGTACTGTAATTAAAAGAAAACAGAAGATTAGTGTGTAAAAAAAAAAGATAAACAGAAAATGTATGATTTTAGGTTGCACATGCAACTTTAAAGTGTAATAAGCATTAGTCAGTTGTTCAACAAAACATATATTCTCTTAAGCAGATGAAAGAACCTTATGTGCTTTATATCTTTGAATAGCTTTGATATGCATTTCAGCAGCAAGGTTCAGTCCTGACTTCGCTTTGGAAAGGAGACGTAGGATCTAGGCAACTGTATTTGCAAATCTGTCTTCATCTTACCAAACTAACTACGGTTTCCTTTCAGCATCCACTCAATACTGAAGTAGGAAAAATGAAATATTATTTTTTAATTTTCTCAGTGGTTTTTAAACAAAACTAGTACAGAAAGTAATGGTACTTAACATTTACAAAATTTATATGACATAATCATTTACTTATAAAAATTTGCTGTGAGAAATTGAAGTTTTAAATTTGAATTTAAAATTTCCATTTCCTCTGAAAAAATTGTGCAAAGCTTTTAAAAATGCTTTTTGATTCCCAGTTGAGTTTGGAGAATCATGTTTTTATTTGAGTTTGTCTAGCAAATTTTTAAAAAATCCCCAAACATTCAGATTAAAAATAATTAAAATTTGCTCTCTAAAAAACAAATGTGAAAACTTCCTGCTGTCCAGAATCTGACCTACACATGTCAGCAACATATTTCCCAAGAAAACAATTAAAACCAGATGAACATGGAGCAGAGGGAAGTGCTAAGCCTGATTTGGAAAGAATCCTTTTGAAATTCAGGGTCCAGATGGTCAGCTGCATCTCAAGCCTGGCTAATGCTGGTACACAGATATGCTTTGTCAGACAACAGCACACTCCTGTCCTGGTTCAGGGGTGACTGTGTAAACCATATTGCAGCTACAGAAGGAAGCAAGATAGAAAGTACTGCCACAGCCGCCATGGTTCATCACTGTGAAGCTGGCTGCCATCTTCCCCAGCACCACTGTGGCTTTGAGCAACACCAGGATCTCCCCTTCCCCACTGCTCTCTGAAGAGACCAATGCCTGCCTTGTCATCCTTATGGGCACAACCACACAAGACTCATGGAATGAGGACTGCTTAGCACCCTCCAGATACACCTCTTAGATAAAAATTCCTTTACTTTTCTTCTCACAGGAACCTATTTTCAGGTGCTGGCAAATTTTACCAAGCTTCATTTATTAGCAGTGAAATTTCTCTTAACAGGTGTTTGCTTCAAACTGATTTTTTTGGGATAAAGGTTAACCACAAAGTTCAGTGATTCTGGAGAAACCACTGAGAAGAAAATTTGCATAAGTGACGCACATAGGCATGTGCTTTCAACTACGTCTGTAAAGATTCCTAAACAATAAAACTTCTAAAAGGAAGAGGGGAAAAAAATCATCTGGCACACACATTACATGAGAACAAAGTAGTCTTTGGCAGCTGTGTTTTCAGAAGAATGAGATCAGCTGATCATATTCTGTCCTGTCTCAAGTCCAGCAAGCATCACACCTGGAGTTAAGCTATGCTGGAGTATATGGGACTGAAAAGGATAAACAGTTCATGTGTACAGCTGGAGAGTCATACTGAACTGATATCCCAACTACAGAGCAAGTACAGGTTTCTTTAACTGCCACGACTCTCCTCACTATTGCAATACTGATCTTGATTTCACCTGAGGGTAGTACCAAGGCATAAACTACCTTGACAATACCTCAGGAGGAAAAGTATCTGCATAACTAAGGAAAAGACTTCTACAGAGAGGTTAACGAGTTGGGAAAACCAGAGAAAAGTAAGTAGGAACAGTAATTATTATGGCTAGTTAGCAAGGAGAGGGGAAAAACTACCACAGACTAACAGCGAAAAATACAGGAGAGGCTGCCAAAGTTAAGGACTGGGCTGGTGTGAAGGAGAAAAAGAGATATGGAGACAGAGACAGCTATAACCACCAGATTAAAATCATAGATCTGAGAATATTTTGGGTTGGAAGGGACCTGCAAAGATCATTTTCTTCCAACTCCCTTGCCATAGGCAGGGACATCTTCCACTAGACCAGGTTGCTCAGAGCTACATCCAGCCTGGCCTTCAGCACTTCCAGGGATGGACATCCACAAATTCCCTGGACTACCTGTTTCACTGTCTCACCACCCTCACAGTAAGGAATATACAGTCTGTCTTCACTGAGTTTAAAACCATTACCATTTGTCTTGTCACTACAGACCCCAGTAAAAAGTCAATCTCTCTTTCTTTTAGGCCACCTTTATAAGCTGAAAGGCCCAATAATGTCTCCCCAGAAACTTCTCTTCTCCAAACTGAAAAATATACGCCTGAAAAATAAGCCAGACTTCCAGGGTCTCTAAAGGGGACTGTTCATAGGCAGATGCAGCTGAAACCCCCAAACACATCTGTTCCTTTTCCCTTTATGAATCATCTTCAGAGGAGTAGCTGGCAGTAGGAGTCCTAAAATTAGTCCACAGTTTCATGTTTGACATGCTTTTGCTTTCAAAGATCTAAATCAAAATCAGTCTGGACTGGCTGGGCAACACATCACAATTCAATGCTTGTTCATATTTCTGCTTTCTTCAAATCTAGTTCCCTGTGATGTCTTGTCATGAAACTGGCTTTGTTTAAACTTTTAGAATTATCAAGTTAAAATGTCGTTTCATGAATGGATTAATATTAGAAATGGTTGTAGCACTATACACCTTTTAAAATAGGTTATTTGCAATTTGATGATTTCTGTGGTCTTATATAAGTTACTTCACTGAATTTTATTAGTAAAAGTGTAATTGAATTCCAAAATTACTGTTTGACAGTTGATCACTTAAAAGTCTGAATGATGAGAAAATGAATTTAAGTAGCAACTAGGGGAAAAAAAAGAGGAATAATAATAAAAACCTATAAATTACTATAAATTGTCATTCTGTCATAATTACATGCTTTGCCTTCCAATTCAGCTGTCCTTTAATTCAGTCACTCTTGAGTATCTAATCATTACAGAGTACAGCTCACTTTAAATTTTTTCTGTGTATGTCAAGAAGAATTTGCGCACAAATTGGTACCTGTAAGATTCAGTTCTTCAATAGTAGCTTCAGGTTCAGATTTATTTCACCAGGTGATACAACTATGTGATTGTAATCACCAATCAAGATTTTTGAATTTTGAATTTATGCACATGACAGGGCAATTTCATGCAAACTAAAGTGTATATGTAATATTGAATAGTCAGATATATAATGATGTAAAGAAAATCAATAACAGACTAAGAAAATACAATGTGCCACCCAAAATCCTGCACCATTAGCTGTTCATGGATTATCCCTATAATGAATAGAAAAAAAAGTACAGGCTTTAATATAAATATAGCTCAAGGTACAGAAGCAGGGGAAAGTTGCATTTTTTCTAACTTTTCACAATGGGTATTTGAAATGCATTACTAACTAAAGACAGCAAAGGGCTACTGTAGTACCTAATTCCAAGCAGGTAAATTCACTGAAATCCATTAGCTTAACTTCTTGTATACTTTAAAATGTTTTTTGCTGTTTCTTTTTGCTGTCTTGATATATTGAAAATACAAACAGCTGGAAGAGCCCAGATACAGCTTCCCATGGCAAAGACTCAATCTAATGTTTTTAACTCACTGTTTTCTTAAGCCTTTTTACACAAAACTCCCAGAGCACTTGCGAGCAAAGCAACTGAAGCAGAGAGGGAGTTGTTCCGAAGCTCAGATCAGCCGCAGACTGTGCCCAAAGCCATTGAAGCGCTCGCACCGAAAGCCGGTGTCAGCCTGCGGGCTGCCCTGGCAGCATGCATCCTGCCTATGCCGCCCCTGCTCTGGGGAGAGCATTTACTCTTTCCTGAGGGGTTTTCTTTGGGGACCTGCCCTTCATCAGGCACCTACAGGGCTGTTGTGGAGAACCTGCCTTTCCAAGCTGGCACAGGAAGCAGGTTAAGAAGATACCCAGACAAAAGGCAACGCGGGAGCACAGTGAGTAAACACAAGGGACAGACCTCAACTCCCAGAAGCCAAACAAAACGTGGCTGGGGTGCAAGCTTGAAACCTGGACCACTGATCCGTCACAGGAACTGCAAACATGTTTCTTGGCACAGTACTAGCTGTGCCAGCTATCATGGTCTGAAAGGTAGGACACGGCAGGAGCCATTCCCAGTAGGAGGAGCAGACAAGGTTTCACGATGTCTGTCTCCCTCCCCCTCCCTGTCCCAGGCTGGCTTTTTACCTTTAAGTACCCTTATCACACCAGACTCCACAGCATACCGGACATACCACATTTCATACTGCTCAAATTTCACCTTCAGGAAATTTTCTGCTAGGAAGCATAATTTCAACATTATTTTAGATATTTTCCACCAGAGAGGTGGAAGCAGAGAGATAGATAAATAAACAAATGAAGCCTGAACTGGTTTAGGGCCATGGGACCCAGAGCTGCATGACATGGGTGGGTGCATGGTCCTAAGTTCATAGTGAGCTTCATACCTAAATTATTAAGGGTTCTAACACTGCAGTCTTGCAAACAGACACACATTTGAAAAAAAAAAAAAAAAGTTGCAACTGCAACACAGACTTTTTTTACTGTAAGGAAAGCACTGTTGTAATTTTTAGTGGTCTGCTTGCAGGAGGTTGTGACCATGAAAGAGCAGATTCCAGAGAGAAGTATGAGGTTTTTCCCAAAACAAGGTATCCTAACATTAGTACAACAGACATGGTGTATTGCTTGGTATCTCTGAAACTGGAAACTTCAATGAGCCATGAAAACCATCTAAGGTTGAAAAGCACCCTCCGTAAAGAAAGGAATTTTTAAAGTAATGCTCCATATAGTTTAGGTGGATCAAGAGTGTCTAAAACCAGGGATTATAATAAAAACCTTAGAATCTTAGCCAGGACTGGAAAGTATTTATAATGATTTTATCACACAGTGGTAACAGACTTTGAAGGTGATATTTTCCTCTTAGCTGCAATAAGACTCACTGAAAGACAGAATTAAGAATCAGTAGCTGAAGCTGAAGGAAATAATATCCAAAAGTAAGCAATTCTGCTTTCTTGAAAACAGCATGTAAGTGTAGCATTTCAGAAAGAAGCTAATGTAAGACATCCAGAAAAATGAAGTCTTTTATCCATAACCATGCCCTTCAAATTTCTCAGTCCAATGTGTTGCAAAAGTAGACATTTCCTGGCTTTTCAACTAATGGTTTCTGAAAGGGTTATTTTCTACCTTTTTCCTATTCATTCCTTATCCAAACAAGTACACCAACAAATGTTGCTAAACAACCTACAGGAAACTGCCTGGTTTTTTTCATTTTGTTGTTGCTATTGCTGAATTTTCCTATTCCCATATGCTATTGGACATAAGAGGCTATAATAGTTCCATTAGAGAGATGTAACTCTTTTCTAGTGCTACGTTTTCCACTGAATTTTAAAGGCTGTCTTTCATTATTCCTCTTGCACAGAAATATTACTGGACAACAGTCATTGATCAGTCTGTATTGTACTTTTTGGGGAACACTAGCATTATGGTTATCTCTTCCCATGGGTTATCCTATAGATCAATATTCCTACGTCTAGGCACATGACAAAACAATTCAATCTGAATGTTTGAATAAAGGGCCTTAGTGTTATTTCTGTGAGAATGCTTCAGGGAAAGGCTGTAATGACCACGATTTATGTTTCCAGACTTTGTTTTGTCATTGGGAGTAGCTGACTTCATCCAAAATAAACTTGAAGAGATTATTCAGAGCAACAGATGTTTTTCCAATGGAGAGATTTATGTTTAAATAAAAATACCCCACAATGTCACTCAGCAGGGTGTTAGGTACATGTTCTTATACCTTTTAATTTTAATTAAATGCAAAGAATATTGATAACTGGTATTTTCAGGTCTCAGCTAATGGTTTCATTTGCTGTATACACACATGCTGTGCTATATCCACTAAGTGGGAACCTATTATAAAAAAAGCTTAGTAATTAACAACTTCCCCTCTCTTCATAATTAAATATCTTGATAGAAAGCATCCATATGGAGATAACAGAGGCAAATAACGGACTGTATATCCCTGAAGTCCTAAGGCAGCACACTTCTAGAAATTTCGTATACCAAAAGCCTGGAGCAAGGCCAGTCTTTTTAATGGTCAAAGATAGGTGAATGTACAAATACACTTCTGCCAGACACCACATTGCACCACAAGTGCCTGGGACATCACAGATCTTACCATCTGTTTACATGGATGAGGCACAGATGTTCAAATTTCCATACGAGCTGGGGCCAGAAGCTGCATAGAGTATTCATATTCTGAAAAGTTCAAATATTAAAAGCTCAACCCTTGATTTAATTTTAAGGGTGGTTTCAAGTATAATTTGCATTTTATGGATTTTCTTTTTCTAAATGATGTACACACAAATAGCTACTCACCACACTATCTTTATTCAGTATATGTATGAACTGAGCAAACAAAAAGTAGAAAACACATTCTCATACAAATATATCTTCTCTTCTGTATCACTTTACTCATGAGGCAGGAAAGAAGAAGCAGAAGGTTAGGAGTCAATGCAGACTCCTTGGCTGTAAATTAATGGAGCCACAAACCTTCATATCAATGCCCAGATCTCAAAGAGCTTAGGGAGGAAAAGATTCCTAGATAATAAGAAAAAGAATAGACAGACTACATTTCAACATCTTAACTACTTGATGTTGATTTTAAAGAAAAATTAAACATGTTTTCATACAGATTAGATGAAATTTGTTATTTAAGATTTAAAAACAGCAAGTAAAATCAGCATCACAGAAACTCAGCTTTTAATTGTGCATGTCAATTTTTATACATCGACATCAACTTTGGCTTGGGGTTATATCATACTAAATGTCACATACAAAACATCATTATTTTAACTGTTGTAAAAAGAAGTACATTTAGGAGCTTAATGTTAAGTCAGGGCCTATGTTTTCAAATTTCTAAGATAAAATGAGCAAAAATTTTTTTTTTTTTTATTGCATTTGCAAAAAGGTTGTACCCCAGGAGAAATATAGCTATCACTGAATACTGGTTGAGTCACATATTGATATTCAGCATAGGAGGGTCAGCTGTATTGCTCTCCCCTACTGGGTCAGACATTTAAGTATGGCAGTCAATTGCAATTTTTTTTAACAGTAATCAGAAAAGATACAGGAGAAGTGTTTGGGATAACTACAACCACGGACAAACTTAGATTCAATTAATCGTGTTTCACAGCATGCACATCCCTAGTGTTCTCAAAATTCTGGTTTCCCTCTGAAATGGAATATAAAACAGCTTTCAAGTTTTGCCAGATCAGCTTATCCAGCAGACTCGCTTTATTCCATCTAGATCCTTTTCTGTCACAGGTCATAAAGCCACCTTCCACCTTCTTCCACTTCATCTCCTGTCTTGCACTCAGACCACATCCAAACACACATCAAGCACAAATTTTATCATTCATACCTTAATACAAAAATTCATACACAACTAATTCTATACACATAATAGACTAAAAGCTGTTTTTCTCCCTTTAGCTTTTCAAATTCTTTTCTGAACTGGAATAATTACATTTTTTTGTCTGGCAACCTACAAATTATGTATTTGCAGTCCTTACTCAAGAATATTTGACCATGAAAATTCAAAAAGGTTTTGGTCTGGTTTGTCAGAACTGAAGATATAAATGTGACCATACTTAAGATATGATGCATCAAGAAAGATAACAGACTGTCCACAGGCTGTAGTTCAGATTCCAAGCTATAGCATGGCTGAGCTTTGCTAGGTCACCAAATTACAATGACAGATAAAACTTGCTAGCAAATTATTTAATGCACAAGACACCATCATTTTTCATGCAGAGAACTACAAGTTCCAGGGAGCCCCAAGCGTACAGCGTGTGCTCTGTACACAAGCCAGGAGAAGCTATGCTGCTTGGGGAGAATATTTGTGTTACTGCTTGAAAATGTAAATACATCTGTCTTCCACTTTGGGTAACAATACTTTCATTCAAGGAGAGCAAGCTGGGACACAGGAACAGAGCATTACTTTTTCTGATTCATCAAAAACCCAAAGCAATTCTGTCCTTGATCATGAGAATACAAATACATGCAAACCATCAGGCCTTTCCATCTACATACAAATGTAAATTCTCACCTGCTGTGAACATCCACATATTCTTCTTTGGAGTACACCTTAGTATCAGTAAGTTCACTGCACAACTATTGCACTGAAAGTGACTGCAGAGACAAAATTGCACAAGAAAGCCAAAAGCTGCTTCATTAATTATATGACTTGGAGCCTTTTTCTTTCCTTCTCTGGCCTTAATTGTATCACACACTTTATTTAATAGTATAAACTGCCATTTTTATGATACTTTGAAGATACTGGTTTAAACAGCTAATTTGCATTTCAATGATGGCAATTATTCACTTTGGTTTCCTCCTATATCCAAAAGCTGATAGGAATTCACTTGTTTTTCTTTCTAGTTTTCTTTCTTTCCTCTCTCTCTGCCCTCCTCATTCCTCACTTTTCAATCTGCTGAATGATCTACCAGAAAACACATACATTGAAGATACAAGTTCATGCTGTTTTAAAAGGATATAATACATTATTGTGCTGACATAATTACACTTTTTTGCTTGTTTCCAAGACTGTTTAAATGCTTAATGATCACCCAGAAAGAAAGCAAAACATCTCCCATATAGAAGGAAAAGAAAAAAGAATTTTTTGTTGACCTTAACTTCTTTATTTTTCAAGTTCTGGAATAATCTTTATATAGTCCATAGTTAATTTAAAAATTTATGATGGCCACTGTAAATGGGAGAAGAAAAAGGTCAATATATATTAGGTTGAAGAAAATTCTTTTTCTTTACTTGTGAATGCAAAATTTCTGGTTATAAGGCTATAATGTTTTGTATAACAGATTATAACAAAAATATAACAATACAGTCACATCCATACATTATTCTGTGAATACAAAGTATTTTATATCTGAAAAACTGAGATATGTAGAAAAGTTTATTTCAAAGACAAGCAGAGCCACACTCAAAGTCACAAAATTCTATAGCAACAGCAACAGAAGGCCTTGTCTGATCCTCTCTTAACTTTTACCTGTACTTAATTCTCAAGGTTTCCATAAATTATTAGCAGCACTAAAGGTATGGGCTAACTGTTGCCCACGTGGATACCTGCATTCACACTGAAGGCATTAGAGGTTAAAGACAAGTTTATTTCTTTTTGTAAGTTCTTTCAACTCAGGTAAAGCATTTCTTCATATCAGCTGTACATTTAAGGAGACAAACACACATGAATTTTACCTGTTTTGGCTAAACACCAGTACAAACAACTCAGACAGAAGACCTCGAAGTAGCTGCTATAAAAAAGCTATATAAAAGCTATAACTTGCACCATCTTCCTTGTGAAGCTAAGCTCCATTGCATTTATAAAGAAAAGCCTCCGGCATATTTTAAACAAGGTTGCAAATCTAAGACTCTCTACTACACGTGTGAAAACCTTTCCAAAGAGTTCTAAAATAGCAGCTATCTAGACTTCCTAAAGTGGACATAAAATATCAGAAGAATTATTTAATGTAATAGGAGAAAAAATGTGTTCAAGTAACATCAGTATAGCCAAGGAGGCCCTGAGCTATGAATTTTGGCAGCCTCTAGGCAAGAAACAGTAAAATGTTCAGTGCAAGCCAGTTTGGGCCTAATTAGCTTTGACACAATATACCTATAGTGCTTCTTGGATCAAACAGGTGTCCTAATGTGGACCTTCATTGCCCCAGCTCTTTGCTACAGATATATTTACAACAATACCGTATTGCAGATACATTCCAGGGTTTCATTCCTTCTTTAGCTGTTGACCTGCTCTGACTTGCCCATGGTTATGTTTAAGTTGTGCATATACCCATCCTGTGCCTACCACCCTGTTTAGTTTATAATCTCATGAGGGCAGGGACTGCCTTTTACTACTTGTTTGAACAGCATCCAGCACAACAGGACTTTGGTCTAGCCTGAAGGCACTGCTTGTGGTATGTTAGACTCCAAATATCACCTAAAGAATTCTGTATCAATACATTTCAGGTCCTGGAAATGTGGAATTAACAGAATTGAAACAGTACAGGTACTCAGCTACAGCACAGGACTGATTTTTCCCATCACTCCCCTTTAGAATCCCAGGAAACAGCATCATAAGAAACTCACTTAAAATTGCAAGGGGTTTTTTTCCATAGGCTCTCTTTCTTGTTAAGCACTAAAAAAAGCAAAGTAGCAATTTTCAGAGCTAAATAACTTGACTAGAGTTAAAAATTATCCTGCCAGAGCTAACGTCCATTCAAATGAAATACGACAAGCCACATATGTATTCAGTCCACAATACCACATTTTCCAGCTTTAAAGTCTCACCAATTTATTACCTCATGCTTCACATATGCCAGAGAAACTATGCTGAAAAAAGATTTCACATCTAAGAGAACAGCTTTGGATTTCTTATTACAGAAATAGCATAGAAATTAATAGTTTATACTATAATTTGCTATTTTACGTAATGCATATCATCTCAAACTGATTTCACTGTGGTTTAGGTTTTATATTACTTGTGTAGTAACTATACCTGATCACTGTGGTAAAGTTGGGAAAAATTACTTCAAATATTATCTGTCTGAGTAAAACACTTTGTTGTTAAACTTCATAAAGCCATTTAGAGGAACTAAGCTGTTCATTTTGATGATCCACATCTAACAAATGTATTTTAGTCAGAATCACCACAGTACTGACTTTCAGTTTGTGATGGTCACTTTTATCTTGCATGAGTCTGTGCATTATAATTATAAAACATGCAAGCAGCAATATTGCTAAAATTACATTTCTGTTTTCTATTAGAGGGTGAAAAAAGTGAAAAAAGATAGCCAGAGAAGTTTTATGAGGGCATTTTGTATCCCCCAAAAAATGTAATATTCATCAGAAAGAGCAAGTCTGCCATCTGAAGAATATTTACTATTTTTAAATTATTTACTCACACAATTCAATCTGAAAAGATAAGACTTCAAGAAGGAAAGCTAAAAAGAAACAGTGTAGGCTTTTATCTTGCTAGCTGAAGTTATGTGCTTCTAGGTATAACTCAAGCTATTTACCTATAAAGAGAAACTTTATTACACCACACAACAAAGTGATATTTCCAGTGGAAAAACAAACAGCATGGAAAGCTCTTTGCATGAACGTGAGTTTATAGCAATTAATATGATCTTGTAGTATTTATGAGAGAGGTGTAGAGCACTATGTTAGGAGCTTTCTAATTTCTGATTTCAATCTGCTGCTCTATTGTTTTAGACCTGAGCTGTGCAGAGGTAACACCTGACTGTCTCAGGAAACCAACAAGGAATCACTGTGATAACTCCATCTGATTAAACCACAGATCCTGTACAGCATTTCCCACAGGTTTCTAATTCACTGTGGGTAGAATTTGCTTTTAAAAGTCTGAGCTCCAACATGCTGTCATTTTGCTCTCTACAAATTAAGAAAAATATCATAGTGCTATAAAAACAAAGGCATGGGGATGTACTGGGGATAGGGAGAGGGAAAGCATGTTAAGCTTTGCAGCTGTTTAAAATACTAGATGTTATCCTGCCTTTTACTGGTATGTCTGTTCTTATTATCTTATTTAGAGGAGATGCAAGGGGTGAGTGTCAAAGGAGTGAGGATTCTTTATATATTTTATACTGCAAGCTCAGAATTGTGTGCATTTTTTCAACAGTTCTACCACAATTGCTAGTATACAATATATTATGAAAATGTAAGACATTCCACATATCTTAATTAGGCACAAATGAGGTGTAATGCAACATCACAACAAAAACTATAGGATCAGAGTCTATTTCAGGCGTGAATGAGCCTCAAATGCACTGACCACATGTAACATCATGAAGCTATTTTAAACCTAGCAAGAGAAGACCTACAAAGTTAACTTACCTGATCTCACACAGCTCAGAAACTCAAAGGGTAGCTGCCAGTGAACTACTTTCTAAACACAAGCATTCTTGTTTACGGTATGTAATTAACAGAGTAGAAAAAGTCAAAATTACTCACAGAGTCCTGCAGATGCAATAGCAAACTATCTAAGACAGGAAATTCCAGTGCAATATTATAAAACAAGTAGGATAAAGTCAGGAACTGACAGGCCTCTGGATTACTGCAACTGTAGGAATCATGCTCGTGCATGCTGGGCTATAATTTATGAAACGGAGCTCAGGAAACAACCAATCGCTTTGCTCCTCCTAACAAGTCCAACTGGCTGTGAAAAGCTGGAAGTGCTGCACAGAACAATGAAGAGGAGCTATCCCACATATTAATCTGCTTATCTAGGTTTGCCCTCTGTGTAGAGGGAGAAGCATGTAGCAAGCAGAGGGGGGTGAAAAAGAGAAAGAAAAATCACAGATTCACTGTTAAAACAACGGAATACCTTTCAGTCAACATGCAAATCTTCCATTGCAGTCACGTGGCTGGTTCTGTAGTCAAACATTTGTAAGTAGCATCAGCTGAAATATGTCAGAAGATCTCCACCCTCCCTACTAGTGATTTTTTTTTTTTTTCACAATATTGACAGAAAGCTATACAAACTGGATTTATATTTCCTATGAAACCATTTCACTGCTCCTCTCCTCTTAATTTAAATATAATGTTACTGCTAAATGTGAAACATCCTTCCATAAAATCTCACTAGAATAAGATTTTTTTTTTTCAGATGACAGGTGGCGGTTCAGTGCATTAACAAGCAGCCCTGGAAAGCCATCTGCATGGTCCTAGGATTTAAGATTTAAAAGACCATTATTTACAACAGAGATAAGAGGCACAAGAGGCTGTCTTCAGTTAATAACCAAAAAAGAAACACTTTAAACAATATGAATAGACCAGAAACCACACACTAGAGCATATGGAGTCCAAGTTGTCCTTCCTGGTAAATTCCACAATTTCAAAATGTGGGCTTCACCAAACTGAAGCTAACATTACTGTGATGTTTTCTGCTAAATATCTTTTCTGAAGTGCGTCAAAGTAAGAGAAAATAATTTCTTTTAAAATTAGTATTAAATAAG
>VWZG01000866.1:31787-42275 GCA_013396735.1 Grallaria varia
ATTTAACATATTTATTTTTTTATTTTATAAAATACTGTAAAATAAAAATTACAGTTTCATTTAGAGAAAAATAGAGAGGAATCAGTCAAAATAAGAAATTGGACCTAACTGAACCATCTTCCTGTAAATGTGCCCACTGAATTTTCCATATTGGTAAATTTCTGTTAACTAAAAAAAGGTAAGAAATTATCTTTAATACATAAAAAAGCCACCGTTTTTTAAAAGAGATGTTTATACAGAAATCCTGGTAATACTGAAAAGAGTATTACTTTAACAATACTGAAAGAAAACAGACTACTTGGGGTAAGCTGGCATAAATTTTACAAGAATGGAAGTCACATAGGTTTGGTTGCTCTCTCCTTAAATCCTATTTGCATACGGTTATTCCTCACAGCCCTTCCCTTTTCTTTTCCCTGTTGTAATCCGTGCCTTAATAATTTCTGAAATCTCCTTAGCAAAATGTATTTTACAAAACCCACTCGTGTATTTTCTGTCACGATACCATATCCAACAGATTCTAGAGATATTTTGCAGCTTTAGATACTTTCCCAGAAGACAGCTGGTAGCAGCAGATGACCATCTGAACCACCTCATCCTGCTGGGCATCATTACTTAAATTAGAGAGACGGAAGCCTTTAATCTCATGAATCAGGTTTTTTTGCATACCTAAGCAGTCTCCTGCCCAGGTTTACAGTCTACTGTAGCAATCATGAGGCATCTCAGTGCTGCATCCTTTTAAATGTGTCATGTTAAGAACTTACAATTAAAAAAAAAAAATACAGAAAATGAACAGATTGTAACAGATACTGAAAGTGATATTCAGTTACATTTCTGTTACTTAGAAAAAAATTCTCAATGTCCCACAGATTTCTGAGCAACACATAAAAGGAATAACTTTGTTCTCAGATTCTACAAGTCCACCATGACTGAAGAGCAGTCATCTTCAAAGAACAGCATTTGTAAGTCAAAAGGCATACAAATAGCAAACAAATAATAGAAAGTAAAAATATTTTTAAAGGAATAATGTTAAACATTATATAATTTAACCTATCAAACTGAAAATATTGCAGTCATGCCTATGGAATGCATACAAAATCTTTGCTTATCTATATTCACTGACAAACTTGTCACCAGCCCATATTCTATTTGAAAAATACTGGAAAGAAACAAAATGGCTTCACAAGTTGGAACTTGAGTTTGTTACCTCTGCAAGTCAGGTCTCTGCACTGAAAAAGAAAACCCTATAAATTTTGATTCAGCTCCCTGCTTCCCAAACATAAGGAAAATAAAGCAATTAACAGCTGTTTTGTTTTGTTAGTTTTTTTTTTTTCACACAGTGACTGAGGAATAGCCTCCTCCAGAGAACAGTGTTTGCTAAAGAAAGATGGAAGTCAATATATATACACACAAGCTAAAGTGTTTTTTTTATAGACTAATTCAAGTAATGGTCTGCCCTTCCCCCAAAACAGGCTTCGTAATTGTTCCTTCTATCCCACCATACACTGAGTCTATGAAACGACCTGAAGTTAGGCGAGGGAATGCCTGCTCCCATCCCTCTCAAACACATCCTTTTTATACCTTTTGTTTCTTTTTATGACTTTCCCAAGTGAAATGTGAAGGTGTTAGCTCTAGGTCTCTCAACAAAGAAACCTACCACAACTCTCAGATATACCCTAAAAGAGTGGCAGTCTCTCATTTTGCTCCTCAAGATCACAAAGAACATTAGGTCCTACCATTTCCCCCAGCGCAGGATAGACGTGTAGCCTGACACCCACATTCATTTGTTTTGAAAACAAAATGCACAGAGTACTATAATAAATTGGTACCATTCCCTTATTTGCTGTGTAGCACTGAACTGTATCACATTGCCAGTTTACTATAGTTCAATTTAAAAAATCAAATAATTTACTGAAATAACATCTGCAGTTCAGAAAAGTCATCACAGAATAACTGGATTGTCTGAGGTAAAGTAATATGGCTAATCCTTCAGTACTTAAGATAACACATCCTTTTCTTCCATCTTGTTAAATTATTCATCTCCATAATAGGAGTTTTCTGCATGTAGTTCATTCTTTCTGTATTTGGCTGCCTTTCAGAACATCCTGATTTATTGTGTTTCTGAGTCTGCCACACTGATATCAACTTCACATCGACTAATAAAGTCAGGATCCTTAAAAGTAATGCATTCTTCAGCCAGTTACAACTTTTTTTAAAATGGTTCACCCACAAATGATTTCTCTTTGTCAATGTTTGAAATAATTTTGTTAGCTGAGAACTTTTTTAAACACTACAGCATTGCAGTCTAAAGGGAAAACTTCAAGCAGGAACTGCAGCACTTGTCTGCCTGGAGGTTAGTCTTTCTGGCAGCCTGAAGGGGAATCCCATTTTCATATATTAAAGTGTCTGGGCATAGAAAACTGAACTGGTTGGAAGAGGCAGGCACAGCATAGATATGACTGAGGCAGCTTTTTATTTGCAGCTGACTTTATGGGAAAGTGCTAATGGGAAGCGCTTAATTCCTCATCTCTTCTTAGCTTCAGTTGGGACCATTGAAAAAAGGGCTACTTTTGTCAGTGGCAGTTACATTGTCCAAAGGAAGAACGCAAGATAAAAGTTCTGGTTTTGACTGCATTTAATTTTCTCCATAATAGCTAGCATGTGCCTATATTATGGATTTGTGCTGGAAACTGTTCATAACATAGGCAGATATCGGCTATTGCTGAGCAGGGCTGACACAACATCAAGGCTGCTTCTGCTACTCACTCCACCCCACCAGTGACGAGGCTGGGAGTGCACAAGGAGTTGGGAGGGGACATGGTCGGGACGGTTGACCCTCACTGACCCAAGAGATATCCCATACCATATGGTGTTGTGCTCAGCATATAAAGGTGGAGGAAGAAGGAGGATGTTTGGAGATGGCATTTGTCTTCCCAAATCACTGTTATATATAATGGGGTGCTGCTCTCCCGGGAATGGCTGAACGCCTGGCTGCCGATGGGACGTGGCTTTCACTATTACACTGCCTTTATCTCAATCCACATTCTCACTTTTGCTCTTCTTATTCTTTCCCCCATCCTAGTGGGGGTGAATGAGCAAGCTTAGTTGCCAGCTGGGGTTAAACCATAACAGTTGCCTTCCAACATATTTCAAATTTCTCAAAGCACTTTCAACCTCATTATGGATTATGCTGCTCATCCCTTAGGTTTCACACTCCTTTACTCCTGCTGTTCCGAAAGTGTCTTGTAGATGAGAAGATGTATGTAAGCTGAAACTTCGGCAGATTTACTTGATCCTGAAAAATGTATTCATGCTCAGCTCTCCTAGGCTTACCTGAAATCCACAAAGTTCATACAGAAGTGATTGTTACCAGTTTATCTGTATGAACTAAATGTATAAGCTACAAAATCACTCCTTGCAAACCACACACAAAATTCATGAACAGATGGGCACTCTGCTCTAAAACAGAAGTAAAATTCTACATGCTAGGACATATTAGTAATTGCAGATAATAACAATGGAAGTAGAGATCTGCAGACAGGCTGCAGGAAGAATTGTGACTATTTACTCATCTGATGAATCAGCAGGTATAATCCGCTCTGATTGCTCTGATACAATTTGAAAATAAGCACTGTTCTGAATGAGTTGAGGTGTGAACAAACATACAGTAGTTTAATAAACAAGTTGTTCCTGTCTCCAGATGCTGATTTTATTCGATACAGCAGCAATGCCAACAAATACCAGATTGTAAAATAAAATTGTGCTCTTTATGGTAGTTCTGTGAAGGAAGTCGTTTGAACAGCATACAAAGAAACATGGAAAATATGCAAGGAATGGAACATATGATCCATGAATACACATTCTACGTCAGAAGCAGAAGAACCTCATCCAGCATGTAACTCTATAAAGATTTAGTAAGACACTATGTAAAAGAATGTGAAACTCCTGCTTACAGTAAACAAGAACAATCTTTAGTTCAAGTTGTATTATATGGCTATGAAAAACAAACTGAAGAAACAGAGTGCACACATAGCAGAATTTTTGGGAAATAACTAAATAAATATATGTATATTCATTTAGGAACCAAAGAATTCACCTGTCCTACTGGTTCACATGCACACGAACAAGCTCAGCCAGAGATAAACTTTCTACTAGATGCACAGTGAACTGGTAAATTTAATAAGAAAACAATATAAACAATTTTAACTGCTGCATGAAGGGAGAACAGAGCTGTACAGTTTGGCTGTATTTCTTGCACACCTTAAGCCTGCACAAAATTATATTCTAAAATGGAGATAAACAGAGGTCTTTGTTATAAGCATCCTTTGTCTTTTAATAAAGCCTGGAGGGTTTGACAGAGGTCTAGAACTCATTTCAGATGCAAAGAACAGAAACACACACACTTAATACAGCACCTATTAATGTGTAGAATTCCTCTTAGTTTAACACACATTGAGGGAGACACAGCATTAGGCAACTTTTTCCATGATCACTGACTGGAATGGAATTCTGTCTTCCAAGTCTTACTCCAGAATTTAAGCCACAAGATACCCACCTCTGTTACTACATACTGCAGCAAGTTACAGTTTATGAACTACCCATGAGGCTGTGAGGATATATGAACTGAAACTGTATAACTGACCATCCTGAATATGTAGAATCAGCTTTATGCTACCATGGTTGTATTACCTATAGCACAGAGCAGCAATGATGAAAGATTTTTAAATCTCACTTGTCCTCTGGATAGCAATTACGCTTAGAGAATCACAGTCTTTAAAAGAGTGATAAAACTTACACTCAGACGCATGGTAGATAAGCTAAGAAAGCAGCCAGCTTAAGTTCCGCACCTTGCAGACTCAATCTTTTTGCCACCTGTAGACAAAACTCATAAATACCCTTCTGGGAAAGCCCTACAAAGCTGCCATTTTCTTACTCACAATAAAATCTGATGGTACTAGAAGAACTTGTTTTCATTGAGAACGAATCTAGGCATGAAAAAGTATAGCAATTCCATTTCTACAGTTGCATACAAAATTGATCTATTCTGTCCCAACAGTAAGAAAGTTCATAGTTCTTTAAAGAGAAATCACAACTGTATTAGAAACTAGCCATACAACCATAAAACCTGGTCTTTGCAGCTTCTGAGTGCTAGATTTCAGAAACATTTTTTTGCATAGGAGGCTTTTCTTGATGGGAAGAAAGTGATTTGTGTGTAGTTTCCCAGGTCTATACTCAGAAAAGCACTATGCACTCTGGCTGCCACTCTAAACCTTCAGTGATGGTTGTGAAGAGCTGATAGTTGTTGCCCTACATAGCAGTATAAGCACTGAAGTACACAGTTACCATTTAAAGACTTTACTGACAAACCTAAGAACGTGGTAGCCTGCTGGCATGGATGGATCACTGAGGCCAAGCACTGGCTCTGAAGGAGTGAGGATGAGTACTGAACAGTGAACCCTCCCATTATCTCTCTCCCTATCTTAAGCTGAGAGCATCATGTTTTTCTTTCACTGCTTCTAGTTCAGAAAAGTGGATATATTCAAACTACTTGTTTTATGGTGATTTCCTATAAATAGAAGCAGGTACAAAACATTGAGGAAGATTAAATCAGCATGCTTTCTGTCTAGTGCAATTCCCAGAGGTGTCATGAGTCAGGAGAACCACTCAGAGTGATATTAACACCAAAAAAAAAAAAAAATGCAACTACTTTGTGAGACCCGCACCAAGTCACTGGGAGACAGAAGAGAGAAGTGCAAGGCTGTCAGAAAGAAAGTAAAGTTACAATGTCAAAGGAGAAGAGGAGGATTAAAAAAAACCCAGCCTGCACTTTACCTTTTTTGGGAGCCCCACAGTGGTAGCAACAGATCTCTGTGGGGCTGGACTCTTGCCCCGATCTTCCCTCTCGCCCCCTCTGACAGTCTCAGATGTTCTCAGTGAAGCAGCAGCTGTCACTCTGGCAGCAGCAGTGTGAACCCAAGTGACTGAGTTCATATGTGCAGTTATTTTAGCACATTGCGTTTTTCTTTCTTCACAGAAAAAAATCTGGCAATTAAATACTTTGGATAGCTCAGCTAGATCTGGATAATATTTGACTGAGTGGAAAAAAAAAAAAAGCCCTAAACAATACAATTCTTTCAGTTGTGGTATTCTTTTTCTCAAACAACTGTTGTGAACAAGGGTGTAAGAGATGTAAGAGGAAGAGTTTTACTTCTGGTGGGAAATATTAGGCAATCAAGTTGTAAGCAGAGGAGGTCACACTGTCTGTTGCAAAATGCCAACTGAAATTAATTGTCTTAAGAATACGAAATAGTTTTTAAGAACTACCAGTGTCATCTTTAGACCATAATCAAATTGTATAAGCCTGCGACAGGGAAAACAGTGCTGACTTTTCCTTTCAGCCTCTCTTTTCTGTTTCTCTGTTCATAGCAAGCAATAGCCTGGAAGATGAGTCATGGTTTAAGGCACTTTTCTGCCCAATTCATCTTCCTTTAAAGTCATCACAATCTATTCCCTGTCTAGACATAGATCATCCACAGCCTTTTCTGGTCAGAGTTGAAAAGTTTGGAGAGAATACTTGAACACCCTGTGTCCTCTTACCCTTATCCCAAAGAGATGCCAGGTCTTTCTGTTTTCATAAATAAGTTTTGATAAATTCATAAGTGAGTTTTGATAAACTCATAAATATCATCACCCTAAGTACTATGGGTGGTTCTGGGCCCCATCATTTAAGGATGTTAAGACGCCCAAAATCATCCAGAGGAGAGCAACAAAGCTGGTGAGAGGACCAGAAGGAATGTCCAGAAAGGAGCAGCTGAGGGCTTTGGGCTTGTCTAGTTTAGAGACAAGGAGGCTGAGGGGTGACCTCATTGCTGTCTACAGCTTCCTGAGGAGGGGAAGTGGAGAGGCAGGTGCTAACCTCTTCTCCCTGGTATACAGAGAGGCAGTGGAATCTCCCTCTTTGGAGACATTCAAAAGCTGTCTGGACACATTCCTAGTAATGTTCTCTGTGGGATTGCTTGAGCAGGGAGGTAGGACCTTCAATGGTCTCTTCTAATCCTACCCATTCTGCGATTCTGTCATGTGTGGTAAATGGTTCAAAGTTGAGCCAGGACAGGTTTAGATTGTACATTAGTAAGCATTTCATTAGCAAGAGATGGGTCAAATCTTGGAATAGGCTTCCTGGAGAGTTAGTTGATGTCCCCAAACTGTGAGTCTTTTAGAGGCATTTGGACAATGTTCTTAACAACATGTTGTAGCTTTTGGTCAAGTCCCGAAGCAGTCAGGCATTTGGACTAGAAGCTTGTTCACAGAATCACTTATGTTGGAAAAGAACTTTGAGATCATCAGTTCCAACTATGACCAAACACCACTATGTCAACAAGACCATCGCACTAAGTGCCATGTCAAATATTTTCTTCACCTTCAAGGACAGTGATTCCACCACCTGGGCGGCTAATTCCAGTATTTCATCACCATTTCAGTGAAGAAATTCCCCACAAAATCAACCTGAACCTTCCCTGGCACAGCTTAAGACTGTGTCTTGTTATGTCACTTGTTACCTGGGAGATAGGCCAAGCCCTACTCAGCTACAACCTCCTGTCAGGTAGTTGTCAAGAGCAACAGGGTCTCCCCTGAGCTTTCTCTTCTTCAGACTAAACAACCCCAGCTCCCTCAGCTGTTCCTCATAGGACTTACACTTTAGACCCTTCACCGGCTCTGTTGCCCTTCTTTGGACACACTCCAGCACCACAATATACTTCCTGAACTGAGGGGTCCAGAACTGGACACAGCACTCTAGGTGTGGCCTCACCAGTGCCAAGTACAGGAGAAGAATCACTTCCCTGGTCCTGCTGGCCACACTATAACTGCTACAGGCCAGGATGCCATTGGCCTTCTTGGCCACTTGGGCACACGCTGGCTCATATTAAGCACACGGGTTCTTTTCCTCTAGGCAGTTTTCCAGCCACTCTTTCCCCAGCCTGTAGCACTGCCTGGGGTTGTTGTAACTCAAGAACAGGACCTGGCACTTGGCCTTGTTGAACCTCTTGTCACTGGCCTTGGTCCATCAATCCAGCCTGTCCAGATCCCTCTGCAGAACCTCCACCAGATCAATGGTCCCACTCAGCTTGGTGTTGTCTATGAATTTACTGAGTACACTTGATCCCCCTATCCAGATCATCAATAAAGACATTAAACAGGACTGGGTAGAACACTGAGCCCTGGTGAACATCAGTAGAGCCACTACAGTGGTAGGTCCCTTCCAGCTGAAAGAGCCCAGTCTAGTCTATCCTACTGAAGGTAAGAGTTCTGGAAGTGCATTACACTGAAATTTCGCTAGCAGTGAACAACCATGTAGTAAGAATGACCATACTTGTCAAACCTAAGTTTCATGGAGTCCAGGATCCTCTCTCACACTGTAAAGTAGAAAAAGCCAATAAATAAGTGAAAATGTGAAAGACAACTCTCTAGAATGAATCTGCATTCTTCAGCAAGCAATGGAATAGCAATCCACCGAGCCAAATCGGCATCATCGATCATAACAACTCCCAATTAATTCTTTTCATCCATTATTTTATAAAGTCATATTTTGACTGTACATAAGCCTTCAGCACTTATAGGAACTTGCTAGAAAGAAATCCACAGCTTAACTACAGCCTATTAAAAACCACATCTTTTAGTTCCAAAATCAGTACCTCCCCCAAGTTTAATTGATGACTCCCAGTTTTTATTTCTAAATGAAACAAATAATCTTCCCCTATTCTTCTTCTCTCTTGTTATATTGTGGACATCAATTCTACCCCTCTACCATCTATTCTCCAGGCTAAAGATTGCTGGTCTGTTTATTAATTTCTCTTGTGAAAGCCCTCCCAATATTCTTTGTATGGCTACACCACCAACTTCTATATTGGCATAAAAATGCTCTTTTGATAGTAAATTGCTACATACCCTGCACTGACAGAAAATGTCCTTCTTGTCAAACAACTGTCACCTGTCTTAACTGGACTCACTGCAGAACTGAAAGAGATTCTGAGCATTGTTCATTCTCATTCTCTTCCCCCTTTCATCAGGGGCATGGCCAAAACCAAGACACACCTTCTTCTATAGCAATAAAATAAGAGAAAAGCCTCTTACTGCACTGTATGTCTCAGGATTTCTGGTTTATACTAAAAGACCAGAACTATGAATCACGGTGAGAATGACCTTTCTTTCTAGCTGAAGGTCACTTTCACATATTCCAGGTATTTTTCTTTTTAAGCTTTGATTAAGTAATTTACAAGCTAATTCATTATTGTTAATATTGTTGCTGAATCTGAGCTTTTAGTAGATGTTAATTTCAGTATTTTTATTATTTTTCCCAGTTAGTGTAAGTTGCACTAGCAGGCAAGGCAGCAGCCTTCATAGTTGTCTTCCTCGTGCCATCAGTTTCTCAACCATCCTTGTGAACAGCTTTGTTTTTAAAGGTTGTTAAAGTCATCAAAGGTTATTAAGGTTATTCCTGGATTCAGTGTTGTTCATTTTCAGAGACAGTGCAGTAGCTATACTCTTGGAAAAGTGTATTTTCCAAGATTTAGTTCCATCATTGTTGGAACTGAAATCTGTTCATTCCTCTTGAGAGACAGAATAATAACTAGTTTTGTTTTTATTGTCACATACAATGAGAACTTGACCTTTGCATTTGAGTACAGGTTGAGTGGGAGAAATTAGTCTTCAGGGCATTTGTGTAATCAGGCCCTAAATGAAATCTGAAACTTTAGTAGTAAGGAAGGCCATTGTCTAAGTCTGGTACTAAATCTTTAGCCCCATTTCGCATTAAAAAGCATTATAAGTTATTTGACAGCAGACACTGAAAGGTGCAGGCATCAGTCTGACCTTTATAGAGTTGGATGAATGCAAAAATTACTGGTTCAGATGCTGGTATTGAAGTTAAAAAGCAAATAAGGTGAGAGACAATGAAAACTCTCTCAATTTCACGTAAGTAACAGATGGCATTCAACTCAATTTAAGGCCATAAATTCACACACTTTAATTCAAAAATTCTAAGCTGTTTGTTAAGAATCAACTGCCACTTTAAATAGTTCTTTGGTCTTTAAGACTTTATATCTGGCTGACCTGTTTAAGATACCATCTCCTTATTGCAAATTCTCTCTTCTAGGTAAATATATGTAAACAGTTTCTCTTTCTTAAAAAAATCATGACAAATTTCCTTTTGTACGTCTTTTAGCTACATGTGATAAAAGTGCTTAAGATAAATTCCCATGAAATTATTGCTCATTATGTTCTGCCAGATGTCTAAAGCAAAGATCAAACATTCTAGAAGACAAAGTATATATTCCAATTTAATGGTTCCTTCATGAATTGTTATTTGGAACTGAAGAAAAGGAAGAAATCTTTATTTTAAAAAGTTATCACAATACCAATAACATTCTCTACTTTTTTTAATATCTTTCCATTCTGAGACAATTCCTGTCTACACAATACATATCTAAAGAA
>VWZG01000866.1:63721-84346 GCA_013396735.1 Grallaria varia
TCCTTTGAGCAGAGAATACAACGGGAAAACGCCTGAACGATCTGGGGGGGGAAAAAAGCAAATATCATTATAATTTATTTTTCTATTTTGGGAGTGAGGAATAGGCAATTAGGCTGCATTTAAAAAGTGATCTTGTAGAATATTTACTGTACTTCCAAACCTATTAATATATTAAAAAAACCAATTTTTTTATGTACAGTGACATTGTGCAAGTGGACTGAAGATTACTCCTGCATCGTACAGATAATACAGTCCTGACTTTAGACTTAGAATGGATGAATTCCATTTTATTATCAAGATTTTGTCAAATAGCCACTTCGCATAACTATTTACAGTTAAACAGAGAATAAATATTTAAAGATTTTTTAAAATAACAGAATTTTAATAGAAGTCAAGCATGAGAGGGAAAACTTAATACTACTATTTTGAAACTGTCAAACCAAATTTCAGGTCCAGTTTACAGCATGTAGTCTTGTGCTCAAGCATTACATTACAAGAGTTTTCTGTCTGAGCACCAGTCACTTCTAATGTTAAAAGAACAGAAAGCCATAAGGATTTCTGTCATGTACCACAAACCACACAGCTGAATTAAAACAGTACAAAATACTTGGACTGTAAGGATTCACTTCTAAAAATAACATTTAGATTACAACATAACTATTTTAATGAAAGACCGTTTACAGTTAATTAAATCATAACCTTAGCAGTCAAGACTTTAATTATGGTAACCAAATGCTATTCATAGTTAATTAAAAACTTAATTGCTGTGGAACAAATTCAGATTTATGCATGTTACTACAGGATTTCTACAGAATGGCTCTACAGCTTACTTTTCCGCTGCACTTAATTTTCAAAGACTTTTAAATTAACCAAAATAAAGTACACGTTCTTAGCTAGCTGGAACTGTTAAGTTGTTCCTAATAGTTTTGTAATAAGATGCTGTTGCAAACATCAGTGATATCTCTACAAGTGATCCTAAAGAAAACACATTAGCAAAAACTAGAGCTTTGTCAAAGCTGATTAAAATTATTTTCAGAGATTCCCTTGGTGGAAAAAAATTTTCTACTGAAATAAGCTGGTAGGATTTTTTTTTAAATGGCTCAAAACATTCAGTCTACATATTTCTAACTATGACTGAAACAGGCAGTCTTTTTCATTGACATTGCAGTGAAAAAGAACACCAGAGACCTCATCTGCTGGTTTTTCGGTTTGTTTTGGGGTGCTTGTTTGGGTGTGTTTGGGGTTTTTCTACTGAACAGAGAACGTGGTGGAGATTTAACTTTGAAAGATAAAGAAAACTCTAAATTCTGAGCAAGTTCTTTGCGTGCTCACAAATTACCATGAAATTCCAGTTTATTCAAATTCACATTAGCTTTCCACATGGCTAGAATAGGTAGACAAGCAAACTATATTAAGTATCCACTCTCTAGTAATATCCAGAAGTCTTGTCCAGACATCTTGCTTCCCATTTATACCTACCAAAGTTCTGGTCCTCACTGATTCAGAAAGAGGTGGCAATTCCTTGTTAAGGCTAATTCTTGCCATCATTCTCACCAACAGCTGTAGTCTTTTTCGGTTTTCTGGTGGCAGCAGAAGACAAGATATCTGAAGAGCTTCTACAGCCTTGCTGTGTTTTTGCAGCAGTCCTGGTTCATACAAGATCAGGAGGTTGGGCAACATTTCTCAGTTATGTATTTCCACAACATTTAACACAACAATTCTAAATCTAACTCCTCAAATTATTTTCTAACTCATTCAAAGCTGCCTTAGAACTTCAGTTCCCAAAGAGACTAGGAGGGTACTCCTAGAATGGGACTACTAGAACTGGGCAGCTTATTTGAGTATTTAGATTTCTTTCTGATGCACTGGAAGATGTTAACAACCATTACCAACAACTCTGGATATTAGCTTACATTAAAAACTACAATGTTTTGGTTCATCCTTTGCTCTCTTATTACCCCCTGTTCTAAACACAACTGAGGTGGTAAGCACAGATGTAGCGAGCACATTAAAACGTTAAGTATGTGGTAACAGTCAGAAAAACATAAACATGTGCTTATGCATCAGTGACAGCTGTGACAATACTGACATGTCCATCACATCTGGCGACATCAAATCTATGCCAAACTCCTTACAGACTCTTGAGAAAACACTCCTATGACCACCTGTAGAGACCTTTGAAGACTGGACAGGCATTGTAGAATCTAAGAATCATTAGGTACCTATAAAGAGGTCTCACCACCAAAATGTCATCCTATCTTGCCTTTATAAGTCTCAGCAAAGGAAGCAACCATCCCAAATTTGCCTAAACAGCATTAGAATCAGAACGAAAGTCAGGAAGAAAAATACCTGCATGACTGCCATCTAACAGTAGTTTCTACTAAAAAAGGAACAAGGAAGAAAACAAACAGAGACTTTTTTTTCCTCTCAGAGGATTATACAGGATTATTATTATATTGGAAGAGATCTCTGGAGACTATACAGACCTCTTGCCATGC
This sequence comes from Grallaria varia, assembly GCA_013396735.1. Classification (NCBI taxonomy): domain Eukaryota; kingdom Metazoa; phylum Chordata; class Aves; order Passeriformes; family Formicariidae; genus Grallaria; species Grallaria varia. The sequence continues at coordinate 66,220 of VWZG01000866.1, forward strand.
TCAAAGCACGCTCATCTACAGCATAATGCCCAGGACTATGTCCCATTAGTCTTTGAATACCTTCAAAGATGGAGCTTTCACAGACTCTCTGGTCAACCACTTCCACTGTTTGACAACCTTCCAAATAAAATCTTATTTTCCTTTATAGAAATGAAGTTTCCTGTACTGCTGTTCCTGACCATTGTCTCATGCCCTCTTGTTATAGTTTTAGAATTTGTCAGAATTTTTCCTTCCCTACAAGCAGAGTTCGGAGCCGACACCCCCTCCATTGTCACAGCTACATACAAAAGACTCAGCTAATCACAGAAATTTCAACCTGATGGTGGGTGGGGGTGGTGAATAGTATGTGAGTTCTTTTGTGTGTTTTGAGAGTTGGTTGGTTTTTGGTTGTTTTTTCTTGTCTTGCTCCTTCGGCGGCGGTTTTGGGGAAGGAAGCACCTCGGAGGGGCTCCAGAGNTTTAAAAGAGGCGTGGTCAATTTGGGAAAGGATTTCTACATTGGTTTTTTTAGTTTCACCTCTCATTGAGTACCACTGAAATCTGGCTCCTTCTTCTTACTTCTCCCACATGAATCTTTTACACACATTAATGATTCTTCCTGAGCTTCTCACTCCAGGCTAAACAGTCCCTGCTCTCAGCCTCTTCCCATATAACACAGGTTCCAAGACTTAATAATTTCTGCAGTGTTTCACTGGACTTGCTGACTAATGCTGAGGAAACATCTTCCTCAGCCTGCTGGCAATGCTCTTACTGCAGTCATGTATGCTGCTGATATACTTTGCCTCAAGGACACACAGCTGGCTCATGATCACATTAGTGCCCATCAGGACTTCCAAGTCCTTCTCAATGAAGTTCCTTTCAAGTCAGCATTCTCTGGTGCATGGGCTTGTTCCTCCCCAGGAGAGGGCTTGGCATTTCCCTTTTTTTAACTTCATGAAATTCCTGTTTACCTCTTTCTCCAGCCAGTCAAGGCCCCTCTGCATGGCAGTACAATCCTCTGCTGCATTAACCACTCTTCTCCACGTTGCATGATCTGCATGCTTGGTTTGGGCACTCTGTCTTTGTTTAGGACAGAATGTCCCACCATCCAAGTACTTAATGAAGTGTTAACCATTAATGGCCCCATTATCAGCCCTGGGGTATTTTTCATTAAGGGACACCTAGCTGAGCTTTGTGCCACTGATCACAACACTCTGAGCCCAGAAATTCCACTGATCTCTGAGTTTACCTCACTCAGCCTATGCTTCCTAGATTGCCTATACGAATGTGATGGAAGACAGTTGAAAATTTTCCTACTCTCAAAGTAAATAGTATCCACCACTGCTAAGCCCTTTTGGTCAATTCCACACTGTGTGAAAAGTGGAAGCTGTTATTAAGAATGAAATGTGCAGTTGTAAGTAGGGCAGTCAAAAGAGACAGTATTCCAATGAAAGTGGTAATGCACTGAAATTAATTTTCAAAGCAAAGCTTTTTCTAATTTCAAAGAAAGATTTTGAAAGCATACTAGGGCATACATTTAGAAGCTATGATTCCATATTAACACCTCATATTTTTGTGAAAGAGACCACAAAATTAATTTTTGGCTTTTTGAAACATTGCACTATTTTTGTTGATTTCCACATAGACATTATCATGAAATTTTTCTTCTAATTTTACGTGTGAAATTCTGTGAAATAAAACTCCTAAAACTTGAAAAACATGAAAAAATAATGGAAAAGCAAACAGAGTACGAAAGGAGAGGAATAATTTTTTTAAATATTCTCAAGAATATCTGTTGTCTCAGAAAAAGAAGTCAAAAATGGAACTATATTTGGGATGAAAAAAGACTGCCAAAAGACTCCAGAAAGAGCAAGTGTTATTCTGAATTCATTTTTCATATCAATAATTTATTAAAAGCAATGTTGCTCACATCAAAAGAAGCTCAAAAAACTGTCATGCTACAAAGCATGCTTACTTTTCAACTCAGTTGCTCTTTCTGGAACTCAACATTAAATGTAATCAAATGCTTTTCATTTTACTGTCTTTTAATAGGCCATCTATAGGACCAGAATAGGTGAATTTAATACTGTATGAACTCTTAAAAAGTTTTCGTTAATAATGAAACCATTGCTTCTTTGAAGCAGTAGATTAGTTATTGTCATTTCTAAATTTAAGCCACAATTTCAATTTCCTTCAAATGTCGTATTTCCGGGGTTAAAAACAGTGCTTACCGCCCCAATCCTTTCTAATAGAGACTTCAGTCAAGCAATTTCTAAAAGCTCGTAAGAGTTTTTAAGACATTTAAACATTTTTTAAAAATGAAAAATCTGTTAAAATCCATCTGTTAGACACTGAACAATGAACAGAGGCCTTCAGAAATTATAAAGAATGGAAGACTTTTGAACTGTTGTGATCATAAGGATACAAAAATAAAACTACCTTGTGATATGAAATAAATTTAAACATCAAACTGTTTTCTATGTAGAATGGAAAGGAGAGATCCTAAAGAATTCAGCTGTGATACTATTTAGGTACAATAAATTAACTCTAGGAAACTAATTTAAAGAAATATTTTTTTTCATTACATCCCAAACTACTTACCTAACACACTCACAAAAACATCAAAAAAATGAAATGTTAGAAGAGGTTCTTTCATCTGGTCAAAGTAGTCAAGTATAGTTTTGAAGACATCTCTTTCAAAGCCTGCATATGTAGGCTGCTTCAAATCTGAGCAGCTGGGCCCTACAAAGGAGGAAAAAAGGGGAAGAAAAAAAGAGAGAATATTGATTTTAAGGCACCAATCAGATCAATGTTTTCTAATCCAGCTCATAAAAATGCACGATTAGAGATAAAGAAACTCAAAACCAAAAGACTCATTCTTCAAAATAAGTGAAATTTTATTGATCTACTGAATTGATCTATTCCCAGTGGGTCTAGTGAAGACATACAGTGGTGGAAAAACATGAATGGAATAGTTAAACCTTTATATATTTTGAAAATATATATATTGAAATAAGCTGCACTGGAAGGAGATTACATGCTGTCAAGTCTTTTCTAACTTTGTTTTAGGCAGTGATCATAAGTACTGAAGGTGAACATAAACAGGATTTGATAAAGTGGTAAAGGTACAGTCAGTTCAATTGATTTTTATGGTGGTGGGGTTTTTGTGAAGTATTTTTCCCACTCTGAATTTACTTACAATTTGCTAAACATTTCATTGCAGATAATATCCAGTGAGGTAGGTCCTCTGCATGGGAAAGAAACAGACAGAAATTAAAAGAGAAAAATAAAAGAAGAAAAATGCTCAACTGCATGATATAAGCAAAACTGAAAACATTTTAACAAGTTTCTCCTGTATAGTAAATTAACTGATTCCAGGGGCAGGATATACCTTAATGTAGGATCTAGCTTGAATTACATCTATACTTCAGGACCTCTAGTACTCCCTGTCAACCAGTTATGCATTCTGCTCTTGCAACTCAGTAAAATGGATCATATCACAAATCCTTAACCTATCCAGAAAAAAAATCAGACAAACTAGTTCAAGCTACACCTTCACCAGTGCAATATAGTGAAGTGTTTTCTTTGAACTGAAGATGATGAAAAGCACTTGTATATTCAGTTCTGTAATTTCTACAAGGTGGAAGTTAATATTTTGACGTGCTTCAACTGTGTTTAAAGTGAACAGATACGCACTTTGAAGGATGTTTCATTCACAACCAAACCAGGTTTCAATATCATATTCAATTTCTCTACAAAACTCATGAAAATGATGGTGGCAATAACACTGGGATATATCAGAGCAGAAAAGATACTTTATTTTCTCCCTCACATGGAAAGCAGTTCTAATCATGGTGCTGTCTTCAAAACACATTGAAAACTCAAAACTATTTTAAGCATCTCTCAGTGTACATTTTGGCTCTTCTCAACTTTTAATATATTTTTTCTTCATGTAAACACTCCAGTTCAGACAGTTAAAAGGGCAGGGCCGAGAAAGCCACCTTGAACTGAATAAAGTCCCTATCTTTATAATTGGTAAAAGGCCGATGCTGTTTCATGTCCATTTTTCAACTCTATTAAAGCTGGAATATGCTTAAGAGAGCAAATATGAAATAAACACTAATTCTTACAAATGGGATGTCAGAGGAGAACAATGGCATTTTACTTTGTAAAAACTTTAGCAAAAATGTGGCTATACAAGTACAAAGATGCTACAGGCTAGTGTGAATTAGAAGTAATACTTTATACTAATAAATGACAATACAAAAAATTTAAATGAAAACTTAAAATACTCACTAGATTTATCTTCTAAAGTGACAATGCCTTGCTTATTGACATTGTATGCATTTTGAACTATATGTTTTGAATTCACAAATTTTGCATCTAACACTTCATCCAGAGAATCCAAACCCAAGACCTTCTGCAATCTGTAAAAATACATAAACATATAGATCATAAATCATCTAGCCTGGAAAACACAAACATGAAGTATTAGAATAGATACAATCCTGAAAAAAAAGGGGACATCTATTTCACAGAAAGTCTCCCCAGCTGGATGGCAGCCATAAGGATCATCAAGTGCAACTCCTGCTCCTCACAGGACTCATAGAATTCCCTGAGCTGGAAGGAACCCACAAGGATCACTGTGTCCAACTCCTGCTCTGCATAGCACAACCCTCAAAATCACACCCTGTGCCTGAGAGTGTTGTCCAAATGCTTCTTGAACTCTGGCAGGCTTGGTGCTGTGACCACTTCTCTTGGGAGCCTGTTCCAGGGAGATGAAGAACCTTCTTCTAATATTCATCCTCAATCTCCCCTGACATTTCATGTTGTTCCCCTGTGTTCTGCCTCTGGTCACCAGAGAAGAGATCAGTGCCTGCCCCTCCTCTTTTCCTCATGAGAAAGCTGCAGACCACAATGCAATGTCCCCTCGGTCTCGTCTTCTCCAGGACGAACAAGACAAGCGACTTCAGCTATTCCTTATGGCTACTCCTCTAGTCCTTTCACCACCTTTGTAGCTCTAAAAAAGTTTAATTTTAGTGTCTAGAAAAGGTTTAGCACTTTTAGTATCCCCCAAAAAGGTAGTTTTAGTACCTAAACTAAAGTAACCCTGAGATTAGCTCAGTTGGTTAGAGCATCGTGCTAATAACATCAAGGTTGTAGGTTCAGTCCCTGTACAAGCCGTTCACTTAAGAATTGGACTTGATGAGCCTTGTGGGTCCATTCGAACTCAGAACATTCTCTGATTCCATAAACCATATGACTAAAAGCATCATCCAGATGCTCCTTGAACTCTGGAAGGCTTGGCATTGGGTCAGTTTCCCTGGGTGCACAATCACCCTCCCAGTGAAGAACCATTTTCTAATGTGGAGTCTGAAGCTCCTCTGACACAGACTGATTCCATCTCCTTGTGTCCTGCTTCTGGTCACCAGAGATCATCCACATCTCTGACCCCCTTGAATTTGTAGGCTGTAAAGAGGTCACCCCTTACCCTTCTCTAAGTGGAACAAACCAAGTGACCTCAGCCTCTCATCCCAAATCTTGCCCTCAAGACATTTCACCATCTTGGCTGCCCTCCTCTGAACATACTCTACTGGTCTGATGTCCTGTGTTATATTAAGGTGCCCAAAACTCCACACAATATTCAAGGTGAGGCCACCCCTTCTTTGACCAGCTGGCAATGCTTTGCCTGATGCCCTCCAGGACATGTTGGCTGTTTTGATTGCCAAGGCAAATTACTGACTCATATTCATTCAACTTGCCATCCAGCCAAACCCACAGAACCCTTTCCACAGGACTGCTCTCCAGTCTCTTTCCCCTCAGTTTGTACATATAACCAGGGTTACCCCATCCCAGGTGCAGAATCTGGGACTTGCTCTTGTTAAATTTCATACACTTGGTGACTGTATGGCTCTCTATCTCTCTGCAGGCCCGCTCTACCCTTGAAGGATTTGACAGCTCCTCTTAACTTAGTATCATTGGCAAACTAACTTAATGTGCATTCAATTCCTGCATCCAGATCATTTATAAAAACATGAAGGAGAACAGGCCCTAGAATGCAGCCCTGAACAACACCACCACTGATCAGTCACCAACCTTTGGTAATCACATTTACTATAACCCTTTGTGCCTGACCCGTGAGACAGTTGCTTACCCAGCACTATTAAGGACTCTCCTAGCTGCTTGTTGACCGTTTATCTAGAATGATACTGCGAGAGACAGGACTAAAAGTTTTGCCAAAATCCAAAACAACCACATCTATCCACTTCCCTTGATAAAAAGATAGCCTTGTCATAAAAGGAAATTGAATTGGTTAAGCAGGACTTCACCCTATTGAAACTGAGTTGGCTATGACCAGTGACTGCATTGTCTCTCAAATGTATTTCATTAACTCCCAGAATTACCTTTTCCATAATTTTACCAGGCACTAAAGTGAGACTGACAGGCCTGTAATTACCAGTTTTCGTTCTTAGCCTGCTTAAAACTTGGGAAAATATTTGACAGCTTCCAGTCAACTGGAACCTCTCTAGACTGCCAAGTCAGTTGAAAATAATGGAGAGAGATCCTGCAATGACATCATCCAGCTCTTTCAGTACCCTGGGATGAATGCCATTGTGCTCCAGAGATTTAAGCACATCCAACGGAAGCAGCAAGTTTCTAACAAATTCAAGGTCAGCTGTGAGTCTCCCCATTCCCCCAGACATGGTCTTCCAAAAGAAACATTAGACAGAGAGGCCACAGCTTTCTGCCAGATGAAAACCATTTCCTCTCTGATCAAGCTGGCAGGATATCAGTATCCTTCCACAAACTGTCATGCCAACCCTGTTTGCTAGTGCTCCACAGGGGCCTCCATGTGAAGGAGGGGCTTGGCCACCATTGCCCCTGGCCCTGCTGCCCAGGTCCCATCAGCCACTACCACATGAGCAGCAGGCAGAGACCAGAAGGTCTCTCCACTCTCCTGTGATTTCCTTGGTGGAGGAAAGCCAGCAGTGCACACACTGCCAAACATGCTGTCACGGAAGGTGCTTGCCTCAGCACTGAGTTCATTACACGCAGATACTGTGCTTGGTTTACATTAAAGAAGTCATTAGAGGTCTCAACTGTGCAGTAATACAAGCTAATGCATATAATTTTTTTACCCCTGTATAAATTGTCTGAAACAGTTACTAACTTTGCATAGGATATTCCTTTTGAATATAGCAAAGAATGTCTGACTTCAGCACTCAATTAGCTACTCCATTTATGTCATACAAAGTATTGTACTTGGCACTGAAATGTTTCACAGCATTGCACTCCTACGTAAGCGGTTCTATTTCATAGCAACAAGACAAAAAAAAGAGGAAGACAGAGAAAAAAGTGATTAAACAAAACAAAGCCCACACAACAAAAGGACTTGTATAACACAACATGAAAACGTCAAAAGGTACAAAGCACAGTAAAGTTTTTCAGCAGACTTGCTAGCTGAATTTGTTAGTGAAATAACAAGTGGTAGAGTTAGTCTAGACACTATGGTTTTGAAGGCAGCGATGAAAAGTGAGGGGGTGAAATCACAAGAGTTACCAGAGAAGACAGACAAGACTATTACCTACCACACAGCGTTAATATAACTTTGTACCACCAGCGCTTGCAGAAAACTTGTGAGCAAATGACTCACAAATACACTCACCGTGACAAAGTCATGGATTTCCATATCTCTTCTATATTTGTTTGTGTTAGCTCTCTGCGGAACACAAGTTTGCATGCCGGTACTTCCCCTATAGCTATACTGTGTCGCTTGTACCACATCTCGGAGTTCTGAAATCAGAAAAAAACTCTCCTCATTAACTGGTGACTTTTCAAGTATTAAACAGCATAACACAATTATAGTACAGCATTTCAAGTGTTCCTAAATTCCAGTAAAGTCTTCAGGATGCAAGCGAGTGTTTGTATTTCACATATGTGAAACCTTTTTTTCAATCACGCATGCAATTTTTTTCAATTCCATAGCTCGAACAAAGCTGAAAAATTATGTGCATCAGAATAACCATTAAATTTCAGGAGTCAATGGCCTTTAATATTGTGTTCAACTCCTCTCCATGATAAAAATCAGTTCATTTAGCATTTGAAGATTAAACATCTGCATATGGAAAAGTTATTGGAGAATTATGAGTTGACACACCAAAGAATTAGAAACAATTCATCCTTGTTCATCATATACTAATCATAACACTAAGTTCATTAGCTAGTTCTATACATGGAAAAACTAAAAGCTAGTAGCTACATCTGAAGACACTCATCAGTCCGCCATTACAACAGAATAAAGTAAAGCTGAGAATGTAGAAAACTACTACCCTTCACCCAACCTTCAATCCAAGCTTGATCCTTGAAGATTGTAATTTAGGTGCCAATGGGTGGACGCACAACACAGTTTGTATCTGCAACATACTTTTCAAGGCAAAACTCCTAGACATTTCCAGTTCTTTGAGTTACAGAACAGAGCACTGCTAAAGCACATTGAAAGTATTCCTTGTGATCACAACCAAACCACAAAATGCACTCCAGAAATGCACTTAATTACTCCAAGCACTAATCATCTGTCATTCCACGACACTAGACTAGAGCTTGTTTGAAACAAATAGCACCCTCTGAAGTTAAGAGTCTGGTCTTCCACATCAGTATTTCACGACACAGACTCATGCTCATCAATCCATGCACAGCCAGTAAGTGCTCAGATTGTGCGGGAGCAATTCACGATGCCATCATTTTCAGCTATCTGTTTACTTCAACATTCCAGTGGAAGGTACATCTTTTATAATAAGAGCCAGTGGAAAGGAGCCTGTACCTTTGCCTCAGTTACTTTGACTTACAGTCCACTGTATTAATCCAAACTGCCAAGGAAAGAGATTTTGAGCTATGCCAGACTGCATGCTGTTGCATCTGAGTCAGACGCATAGAGGCAGTCTTTTCCTAACTCTTACCAGGCTGGGATGCGTGGATGGAAACACAGAGCAGACAGCTGGATGCTATAACATGTTAAAATTTCAGCAGAAACTTGCTCAGTACCTAAAATACTCCACTCTCTTGACTAGTCATTGCAATATCTTTTCTTCTATTTTAATCTTCTACCTACTATTGAAGTGCTAAGGACCATGTTTTTCCTCTTCGGAAGCCTGCCGTACATGAAAAGTACACTTGATTTGCATACTATTAATTGGATTGCAAATATGGAACAACCATTCTTTCAGAAACTTTAGATGGGAGCAAAATGGGAGGAGCAACTTTTCCAAACAGACTATGGTTCAGCAAAAAGTCCAGGGCCAGTGTCCTGCACTGAAAGGTCGTAATAAAAAGGCAAAAATTATAGAAGAAGTTCCAAAAGTTCACAAAATATGAGAACACACATATACAAGATACACTGGAAGAAGGGCTTACAACCTACGTAACTACAGAAGCCTAGGCTTTTACTGTGTCCAAGTGACAAGAGTTGATAAAATATTGGTTTACTAATAGAATCAATAGTTTTTTCAACAACCTTACAAAGGCTGGATCAATCCAGGTAAGGGACAGGATGATTTTCCAAGTTTACAAAGAATAATCATAAAATCAGGACCACTTCATCCTAGCCACAACATATTCCTTATGAAAAAGAGAATTCAGTGAAAAAAGTCATAGCTCCTAGGAAGGGAATAATACTGTCTATATTCTAATACATGAAGTACCTGAATAAGAGTTACAGTGTAAGTGACTCTTTATAATAGTGTAATAAAATAATAAATATACATATATAAAATAATAATAAACAAATATAATAAATGTCCTATTGGAATTTGAGCAAGTGGAATACAAATATAGAGGAAAACACCCTCACACTGAACTCAGGTTGCTCAGGACATTACAATCTGTAGTAAAAAGAACACTGACAGTCTACTTCCCCAGCAAACTGCAAGACCAACCTTATTTCACATAATTTTAAAGTAAAGTATTCAGCATTTAATTTTATAACCAAGTACTTTGTGCCACAACAAAAAAGTCATTAGCACAGTTTTGCTTTCCAAATATGTTTATGTCTGGGGAAGTGAAAACTGGGTGTCTTACCATCGTGACAGATTTCACTGGGATGTGTTCTTGAGAAGTGCCAGCCTTCGGTTCATTCCAGTCTGGAAATTTAATTACTTCCTTTCCACATGAAGGTTTCTTTGGATATGACTTCAGTGGTGAGGAAGGAGGAAATCTACAATTAGAGAATATTTTTAAGGCCTCTGAACACCAACCTAATCCATCTTTACCAATGCAAAACTGTAGCAAGGCTTCACATGCAAAAATACAAGCGCCTTGGACATCCATTGTTGCCTGGAGAACGGTGTTAAGTGATATGCAAAATATCATGAGGTGTCTTTTTTGGCCTCCAGCTGCTGCTCCAAAACAGTTCTGGTTCTTTGTACCTCCCATGACATAGCTGAGCCTTGGGTGAATGTCTGATATCCCAGTGCAACTCATTTAGCACCAGCTGGCTATGCATGGACAACTGACTCAGGTCCTCACTAGTAGACACTGATTCTGCTGAAAAAGCCGTAGGTAGGTTTTCCCCCATGTCAAGTCCGCTGTTAGCATGCCTATCCTAAAGCAAAGCTACATATCTAAGTCACAGAGCCAACATCTGGATTTAATTAGAGCGCACGCAAATGTCCACACAGTTTTATCCACATAGCCATGTTCTCCTGTTTACATGCTGTCTATGAGAGGATCATATCCTGCAGTCCTTTTCTCGAGTCTTTTTCCACCTGGTTGTGTGGGTAACTAATTCACTTTTTAAGGCATTTCAAGAAGAGCCTCGAAGAAATTAGCAAAAATAAGCCCTACACCAGCCCTCATAGAAAACAAGGAAAACAAACTATCCAGACTGACCAGAAACAAATTACTGCTAAGCTTAGGTCAGAGCATATATAAAGGAATTAATGACAGCACATGAGAAAGACAAATCAGTTAGATGGCAACACAGTTAGACGGCCCAGCTCCAATCTTGTTTACTTTCTTTCCTAGGTTTTAGATGCCGAGATTCCTGATGCGTCAAGGAACTGCTTAAGCCTCACTCACTCTTTTAATCAGAATGTAAAAGACAGTTACATCTGTGACTTTGCAACAGGAGCTTTTACACTGCAGGATAGCATGCATATGCATCCTACCAGAAAGATACACTCAAAAAATCATCAAGTTTCTTCATCCTTTCGTGCAGTTCCAACATTTAATTAGTTTTTAATTTAGTTTTGTATTGCAGCTTTGTTAGTCCAGTAGTGTTATGCTGCATGGGTTAAACATGTGATGGTTTTGACCAAGCACATTGAAACCATTTGGCATATTCCTCAGTGCTCTTCAATTGAGTATATGCAACACAGAGAGACATCACTTCCATAAGGCAAACCCTGAGAAGTAGCAGGAAGCACCTCACACTAATCCTGAAAGATTTACTCTGCCTTTGAAAGCAAATCAGATTAGATTGCAGATGTTCAGCCGTTGAGTGTTCTCAACCATTTTTCAGATATTCATTATTTCTTAAGAGTTTGATGTAAAATGTATGCAGCCTTTTTCCTTTGCATCACACCATTTTCAGCAGCACGCTGTTTCAACTCGATTTCTTCACAATTTTTGGCTTTTTGTCATTTGCTGCCCTGATTTGCAAACAACCAGTAAAAGAATGAGATCTTAGAAGCACAGAAAAGGAGGTGTACAGTCCCTTTTTCAGGTAGCATTATAGCAAGGTCTTGATAAAGACTAGTTTTTGGATAAACAACAAAAAACCTCTGATTTTATGATGAACAGATTAATGTCACTCAAAGCTAGGAGCTGAGGAGCATTGCAAGGTTGACATATCAAGATCAGACTGGTTTATAGCCAGTAACGCTAGTTTTAGGACTTTACACAAAGAGGAAATAGAGATACCTGTTTGCATCCAGAACAAAGAACACAGAACAAGGTCAACTAACACTGGTACCAGTGGTATAACAAGTATTACAGCCAAATTCCAGATGCTATCAATGAAAGAGTATTTTGCTTTTAATAGAACTGCTTAGATTAAAGAAAAATATGTAAAACCCAACAGCTTTCAAAACTAAGTTCTCGTTCCCTATTGTGGACTAAACTGAACCGTAAGTCAGGACACATAGACAACTAGTTTTTGCTATTTTTAGAAATCACATTAGATCTCACCTTCATATTTAATAATGAATAATTTAATAAAATACTCTCGGGCAAATCAGCATTTCCAACATCTCTTTTGTGTATTCCATGTATAAGAGCATACAGCCATGCTTACGTGTGAAGTTAATGAAAGACAACTGTGCATCACAGTGTACAGTGACAGTATATTAGCACATAAATTTATAGAAACAGTATGAAGCATGTTAGTATTTCTAAAGTAAGCACTGTCAGTGGAATTGACTCATACCACTATCAACACAGCAAGGAGGAAAACCAAGTATTTTCAACATAACATCAGAAAAGTCCACCAGAGGGAGCTGCCAAGACATGAAATACATGAGCGAAATGGGCTCAAACCCCAATGTTTAGCTCCATAAGCGGGACAGAAGTTTTGATACTGAAATCCATGAGTGACATACAGTTTATGCACCAAGCCCAGTGATGAAAAACCTGGCTCCAGTTCAAGATGCATGAAAGGTATGCAGTTTTAAATAAAAGTTCATTTAGTCACTTGGTTGTCTTCTCAGTGGAAGGTGAGGAAAGAATATCAAAACAAAATATATAGCAAAAGAGCTCTCTTGTCCAATAGCAGGCCATTAGGCAGAGCACACAGAAAATGAAAATAACTGAAATATTTCACCCAACCAACTTCCACAACCTGCAGCTCAAGAAAGTCATGTTTGAAAACACAAATGAATCAAAGAACAAAATATCATTTGCATGTGTCATGATGCTAATGCAAAACAAACAGAAAACACAAAATCCCACAGCCACACAAACATGGCAAACACAAACCAAAGAGACATACCGTAATTCCAGCAGTTACCAAAACCAATATTAAATCTTTTAACATGAGTCAACGTCCAGAAAGAAAGGAGACACCAATTAAAAAAAACTGTGCAGGTAGTGCTCTCATCTAGAATAGACGTATCAGGACTGAGCTAGGAACGCACCAAACCAGTGACACACCGTGTGCTGTAGCAGAATGTAACTGCTTTTCTGACCCTGTTCTAACAGGTAAAAAGTCTATTAGACACCACTCCTTTATATCTAAACCTTAGTAAGATCTAAGTCAAGACTTAAGATCCTCTGCAGCTCATCTTGTATTCCATGCCTGTTTTCCAACCTGAACTAGTCGATAACTGGGGAGACTGTCACAATGTCTTGCCCTTCCATAGCAGCTATAAGCAGAAGGCCAAAGAATTTAAAAACATACATGATACTTCCTCAGCATCCTTTCCCAGCCTTTCGTAACACTGAACTCACAGATTGCAGAGCCTGTATTGTTTTGAGATACTCAACAATGGATTTTCTTGGGCGAGATTCTCAAAATATCTTCAGATACATGTCCTTTGATACACTGCAACCTTCACACTGAATCATACATTCTAAAAATTTAACATTTCCCCTCAAAACCATCATGAGGTTGGGGGAGACAGGACACAACTGAAGCTGGATGAACAATGGCAACTCACTTCCACCTATGTGGCCTTGATATGCACTCTTCCAACATCAACAAACGTGATGTCTTCCGACAGCAAGTCTACCTTGTGAAAGCTGTAAAAGAATTTTTTAGTATTGACAGAATGTAGTTAAATAGAAGTGACCAAAAAATATTTCAGAACAGACAAGAAAACTGAAGTCAAGCATTAAACCATGGCAGTTACCCATTACTAAGGAAAATAAAGTCTTTAAAAAGAAGGGAGGAGAACACATCACCTTTTCAGAGGCATTCTACAAGAACGTTTTTAAGACGAGAACGAGAGTTTCCAAAAAACCACAATTTGTCAGTCACTATATACAGGCTTACCGATATAAATGGCCATCATCTTGAAAGTCCTCTTTCCCCCACCTTCCTTTAATATCTTCAATAACATGATTTTTCAGGAATTTTTTAAGCAGCTTAACCGTTTGATCGCGAGTCACCTCTGGGCCAAAGTTTTGATTAGAGCCGAGTAGCTCATGCAAACAATCCACCGCCTCCGAGGCTTTGAAGCAGCGCTCGTAGCTTTTGAACCTGCAGCGATGCTTCCGCAAGGGCATCCCGGCGCGGAAGAGTTCTATTATCTCGTTCCACTGAGGAAGGAGAACAAAGCGCATCGTTACGGGAGCTCTTCTCCCGGGAGCCTCCCGGCTCTCTCTGCAAGCGCGATCAGAAGGCAGCCAGCCCTGAAAAAAACGCGGAGCTGCACACCTTCCCGATCACCTGCGATTGCGAGAACATCGAAAACTAAACGCAGGAGTTAATCCATCCAGACCTGGGAGCAAATACCAGGTCTAGGAAGGTGAACTCTTTAGAGCCTTACACTACCAGTGGCTCTACGGGCACGGCTTTAACCTCCCTTTCTGTTGCCGGGACAAAAGGCGGGACTTGCCGCGCCGGGATTTGCGCGGCGCAGGGAGCGCCCGCTCCGCAGGAGGCTGGGAGGGGCTGCGGGGGGCACAGGCCGTGCGGGCAGCAGAGGCTGTGCGGGCAGCGCGGAGGGGCAGAAGCTGTGCGGGCCGGGCCGGGCCGGGCCGGGCCGGGCAGGGGCCGTGCGGGCAGGGCNACCAGGCGCGTGGCGCGGTAGGGGCCGGGCCCCACCAGCCGCGGCTCCATGCACTCCGCGCCGCGTTTGAATCCGCGCCCGGCCGGCGCCACCTCGGCCCATTGGGTGGTGGCGTTGTCACATGGGGGGCCGGCACCGCCCCTGATTGGCGGGTTGGGCGGAGGGCGCCCTGGCGGTAGAAGGGCCGAGCGCCGCCGTGCGGAGCGGGCGCTGAGCTGAGGGCGCCGGGCGGCCGCACGCCGGGGGCAGCGGCAGGGCCGCGGGGACGCGAGCCACAGTTTCCTTTTTGTGCAAGTGACCGAGCACTGGAACACAGCGCCCAGAGTCTCCCTCACTGGAGGCAGCTAGGAACCCTCTGGACACGCTCCTGTGCCGTGCGCTCCAGGCCGACCGTGCTGGAGCAGGGAGGTGGGGCCCTGACCCCTGCCAACGTGACCCGTTCTGTGCGTGGCACCGGGTCAAACATGTCAGTGAAAGCAGGCCGGTGAAAAAACCAGCCGGATAACGAGAACACAGCCGTGGCTTTAACTAAACAAACAAACTGAAAACAAAACAAACAAACTAAAACCAACAAAAGCCAAACCAACATTTTTCAATGTTTTGAGATTGTTTCCAATCAACTTCTTTGTTCAATAATTTTGTTTTGAATTCAGGCCATGTGTGGGATAATAATTGCTTAAAATTATACTTGACACTGTTCCTCCAGCAGACAGGGATTGATGCTGGTGTCACAGAGCTCATGGAGTTATTTTATATTAGCTTTTTAGGAGCATTTTAAAGAAAGGGTGATTTAGAAAGTGAATAGGAAACCTCCATTTTAAGGTAGATTTTGATGTGAGGCCAGCAATGCTGCATGGGCAGGGATGTAACAAACTCCTGAGGAGCTATCTGTCAATTTTTAGGACTCCCATGGGAGAGGAGTGGCTGCTAACACTAGTGTTTCACCTCCCCCCCCGCCCCGTCTAAGAAAAACACAATTCCCCTTGTTGTAAATCAATGTTCACCATAACATGGATGACTTTGCTGACTGTTGCACTTCTTCTTCTATCCTGACTCAAATGTATGATACACTTAAGCATGTAAGATTCACACTTTTTAGGTACAGATCAAATTTGAGTGATTGTCCCATTGTGTGTAGGAGGACAGGATTTAATAACATTATGTACTGATGTCATTGACATAGTCACACTTTATGCATCCTCTTAGGATACATCCATACAACTCACTGAAACAATGCATTCTCTTTCTCCAAATCCTTCATACCTCACAGAAACTAAACCACTATGCAAGAAATTAAGCAGTAGGAATCTGACAGGGTGCTTGCTGACAGCCCACAGAATGATTAACGTCTCCAGTTTCGGCTCTTGCTTATTAGCCAATAATCTCACACAATTAACTCTGGAAGCCTTTGGCTACTGTGCAGCTGCTGGAATTGAAAGTTTTTCCTGGTTATTTGCTGTTGAAGCATCTGTCCACATGCAGCACTCCTTAGTTTTGACCATGTATACTTTCAACTTAAGCTCAAGTTTGAGGAATTAGTTGCAGATCTAGGTCCTAAATCAATAAACAAGTACACTGTCCCCTCACACCCAGCTGCAGGATGCATTCTTCCATCTGTATTTATGGGGCAGGAAAGGAGATATGGGTGCAAAATTGGAAACAAGAACTATCACCTCACCTAGCAGCACAGGAATCATCTCTTAGACTACAGAGTAATGCCTACTTCCCTGCATAAGAAGAAGAGGGTGTATCATCCAGTTTACACTACAGACTAGCTATTACAGCCTTTCCCTCAAAAGACCTGCATTTCCCAAACACATTTGAACATGCAGCCTCAGGAAGGCCTAAAAGAACCAAATTATCCTACTTCCTTCATCAGTATGTCGATAATAAATTATTATATATATATAAAAAAAAAAAAAACAAAACAGGAAAAAACCAAACAAAAACCCAACTACAACAAAAAACCCCCAGATTTTAAATATAAATCTGGCAAATCCTTTCCTGCTATTTGAAAAAACACCAATAGGTCTCTGTCCTCAAGAGCTGACCCCCTAACACTGAAAGCCAAGGACATACATATGAGCTGGAGGCTGTCTGGATTTGAGACTTTGAGTCAGTGATGGGTTGCATTTCCCACTGAAATGGGACCACATGTGGTCCCTGATCAGCATCCCAGCTCTCTGTGATTCTGTGATAAAGCACCTATCCACATGCCAGGATGCTGAGAACTCAGTACTGATTTTAGGATCAAGCATCTAAAATTCAGGGGTTGCAATACAAAGCTCAAGTCATCCAAATACTTTCCAATCTACTTTCCAAGTGTCATGAGAGCTGGCAGCTACAGGGATTAAATTAGTGGGAAGATAAAATATAAATTATTTTGTTATTTGTTTTATAAAGAAGACTCAATCTCAAAAGAAAACATTTGCAACTCATGCTCACAATAAAGTTTAAATTCTTTTAGCATTTATAGTGCACCATAAGTCAATAAAAGTCTTCAGGTAATAGAAGTTGCTCTCTTGGAATTGTACATTATGGAGGCTACTAAAACCTGTCTCAAAGCTTTGGGTATTTCAAAATCCCTTATATCAGATCAAGTACAAAGCAAGTATTGCAAGTTTCTTTTCTTTAGTGTTAAACATAATAGAAAACAATACTTTTAAAGGTCACATTAATTTAAACACCTTTAGCTCCTCATTTGCAGGTCTGTTGTGTGCACCAATTCCTTAATAAACTCACACAATAAAAATGCAACTTACATACAAATAGCTAGTTCCTTTGATTTCTATATATGTGTCCCTAACAACCTGCCTAACTATGGAAAACAACATACTGGTTAATTCCTCACAGACTGGAGCCATGCCCAGTCACCACTGCCTCCCCCACTCTCAGAAGCCAGAGAATGTCAGGTATCTTTTTGCCTGGTTCTGGACAAAGTAACTGGTGCTATTAATGGAATAGCTTTAACCTTGAGTTGATAAAATTCAGCAATTATAATAATGAAAAAAAAAACAACACAAGATCTTTCTAGGCATGTATTTCAATAGGTAATGGAAATGGAATAAAGTAGAGCACAGTACAATCATGCTAGGCAATGTTTAAGCTTCAATCAAAAAAACAACTTTTTCTTTTTTTAATTTTATTTCAGTATTAAGATTTTGGCTATTGAATTACAAGATCCAATAATCCCCTTAGCCCCCCCCCAAACAGTATATGCTACCAATATAAAACATATCCATAGATACATTGAATAATAAGTGTATTAAGCTACTACAGTGAACAAATCAGTAAGATGTTTTGATCACAAGATCGCTACAAGACAATTCAGATAATCCCCATATTAGTAGCTTTCCAACATTTACGATAATGTCCAACTGAGTAGAACATGAAATGAATTAAGTTCTTTTAGTAAAAGGCAGTGTA
>VWZG01000866.1:93005-104823 GCA_013396735.1 Grallaria varia
TTGCCTGTCTCGCATGGGCCTTTTTAGCCATCAGCGCGCTTGCAGCAAGTATGGGTAGAGCCCTTCCCAAATCTTCGTTCACAGAGCCTAGCCGGGATGATGATGATATAATATGTAATATATAATAAATATATTTGGACATGAGAAACAGTATTAATATTACACTTGGCTCATTCCACTGCCAGCCACTTTGACTACTGTATTTTATATGTTTATAAAGTGTTTCTCATCATCACCATCCAGTCATGCACAGTAAAAGGTTCACCTCTCTTAACAGACGCAGCGCGTTAGTTCCTTTTAACTTACTAAAAGAACTGTCTGCTTAAAGAAAACAAGTTTTGTAGCACAGCCAACACAGCACAATACTAACTCCCCCCACCAAATGACTGGGTTCCAAAGAGGAAAAGAATCAGTTTCTTGCTGACCACCAGGCAACAGCAGAAATTCAATCTCTTACACTCTGTCCACAATTCTTTCATGAAATTGTAACATGAAATCTTGACAGCAGATTAAGTGAA
Source organism: Grallaria varia (assembly GCA_013396735.1). Classification (NCBI taxonomy): domain Eukaryota; kingdom Metazoa; phylum Chordata; class Aves; order Passeriformes; family Formicariidae; genus Grallaria; species Grallaria varia. Next base: position 93,524 of record VWZG01000866.1, read on the forward strand.
TACCGTGGTAACATCAGACACTAACAGAAGTTTTTTTGTTTGATTGTTTATTTGTAGGGGTTTTTTTGGTTAGTTGTTGTTTCTAAGGGTTATAATCAAAACCAAACTGGGAACCAAGTTTGGCAATTTTTCAAAGTGATGTTTGAATAGCAAAAGTATGCACCTTTTCCACCACTTCTCACACTACAGTCATATCACAGCTGCTGCTTCACTGCCTTTAGAGTGGTTAGAAGAAACATCAAGTAGTTAATTTAAAGTCTTGATGAAATTCACGCACATTGAGATAACAAATGTGTCCTGCCAATCTGGCACAATAATCTGACAACTCTTCATTACTAGTTTGCCAAACCCGAAATAGTCATCTAGCCAGATTTAACACAGATTTAAGAGGGTCAGTAATGATGACAGGGGGTCATGGTGATGCTTCACCAAGCAAATGTCTAAGGCTCTCATTCATACAATACTATTGTCAAATAGCTACTCTTAAAAAATAAAATAAAAAAAAAACCACCACAAAATAAAACACCAAACCCCAACAAACAAATAAAGCCCAACAGCCCGATGTTGCAAAATTTCAACATTGCTTTTGATAGAAAGAGCATTTGCTGTTTTGGGGTTGGGAAAATCAATGCTAAGGATATTCATAGTTTGGACTTGGGAGGGAAAACAGCGCAGAGGTTGAAGGTTTCATGTTTGTTTGGGGGTTTTTGTTTGTTTGTTTAAAGGATGAAAATATCTTAAATTATGTCAACGACTGTCATTTACTTCTGTCATTTAAAAGGCAGATCTAACTGAATATTATTCCGTAGCAAACATACTCTACAGCATTTGACACATCAGTTGTTCTTTTCCCTTATGGGTAGGCTGTCACACTATGACATAGTAGGACAAACAATTACAAAATACTAAGAAATGCGTATTGTCTGCTGTACCTGCTGCAGTCCAGGGAAATTAAGTTATGAGAACTTTAAACTTTTTAAATTATATATAATGACACAAAGTATTTTACGATCTCTTTCTAGATAAGACTTATGCCCTTCTTTTAAGAATCACTAGTTTAGCATACTGCTTGGAGGAGTGTAATTACAACCATCAGAATAGTGAGGGTTTTTTGAGAACTGCAGAGTAGGAGTTCTATTAATAGATTTGTTAAAGTTAGTATTTAGAAACATGAAATATATACATTACAAACAAAAATAGTACTTACTTCATAAGTCATATATAAAGAGAGGGCTACCACACTAAAATTGTAAAACATCATTATCTGCCTGAGTTCAAAAGGTTTTTTATTTTCCATGAGTTTGGGTCCCAAGGAAGTGACAAAATAAACGTAGGTTCCAATGATAAAAGTTGTTGGAAAGGGTGAAGACATGAGTGGCCAACCTTCCAGTCGTGGATCTAGAGAGGGAGGGGAGCAAAAAAAAAAGAAATCAGATGTCTACAGTACTTATTAGAACAGCTACAGAAAAGTATTTAATTTCTGATGGTTTAGGTTTTTCTGTCACAGATCATGCTTCAGAGTCCAGTCAATTCAAATCCATACTGACTGGCTAACAAGATTTAGCACCTGTAGGTTTCAATGCTTCTTTCTTCATCAATACTTCACAGATAACAAAAAGGAGACAACCATGAGTGATGTGATTTTCTGTCTTCACAGCACCACAAACCCCCGAGTTTCATGTTAGAAGTTGTAATATAACAAGCAAGTGTTGCAAGTTCCTCTCCAGTTATCCCAGAGAGATGTTTTGCAAAGGCATGTCCTCATGTGCATGCCCCATTCCCTCTCCCTACAGCTGAGGCTGGCAGGTACTCCATCCAAACAACACCATTATTCCACTGCACCCTTCTGTGGTTCATCACCAAGTCCCAGCTCATCAAAGACTTGCACACTCTTCCATAAGCAGAAGAACTGATACAAACTTCATGCATTTTTTAAAAAATTTTTGTTGAATTTTATTTTTATATACTGACTTTTGGAAGATTTATTTCAGAATGACTCCAAACTTAAATGCTAACTCAGTAAACTGCTGTTTTCATGATGATGTATTTTAAGAGTGAAATTATACTGTTGCAATTTTTGTCAAGTGTTTAATTCACAGCCAAATGCTTTGAGTAAGTGAATTTTCAACTCACAGCATTCAAGCGATCTATCACCCATGAGACCCTCTGAGGTGGTTTATAGCCACTGGAAGTGTCAAAACAGACTGAGGAAGAAAGCACATTATAATGCTGCTCACAGCTTGTAATATGCCAGTGGTGCTGCTCACAGACCAGCAAGGACTGTGACCCACAGCACTCAGAATCTGCATGTGTGCACTGCAAGACAGTAACCAGCATTTTACAACTGACTGCTCTTACTGCATCCATCCTTGCACTGCTCCTACCAAAACTTCCCACCACTAACAGTATTGGTACAAAATGGCAAATACAAGCACTGGTGGGCAGGGAGACATGGAACTCAAGTTCTGAAGTCATGGGCACTGCAGCAGAAATGCATCCTTCACCCACCTCCATCCCAATCCACTTCACCTCATGAGTCATACCAATTAAACTCCCTTCTCACTTGCATCCTGTGCTTCTATAGTACAAAAGAAATGGTGATCAGCTATGCTGGAAAAGATAAATCAGTAATCTTATCTATCAAACCTTAGCTACTTCTCAGATTTTTCCCAGGAATCAGCTAATTCCTGTCACTATGGGCCTACCACAGTGAGAAAAAACCCCAAAACTAAGATCTCCTCTGTCAGTTTTTGGTAAGCATACAGAACTATAAAATAACAACATAAAAGCAAAGTGTGTTTAATATTCCTTACTAGCTGCAAAAAGAAACTATTACCCCTTTTCAAAACAGAGCTATGACAGAGTTAATTACCCTGTGGATTAAGTTCAAAACACTGACACTTATCAGGGCTTGTTGGCTGGGGCATTTTTTTCACTTCGCAAAAGCAAAATACAGTAACACCATGCACCTGCATTAATTAACTAATAAAATGCAATTGTTTGGTAATGGAAAGGAGTTAAAACTTCACATTCAGCAGCACAGGCAAAATGTAAACTATATACTCAGGCAAGCCAGAAACACCTACAGAAGAATCACTGTCTGCACTTTATTTACTCTGAGTTTATATACATAAACTATCTGAGTTTTGCTTATTTCCTATTTTAAAAATGCAGAAACTAGTCTGCTATGTCAATAGATAACCTGGCAAGTCTTACAAAAATTTACAAGATGACGAAGCTACCTTTATATTGAACAACAGCACACTGCTATTCAAAATTATTGGCAGTTAATCCGTTTTAGATTTAAATTACTCACCAGCATCTTTAATCCATTCATCATAGAGTAGTACAGCCTTTGATGTTAGATTGCTAAAGGCCATTTTCTCTTGATAAAGATTTTATTATGCTGCCTGGAGGAAAACAAACCAAAACAGAAATATGGATTTTTGTCAATAAAATAGAGATAAGTTTTATGGAAAAGATTTTCAAGAAACAGAATAGTTAAAAAAGAGAGAGGTCTAACAGAACACCACATGTGAAATACAAATCAGGAAGCGTTAGCTGGCCACATCCTACTATCCTTGGGTCTAATTTATAGCTGAGCTGTTATGCACAACAATATGATTTTGCAATCTACATACAAACCAGGTGCTTCCGTGCCATAAAGTCTTATCTCAAGAAACCTTGCTGTGGTTAACCATTACAGTTAAGGGGCAAATATGAATAAACAACAGATGCTTAAATTAATTTTTATTACCAGCTCCACTTAAAGTCCAAGTCACTGATATGTGAAGGAGTTCAGCTTTGCAACATTTATTGTTGGGGAAAAAAAAAAATTCTAACTAGGAAGTATTTCCAAGGTAGGTGGGAAGGAGAAAAGGTACCAAGATGTCAGCATACTCCTTTTAAATACAATAATTAGGTATGTTATAATTAGTATGCAAATCCCACTCTGATGAATCAGTTGTTTCCACACCAGGATCATCATTAACTTACAAAAATTATCCAGCACATCCACTATGCACACAGCACCTCCCACATACGTAAAACTTTTCAAAGAAGTATACTTATATGAATATTGATTTTTGTTCCACCACCAAGTACTCACCAGCCCTTCCCTTGCCTCACCACCCCTAGAAAATACTTTTTAAAAGCCCCAGCACATTGAAAGGGTGTCTCTCCCATTCCCACTCTGTGTCTCGCTTCACCATATGATTTCTCTCCAGACCCCTGTGCAATCTTCACACTGCACTCATTTTTATTAGTTCTGGCTGCACCACACCTTGATAACCAGCGCCCTTTCCTCGGGCAGCCCTTCTGCATCTCCTCCAGGCTAACCAGCTGCAGGTTTGGAGAGCCAGTTCTGCCCTCATGATCATAATGCATCTCTATCCTCAGATCTCCCCACTATCATCTTCTCATTTGTCTTCACCTTAACAGTCCTGAAAAATAACTTCACCCTTATCTCCACTTCAAGTTCCGGTTCACTGCCATTTCACAGTTTTTAGGCACTGCACCCAGCCTTCATCACAACATGCAACACAGACAAGCCTACCTTCATTAGAGTTCGCCTGATCTACTTTGTCCAGATTCTCATTTTGCTACCCACTTGTTTTCCTGCTTGCACTTATGCCTGTGTCTCTGAATATCTGAAACCACTGTCAATTTCATGTTTGAAAAATATTCCCTCTGCAAGTCTCTTTAAAGTTCACATTTTCCAGAAATATCATCCTCCAGCATCAGCATTTCCCAGCTCAACATCACTGCATTCATGCTGACCATTTTCACACATCCTATATTACAAAGCTCTGTATTTATAAAGATGCTTGCAAAAATCAGAAGTAGGGGGCAACCTCTTCCTTTTCTAATGGAAACCTGAAGGGCCCTCTTCCATTTATCACTAACAGTCACATGAAAGGAAAGATTTTATGGTCACAGGCAAATTATAAACATTATTGCCATCTTGCCCCATAAGCCACACTATGAATGATATCAAACATACATAAATCCAGGTACTTCAGACTGCCCAACTGCGACAGCTGGGCAGCTCAGCTGTAACTGGTGCTGGGGAGGAAGTATGAAAAAAACCTTTACTTTATAAATAATTATTGTAATAAAATGTTTAGATTGATTTCAGTAAGTTATCCTTTTAGTCCAGTATACTTTCCAATTCAGACACACAAGAACAGCCTATCAAGAGACAAGTCATGGCAAACTAAAGGTATTTTGTTCAGCAATTACAATAAAATTCTACCAAAGCCCACAGACACCTCATGCACAGTATGGGTCATCTTTTCAACAAATATATTCACTGAATACAGATAACCACATTATATTTAATTGGTTCTTGAATCAGTAAAAGAGTTTACTGATTTCACTGCCACTCAGTTTTCCCACCCTCTCTACTGGAACTCAGACTGGCTAATTCAACATGCTGACCAAGTTAAACAAGTTACTTCTTAAAAACATGCTCTCAAAAATTCAGAAAATTCAGTGTAGATGCTGGCTCTAAATTAATTGCCATTTACCTTGCCCCACCTCTCCTGACTCCAGCACTTACAGCTCCTCTCCTTTTAAAGCTAAGACAGCAAAGGCTCTCAGCCTTCAAAGTTTCTTCTCTGTTCATAGCCAGGCAAATACAACTCCACTGCAATTGCCAAACTTGTTCTGAAAGTTTCTGAAGTTCAATAACTATACTTGAGAGAAGGATGTACCAGGCAGAAAGCAGTCACAGCCTCACTATAAATTAATCTGAATCTAAAGGTAAGTAAAATTCATTAAGTTAAACCCAATTATTTTAAGAATATAAATAATGTCGCAAGAAAGACAGTGCTGTTCAGAACTTTCCTACAGTTAAAAGATTTATTTAAAACCAACTTTCATATATGACATTATTTCACTTTCAATGTGCTTAACAATTCTATTTATTTTCTTAATCAGCTACCCAATTTTCCTTTGTAAATCCGAATGTTGTTTCTATGAACAATAGTCTNCCACGTAGCCACACACAAGATAAATAACTAGCTTGTGCTTCATCAAGAAAAACAAACCATTTTTGAAAGACTGTTTTTTTTACAGTACAGCTGTTGTTAAGAAATAACCTGATAATGCTTTGACCATAATACTATCTTCCAAAAAGCTTGGCAGTTTTGAAAGCTGCAGAACTTATCTTCTAAATGTGAGACTGGAAATAGCTTGCCTGAAGGGACAACATCTTGGGACCAGAGAAGGCCATTTGTTAAATACACAGCTTTAGTTCTTCATGCCATAAACTCATCAGCCCATTAAGCATTTGTATATCCACAGTTCAGTCAGGAAAATGTATATTTGGTCTACATACCTGCTAATTTATTTACAGAATCAGCACATCAGTACTTTTATTTCCAATGTTCCACTTTCTGTTCATATCAAAATTAACAAATGTCATTAAAATGCCCAGCTGAGTGTCTAGTTTGTAGTAAGGTATCTCAATATTAGGCAAGTCACACCAGCAGACTCATTTTCAAAATTAGGTTATTTTAAACGACATATTGCAAGCAATTTACATAAACTTAAAAATCCTGTCATATAAATAGTCTGCCCGGCTTGAAAGTTCCAACAGAGGCAGTCCTCTCAAGCGTTTGGAAAACAAGCACCAAAATCACCTCAAAAACACATTCAAGGTACTCAGCTCTTCAAAAGAAATATGTGCTATTTTTCTTTTTGTCAGTGGAAGTATTACTGTGCACCTAGGTCACAGCCAGCTGTACTAGCATAATTTCTGAAGGTAGCTTTAAAAAAATGTGTCTCCAACACTTCAAAAATAGGAGCTGTAAGTGAGACAAAGGAGGAAAAGGGCTGTGTTAAAGGAGCAAAGTAACTTGCTGTCCTCATTCCCTGCAGCTCAGCAGACAAATGGAAGAACCCATGAACTGCGGCTGAGTTGAGGCACACAGCTTGGCTGAACCAATTTCCAGCTGAACCATTACCCTTACTGAGGAGGCAAGGGCAGATAAGACTGTTCACAACAATCAAAAATGCCACAAATACTACAGCAAATTATGTGAGAATGTCTGATGATGACAAGTGGTAAGGAAAAAAGTTGTTAGAAATGCTCAAAGTTCACAAAACTATCAGTGATTTTTGTAATGGGAATTACTGGTATGCCTCAAACATTCCTTATTTCTAAATGAGAACAAGAAGTTTCTCACATTCCTTTGCTTAACCCACATGAAAGATATTTGCCATTCTTGATGCTCATTTATTCCCCCTACATAGTTTTTAAATAACAGAACAGATACCAAGATTTCCTTTTAAAAAGTAATTTTACAATTGTTTTATGTTGGTGACTACTGAACAAAACAAGCACACAAAAGAACTTGACAAAAAACAAGCAAAATGAACAATCTAATGTAAGTTCTGTTACTGCAGAAAACTCATTTTAATTCAGTGTGAACTTAAAACACTTAACGTTAAGAATTTACATTAAAGAGCAAAGCTAGTTTTACAGGGGCCCTTTAGCAAAAGGCTGGAGATTGTGACAATAGAGTACGGACTTCAGTGGTCTAATTTCCACACAAGGTGGGTCCCAAAAGCAAAGGTTCTGGAGCATCATCCTTACCCTGACAAGCTGGTGATGATGGGGAATCCTCCACCCTGCAGAACTCATTGGAAGAGGGGGAGAGCCTACAAAAAGCATTGACCCACACAGGTCTGATTTCAAAATTATAGCTTAAGAAATGGCAGTAATACTGGCTTACACATTCAGGCACAATTATGAAACTTTCATGTTTCAGAATCAGTTTCTATACTGTTGTTAATTCTTCTCTTAAAGTTCAGAAGGTAATTAAGTGAGGACATTTCACAGATGGTATCTTAAGCTTTACCTGGGAAATACCAGCTCTGCCCTTCCTATTTCCCAAGGCTGTGTGTTACAAAATTGCACTTATTTTAACTACATTACTCCCTTATTGTCACAGGGCAAGCAACTACAAACTGCTTATTACATTACATGGATTACTCACCTATATTCTGCAACAAAGTTTTAAACTTAAGGTGGGTGTCACCTGTTGTTATGGATATTGCTGAGAGAAGTTCCTGTCACCTTTATCATCCTTTATGCCTTGTCTCAACCATCCAGCCCAGTTTTGGAAAGGTTTATCTCACAGGCAAGTTTGCTACATCCTGCTTAGCATGAGGTAGCCTTTTCCTTTTTTAGAATATTGCTTGTAAACACTGCCCCTGTTAGATGACAGATGACATCCTAAAAACAGATGAAAGAGGCTTAGAAACTGTATTAGAACATCTGCTTATAAAATTCCTCATTGGAAGCATTCAATAAGAGATCTAATATTTGTCTTATGTAGTGACCCTTACTGAATTTTTTACACAGTACCTCTTTATTTAATCTTTTGCTTTTTAAACTAGCATCAAATCTATCATTCACCTATGTGAATCAAGTACGCTAAGTAGCAGAACTAGTGAAAACAGGTTTAATTTCAATTACACTTTAGATGGGTTTTTGCCCTGCTAATGATTTCCCATTCTGCTGCTGTGTAAAATAAAGATCAATTCATACCTTCTTCCACACCTGCCTATAAATTGTCAAAAGAGCAGATATTGCAGACTTCACAGCACAGCTGAACAATAAAAACAGGCACAGAAAATCCCCTTCTTATGGGAACAATTTCAGGAGTACAGCCCTGTTTTGTACCCAACTCCTAGCCAGAATCATATGAGCATTCTCCTGGATTGCATATACTGATCCAACCACCAGTAGCTGAATAAGGAAGGCTCAGTGTGCAGTCCCACAGCATCACTGCCAAAGTCTCTGGTCCTCAGGCAGCTGCTGAATAAGTCACAGCATCTCACCTGTGCAAATGAAAGTTTAGGCTTTTGAGAAAGAAAAAAAAAATATTTCTCAGCCAGCTCAGACTTAAAAGGCTGAATGGGTTTGTGCAAAGGTAACATTAAGACACACAAGCTGGAAATGCCACAGGCAGAGAGGAAAGTGGGAGTAACAGCCCTGTCATAGATCCCTTTAAGCTGATAGTGAAATCATGTAGGGAAGACACAAGACCATCATGTCCAATCCTGCCTACTCACAGACAATCCTGTACTAGATCTGTAGTCAGGAACCTCACACATTCCTCCTCACCAAGTCATCAGTTTATTCACAACAAACCACAAGGGATACTCTACAAGATGAGAACCAAAGCCACAAAAATTGCAGCAAGGCAAGAAAAGATCTGGCATCACCAGTATCTTAAATATCTTAAATGCATCACCTGAGGTTGGACTTATCAAGTCCAAATAGTCCTGCAGTCATAGCCTGGAAGGAAGTTTCTTTACAAGTCCAAACTCAGTTATCTGTTTAACTCAAGTATAAAACTCTGGGCAGTTCCCTGAAAAGGTTCCCAGATTCACTTAGGAAGTGAGCACCATGGACAATAGCATATCTTCCCATTTTCTCTCCCCATAGTTCCAATGTTTCAGAGAAAAGCAAAAACATAAGCAGGGAAAAATTCCTAGGATTTTAACTTGGTATCAGTTCTCCCCTGCCTTTACCAAAAACTCTTTACTTGAGCATGTAAATGTAAGCCATCCCTCAGCCAACTAGTCTTATCTACCTACTGCTCTGCTGCAGTGAGTGGCTCCTGCACTTAGCTTAGGACAGAAGCTTTTCTCATTGCTTCCCCAGTGTGTGACTTGCACTTGGCTCCTTTTAAGTTTGATTCCAGCTCAGTGACACCAGCTTACAGTCACCTAGTCTTACCTACATATGGCACGATAACTTTCACTTAGAAGTCAAAGTAAAGTTATTAATGCAACCTCACTTCCATTAGATAATTTTATATCATTACCACTGTGAAAGGCTTTTGGCAAAGTATTGATTTGGCCCAAAGTAATTGGGCCATATCTGACTCAGGTCAATATCCTCATTACCCAAAGGACTTGGACTCTTCCTTTTTCCTCCTCACTTTCTGCAGCATTTCAGTAAAGACCAGATCAACTAAGCTTTGGGTCCCTGTAAACAGACTTTCACAAAACAAGAACCAGAGCCTAGACAGCAGTAACACAACCTAGTACTTTCAGCCACGCTGCACAATCATGCTAACTCATACACCCACTGCTCTCTCTCATTCATCTGCAAGCCAGCATCTTTGTAATATGCTGAGTTTTACCCATTCTGCTTGTTTTATCTCTACAATAGAGACAGTTCTGACAAGAGTATGTAAGAATTGTGGTGTTTCTAAAGTGCATACATATACGTCATTAGTAACCAAGCAAACCAGAATGTAAAACTCTGCACTGAAGTAGAGGGGTAAGGGCTGTTATTTACCTGCACTGCAAAGGCAACACAGTCTGGGCTTTTTAACCTGCTTAGGAAGCACATTATTTTTAATACCCAATTTAGAGGTAAGCTCTAAAAAGGGAGAGGGAATGCAAGTATAAACTAAATACTTTGAATGAAACAGATCAAATATGTCTAATGTCTGTGACTGTTTCCTTCTTTTAGCAGCAAACTGAGTCACAGAGTTGGCTCTGTGATACCATCTACCCTAATTAACAGTTAAGAGTTAATGCATATGAGTTAACTGCACATGAGGATCTCATACAGCCAGTTAATTATGACAGAAACAATTTGCTATCAAAGACTTAGTTTATGCTTATGCATCTCTTAGCAGCACAATGACGTAAATTGTCACTAATCAGTCACAGTGGGGGGTCACTCCATCAAGGCTGAAGAGAAATACAGAGCTAGACTTCAGCTTCCTGAGAAGACCTCTTGAAACAAAGCGGAAGAGAACTTGTTACACAGGTAGCATGTTGCTAATCTAGCCAATACCAATAGAAAGCAGAGAAGGCTTTTTATTTCCAAGACATCTCATAATCAAGTAATCAATGTCAAAGTACCTGTGGCTATTCAGCACTTGAGAAAAATAAATACAGAAAAAATAGACCATGATTTCCACCTGCGGTAGGCAAGGACGGGTAGATGTTGCTGTGTTTTGTAATGTGAAAATATATCAGAAAGAAGCTTCATAGGAAGAGGATACAGAAAAAAATGTATATAATTACTTAAGTACACAATGTTCACCTCAAGAAAGGAGAGGTTAAGTGAAAAATATTCATGATTATCAAAGGAGGATATATTTTTCCACAGTCACATCTTGTCTATAGCACACATTCAACTCAGCTACTGTCACTGTAGTTGCCATGGCAAAACAACATTGTAAAGTCAATGCCATTTTATAGACTTTTAACTGTACCAGCTTTAACCTTGCTGGGTCCAGAATACTAGAAAATAATAACACTGA
>VWZG01000867.1:0-22967 GCA_013396735.1 Grallaria varia
CCATGATGATGATGATGAGTGGATGGCATTAGAAGATGGTAGAAAAACATGAGCCTAGCAACAGTACCAAGCCCAGTATTCCCACTAACAGTGCAGAACAGCAATGGACATGATCATGGAGAGAACATAGCAATTTTAAAGTTGAAAAATACTCATTTAATATGAGATGTGATTATACCATTGACTTTTCCCTCATTCTTGTGATTATTCAGTATTTCTTCTGCACCCTTGTATTCCCAAATCAATAGTAGTGGGACTCATAGGATCTCCAAACTCATTTTATTTCTGTAGTTCAAAATTCACTGTGGGCGTTTGCATCTGAACTCCAACAGTCTGACCTTTAACCAGCCTTCCAATCAAGGTGTGCATGGTCTCAGCTTCTAGAGCTGGGTAAGACTAGGCATGTACAACACAGCTGTGTTGGACAATGCATATGCATTTCAGCATTAGAAAACTGGTTGCAATGGCCAGGGATAGAAGTGGTAACATCTCCAACTGTTGATCATTGCCTTATATGTTTAGCTCTCATTAGTGTTGTCCTGTAGCCATGATCCTCAATGCCAGGAGCATTGGTAAGAAGAGAAACATGAAAAAAAAAAAACAGTCTGGGAAGAAGCCACTTGAATTAAATTTACTGGCATGATTGTATCAGATAATGACTTAGATTTGTATAACCTGTAACTGATAAGAGAAGGTAATTACTATCCCTGCCGGGAAAAATAAATAAGGATTCAGCAATATTTTTCAGACCTTCACGCTGAAAGACCCATTGTATGGCTACCGCAAAAAGTATGAATAAATATTGTCCTATTCTGTTAAAAATGAAAGAGGGTAATATGCTGTAATATGTGGAAACAACGCAGCATTGAGAGAAGGAAAGAGACAGCAGATGCTGTTTTCCAGACTAAATCTCCTCTAATGCACTCCAGGGACCTCATTTAATCAAGCATCATTCTCACACTTCATCACTTATATTATTCAGAAATGATGAAGAATTCTGAGAATAAATTAGTCATTTATTTCAGGATAAATGGTTTTTAAAATTTATTATTATTCAAGCTATTTTGAAAAATTTCATTTTTCCTTTATTTCTCCCAGAGGCTCCCAGCTCGGTTTAATCAGAAGCTTCTACTTGCAGGGTGCTGTAGATCCAGATCCTGACACTCTTTATAAAAGCCATTTTTCTGTGACATACCTTCTTCTGTTGCATTCTCTCTAGATCTGATTATCAGATTTTAAAATGTTTCTTTCAGTGCACTCTGAATTAGAGTAATTTCTATAAAAATCCTACGATAAAAAAAGAACTTCTTTTTTGTTTTTTCCTCTGGCTGTGTCCATTAAAGTGACTTAGTGAAAAAAGGACTCTCCACCAAAATCCTTTCCTTTTTTCCATGTCCTGTGGGCTGTTGGTTTTCCCTGCTCTTTTACATAATACCCTGCTGTTTACCTCTAGCACTTTTCTTGTCAATTTTATAATAATGGTGCAGCATAACTTGACACTGTCCAGGTATATATATTCAACACTTTCTTGAAGAGCTTATACAAGCTGATACTTCTCCAGGAAGGATTCTGTCATATTTAATCACCCAGAGTGGTGCCTTATCTCACAGGTTTGTGGGACAACCCAGCTGCTATGAAGTATCAGAATACAGCTTTCATGGCTAGATCACGTATTTGTAAATAGTAGCTCTCTTGTTCAATTATTTTCAATAGAGGGTTTAAATTAGCTTAATATAATTTATACACCCTCCATACTTGGCGCTGTCTGGATGATAAATTGGACAGCCGTATGATGGACTGCATTTATCCTGTGCAGTGTCTCTTCACTCTGCACGCTAATCTAGCCCATGGCACTTCAGGCCGTTGCCAAGTGTTGTACAGTCAAGGAGGAAAGCATGCATTGTAAGTCCTGAATGAAGTTAGATTTAGCTTGAAAATGCAAGGGGTAAAGAAAGGTTGTTACAGAAAGAATCAACTTTCTGTGTGTGTGTGCATTTCGTACATATCTGTATATATTTTTTTCGTTCAAATGTCAATAATTTTTTGCCAAAGTTTTCCAGCTTCTACCAGAATTCAAGGAGCACTGTCACTAACTTTTTTTTCTATTTTTTAGTCAAAATTATTTTATTATTTTAAAAGGGAAGAAATACTAACTTTTGATTGTTGAGAAAAAAAATTTCTATGAATTTCCTATTAGCATAAGAAAACACTCATCCACAAAACCAGGAAAATGTCTAGGCAACTTTCAGTCAAGTCATGAAATCGTGATGGAAGTTGAGATAATGTATTACAAGTTACTCAGTCAAGCACTGGGCATTAACCCTGGAACTTTTCTTCTAGACTGCAGCTTACTTTCTTCTAGGTTTTGCAGCCTGTATTCATTGTCATTTGGATAAGTAGCTGAATGTTTATCTTTCAGACTGGGAGATCCCATGGGTCCCCTGCAGCCTGGTAGCCCTGGTAGCCTTCCAGCAGAAATGGAGGAACAGGAATGAGTATTTTATTAATTATTTGCTTTCAGGTTTTTCCCAGGCTGAGATGTGGCTAAAGCAAGCAGCTGATGCTGGCAGCAAAAGTTACAAAGGTTGGACAAAAAAATTCTTAATATTTGCCATGTCATGTTTATTTGTGTATATGAGTAATAAACTTCAAAGTGTCCTGCCCCCATTACGTTCTTAGGATGCTTGTCCTCCATTTAGCAACTGTACAATAATGGGACAATGAGAAATTCCAGAAAGCCAATTGAAAAATAACAAAATCAATTAAAAAGGAAAAACCATATTGGAAATCCTTGTGGAACTTAGAACTAGGTGTCTTCAAATGCTCAACTATTGTATAAACTATGGTCTGTGCCTGGAAAGCCCTGGAAGGGACCAGTAGGGCAGTTTTGTGTTTCATTTCATAGAAGTTTTCTCTCTTTATCTTGTAGTACCTATTTTCCAATCCTTTCATTTTTCTGTCCTCTTCTTTTAGACAATATGGAAGTCTTATTAAGTCAATGTTGGACCGAATGCAGTAATTTTTGTTTGTTGTTTGCAATGTTGGATGAACAGGAGTTTTAAGCAGAGTGACAAACTTCATGTGCTGCAGTGTAATGACTCACTTTATGTTCCATTCTTTAAAAATAAAAATGGGTCTTTTTTAATGGAATTTCTCATTATTATTTCAGAACAGCAGTCTCTGAAAAGCCCTCAGTGTGAGAAACCAATGGGGACTGCACCACAGAAATACAGGAAAACTCCTTATTACTTTGCAGTTACTCATGTGTGCTATGATTCACTGCAATGAACTTCATGAACAAGAGATTTGTGTAGGTGATAGAGTGTTTTAATGAACTAAGTGATCACATTAAAAGATCACAGTTCAAATCCTCATTAAACCTGTGTTCTATAAGCAAAATGAGAAGGTATTTAACAACATGTGCTGTGATATTGTAAAGGTTCATTCCAACTGGAAGTCTGGGCTTAGAAAATATTAACACCAATTTGTATAGGACATGATGGGATATTTGATGCCTCTGTATAGCATATTTTTCTAGCAAGTATGTAGTATCTAATGAAAAGCAAAATTTGGGGGAGTCTGAAAGCCTTCCAGCTGCCAGTTTTTTCATGCCTGGAGTCCAATGAAGAAAGAGCAGAGAGGTGTGAAGTAGTTTGCTTTAAAATCAATATCTTTGTACTTCTAGGCAGAAAGAGTAATTTGGTTCCCTTTCCAGACCCAAGAGATTCAAAGCTTCCTTTTCAAGCAATAAGACAACTGCTTAGTCATAGTGCAAGGCTCTAAAAAGATATTCTCTGTTCCTTGTGGGAAACTGTGCCACTAGGAAGGGCAGTTCGAGTATCATGGGGTAGGGAAGAAAATCGCAGGAGCAGACACAGTTACACCACCTACTGAACAGAGAGAACATCCAACCACTCTGCACATGTGCATTTAAACATGTTTGTCGAGTGAGAAACTGATATACAACTTCTACGTAAGGAGTCCAAACAAGCGAAGTTGTAATCTCAGCACTGTTGCTAGTTGGTATCTAACAATATTCTGGTCAGGCCAACATTCCTGTCAAAAAACAACAAAGACATTCTGTGTTAAATGAGTACATTTCACAGAAATGCAACTTTTGCTCTTGTATATTATTTTCGTCTTCCTCTTTCTCCCAATGCAGCAATTATTGGTTATTTTTCTTATTTTTCTAGGTTTTGCTGAGTTATTAAAGATCAAAACACTTATACTTCTGAATCTTTTGCTCTCTAAAGGAGACAATTTATTAAATTAAAAGCAAAAATACTGAATCTAGTATAATGAATGTTGCATTAAAGTGAAACTGGTATGAAATGATAGCATTTTAGAGGTATTTGTAACACTATTCTGATGATTTACAGGATTTGAAAAACACAGTATCTTGTTGCTGTATGCAGCAGCTATAAAAGGGACAAAAGTAAGCAAAAATCTGAACTTTCACACCTGAACCAAATTAAACCTAAGTCCTTCCTATTTTAGGATGAAAGTCAAACTGCATTTTGTTTTTACTGCCCTTTGCCCAATTTGATTTCCAGTCTTAATACACAAAATAATACAGTCAGTCTTTACTCTTGCCTAGATAGATTTTAATCGGGTGAAATTACAGCTCAGCATTAAGATCAAAAGAGTAGGGGTACCAAAACACTATTTTCTCTTGCACTGAAAAATGTCAGACAGCATAGGCAGGATGAAACATGTTATTTCCACACTTCAGCTCTAAAGCACAAAATTGTGGCCATAACTACATGTAGCCTTCCCTCATCAATGTCTTGCCTTTTCACAGTCAAATTATCCCTGTGTCACAACAGAGTGCTTGAGAATTACTTCAGTCCTAATTAAGGAGTGCTTCCTGTGAGGGTAATTCTCTCTCAGTCTTAGTCTCTGCAGCAGAGAGACTCCTCAGGGAAGTGCCTTGGAAATGCAGCGGGTGAAAAAGGAACTGAGAACAGAAATTGTGTCAAATCTTCACTGTCATGAACTACTTGAAATCCACTGGCTTCAGGAGGTCAAAAAGGACTGCAAACATTTTTCAGAAGTGAGTGTCTCAGCCCTGACCTCAGCAAGATGTAAATAATGACTTATGGCTGAAAGTTTCCATTTTCTAATATTTATTCCTGAGCCTTCTACTTGAACTTTTGCGAAGAGAAGGGAATGGGAGAGAAGAATTTAAAACTGGTTAGTTAAGCCTGTGGTGAAAAGTTCGCTTCATCTTTGGATGTTCTGAGTTTTCCTAAGTTCAGAAGAAATCATTTTGAGAGACAACAAATTTATTTTCTCATAGAAAGGAAAAATAATAGGTTGCTAAAGTTTTATACTCTACACCTGACCATACAAGTACAATATTATAAGCACCGGACTGATAAAACTCAAGAGCTCTTTTTGTTGTAAATACACTTTCGGCTTCCCTAAAGGCTTTTCAAGTTTCCCAATAATATAAGACAAAATTTTATTGCAACATACCAGAAGAAAAAAGGTAAATACAGAGGGAGGTGATGATGGTTTTTGTTGGGTAAATATGAAGTGAATGGTCTGTTTAATAAGTCATAGCTTAGATTCTGTCTAGTAGATCTGAACACATAACAAAAACACACAAACCAATAAAAATGGTGAATGCAATGCTTAAATTAATTAGACTTTCTTCTTCTGGTTTTCAATAGGATTTTCACCATTTTGCTCCATAAATTGAGCAGTTTACAAAAATTCACCACACTTTTGGTTATTTTGTTTTGAGTTTTTTTTGGTTGGCTGGGTTTTTGGGGAGTTTTTGTTTGGGTATTTTTTTTGGGGGGGGAGGTTGGTTTGTTTTTTTGGTTTTGTTTTTGGGTTTGTTTTTTTTTTAAAATTTGAAAATATGAAAAATATCCTGTGATTTGTGCATATTTATTTGCAAGTTTACAAATATTTATTTATTTATTTATTTATGGATTCATGAACTGTAGTTGTACCATGAAAGATACTGGAATGTATATTGAAGCCAACATTATAGCAAGTGTCCATTTGGCTTTTGGCATTCATTTGAAGTGATTGCCTCCTTCAAAGAGGCAAACAACTTTGCTGTCCTGCTGTAATGGCTTATCTTCCTCTGACAGGGTCTCTTTCTCTGGGAATGCAGTGCAGTACCTCGATTGAAAGCCATCTCATTGCATGTCTATCAGATACAGCCTGGACCCAGGAGTATTCCTTCCTGAGATGGTATCCTTTCTTTTTTGTTTTTAAGAAACTGCCATTTACAGTAACCTAAATTTCCACTGATGTTATGATCCTGATATATTTGAAGCCTCAAAGCATTTAATTTATTCCTACATTTTATTCCTTGATTGCACTAATAGCATGAATACGTTAACTGGAGTAGTTCTTAATTATAGATCACGTAAGGAAGCAGGCTGCTGCCATAGTTCAGGCACACCAGGCTTTTTGGAGGATTGTCAAACATTTTCAAAGTATTTTCAGTAAATTAAAAATAAAAATGGCGCTATTTCTTCTGTGGTCAAGGCAGGAGCAGAGAGTGTTGCCATCAGGATCTTATTTACTCAGCATTGTTGCCATGGACTAGTCGAGGCTGAGGATTGTTGATAAGGAATTTGTCCACTAGAATTTATAATGGAATATGATATATGAGACAAAACCACAATACATTAATCTGGAATTAAAACACACTGAGCCTGTCAAAATATTAACATTTTAGGCATTCTGATTTTCTCTTCAACTTTAATTTCTGAGAATCTTGTGACCATCTCCAAAGAAAACATATGGCCTTGCTGATAAAATTTGTATTTGGAATTTGTGAGAAAATAAAATCGGCATGTTCTCAAAGCTGTTCCCTTTCTGTGCAAAGCTCCTCTTAGTTATCACTGCCCACTCAAACATACCATTACATACTATATTTAAAATTCTGTATGAGGATTTTTTGGGTATCCAAAAGCATATTTTAGCTGTTCCCAATGATGTATCATGCTGAGTATAATTATTAAATGTAAGAATTATTAGCACTGTGTACACCTAATGCTCTTTCACTTAACAGATGGCTTATGAATATCTGGGACAACTTATTAGCCCTAAAATGATTCATACCTCAGCTATCTGAACACATGGCTACCTTTCCTCGCTGAGTCTAAGAGCTGGTTTAATAACCCACTTTGGAGAAGAATTTCTCTTCTTTTAACAGGATATGCCACTAGGTTATTTTTAATAAGGAATGAAACCCACAAATGTAAAGTGTACTTTGAGCTTCCAGAGCCCAATTTTTCTTTCTTTTGATATTATTTCCTCTAACCTTTGTATAACTTCAGTTTTGTTGCTTGATGGATCAGTTTCATTCGCCTGATGACGAATAACACCCTATCATAAAACTATGAAACCTTTCAGAATTTCCAAAATGGGAATCCATATGTGCTTGGCATTCCCATGTTCCTCATTTTATTTCCATATTCAGACTGAATTGTTTCCTGCTTTCTTTTCTTGCATTCTCACTCATCTAATCACATTCTCTCATTTTGACATCTTGCAGCTTTTCTCTCTCTTTCCTTTTCTCCTCCTCCCCTGTTCTTGAATAGTCAAACAACCTTCTGCTTTACAATTTCCTGGTTTGCCATGCATCTCAAAATACTAATTTCTACAACTATTTGTTTCTCTTCAGCAAATTTTAGCTTCTGTGAGTTGCTTCATAGCAACCTCTTTATCAGAGCAGACGTGAGTTCTGTAAGTTTTAAAATCTGTGGTACATTGATCCATTATTTCAAACAGCTCTGGCCACAGATGATTTGTTTCATAGGAAGAAAATCACGTCCAAATTAGGTTTTCTAAAAGGTGAATGTATTCTAAATCATCAATGTCATTTTTTCTCCCCCGTGTTGGAACACTGGAGGTGATTAGTAAGTCAGAAAAAAATATTTTTCACTTTTCATCAACATTTATTATGGAATTCAAGCACATGCTGGTGATCCTAACCGTGTAAAAAAAAATGATGAGTACTAGTTAATTGTACATTTAAAAAACTCACCTGCAACCTTCAGTAATAGGGTAGTATACGGAACACAAACACATTTCAGGGGAAGTTAAAAAACTGCTTGCAAACTACAGGAATCAGGACTCAGATTTTCTTGCAAAACTTACAGCTGTTCAAAAATTTGCGTATTGATACCATATGAATACAAACATATACCAAAGCATGAATAAAAAAGGGGAAACAGTTCAGGAAAGGACACTTGAGAAAGGTAGTTGGTAACAAAGCCAAAAACTAGCCTACACTTTAATTTCCTGAAGTTTTCACAAACCTCTGCACAGTGCACTTACTGGCAACTTTGTCATTAAGTATCAATCCTAGCTGCACCTTTTTTCATGCAGCATTTTTGTTTCACAATGGTAATGTAATATTTTAACAATCAGAAAAAACCCTGTGTGTGCTCCTGATATTACTTGGACAGAAAATAAAATTGAAAAGAATTTTCTTTCCACTAACTACTTGTAGATACACATGGAGTCTTTGTTAACAGAGTTGGGCAACCAAAAATGGAAGTAAAACAAAGCAGATAGGGATCAATCTTCAGCTGGTGTAAACTTGCACAGTTTAACAGAATGTCAGTGGACTCCCAGATTTGCAATGGCCGAAGGTCCAGCTCACTGTTGATGCTCTTATAGTTTGCTGCTTATGCCAAAATGATTCCTGGGATTTTTTGCCTTCCTCCCTCTCATGATGATCCCATAAGATGTCAGAAGAGACATCTTACTGTGCCTCTTTCTTTGGAAGGAGAGTGCATTATTCACAGAGCAAGGAAGAATAAATACATCTTAGAAACAACTTGCTGTGCTAGTTGTGCTTTTCAATCCTGCTAATCATTATTAGAGTCAGGGTAAATACACTGAGGCGGCACTGATGGTGTTAGACACCTTGTGTATTCACCAGTCACGAACTTCACTGTTTTCTCCCATGTGCCTTGAAGTTTTCGGGGTCAGGCATGTTTAAAGCAGCCTTTCAGGTTCATTTTGCAGTCACTGTTGTCTGCACATTCCCCCTTCTGGGTCTGGTGCCTGTGAGCCTTCAACACCCACTTTATTCTACGTGGTCTTACTTTGTCCTCAGCTTTTAAAAAAACCCCTTGATCCATGCAGTGTTTTAAATGGAGACCAAAGGACCACAGTCATTAACATGACTCTCAGGAGAGGCATGGGAGCATAAGAACATCAAAACCCCTAAGTGTTTGTTGCAAACACATTGCTTGAGCTCTGCATGCGCTCTGTAGCGTCTTTGTCAGAGCTGGGGCCACATCGCTGTGGTCACAGTGACACTGTTTTACACCCAGATCTGCGCTGTGAAGCACATTTCCATTTCTACATTTGTGCTGTTTCCCTGCTGTCCTGCATAAAGCAGTCCACCTTAATGGCTCATTTCTGGTCTTTAACTGAGAAAAATCCATTTTCTATTAGCATAGACTAACAATCCATTTTTTTTTTACTTCCCTTCAAAAAAACCCACACATGTAATTTCATGGATATTTTGTAATCTTATTTTGGTAAGCTAGTTTTCTCTAAAGGCCTGTCGTGTTATCAGTACTGCAAGAATAGCATCCAAAAAGTAAAATGCCAAAAGGAAAGCAAATTTGGTTTTGCTGTAGGTATGAGAAAAGAAAAACAATTGGGGTCTGTATGTTTCTAATAGTAATTTGCTCACATGTGCTGCAGATCTCTGTTAATGTTTCTCTGGAGAGATCAATTATTTACTCTACTTACCTATGTTAATGGTGTGTCAATGTAATTTATGACATCCAAGCACCAAATTGCAGGAAAGTGTGGTAATGCACTGTAAGTTGTCTGAAATTGCCAAGTGATACCGGAGATATTATCCACATCTCAATTGTAATCCCAGTTCCCTTCTGAGGCATGAATACTCATGGGAAACTCCAGCTTCATCAGTCAGATGTCTCTGGCTATGATCAAGAGTAGTAAATTAGGTTTCTGCAGTCTGTGCTTTTGAAAGATAAAGAAGCGGATTCTTAGCTGGTGTAAATTGTTCTACAAGCACTGATTTCTATGATCTATTCTGTATGATATCATCCTCTTAAAGAAAGCAAATTATGGCTGAGTGGTAAGGACTGAGGCTGGCAACTGAAAATCTGGATTTAAACATTTGACGGAAGCTTAGATCTTGATTCAACCTGTCCCTGTCAGACCTCTGTCTCTATCCAGTTTCAACCTTCATTTGTATTTAGCACAATTTTTATTCCAGGATCATTCAGATGACAAGTTTTTAGGAGAAAATTTCATTAGAATCTTGTTTGCTGAGAAATTGTTTTTTTTCAGCCAAGTCATAACTAAGTGTAGGGGTTTTTTCTTTTTCTGTTTGTTTGTTTTGTGGAAAAACAATAGGTTGGATTTTTGCTGGGTCAGTGATAGTAAGAAATTATTTTAATTGGTTGTTCTTCATCCTGCATTATGTTTATAAAATTTTTGTTCAGTTTTTGGTGGACACCAGCATGTCTTTATAAAATGTTACAGTATGCTTAGCATTCATTGGTGATCACAATGATGGGGGAGTAAAATCAGTTTCAGGAACCACCTTTCCCTTCAGTATAAATATGACCATTTTAGACTTTTTTTACTAGCACTATTATTTATGTATTTATAATTTTTGTAACTGTAGTGCTTTTTTTTGCTGGAGAGAAGGATACTTCTTGGCCGCTCTCCCAGACTTTGCCAAGGAAAAATTATTGCAATTATTCATGGAAGTTTTCACAATTTTTTAACATAACTTCTTTATATTTAATGTATCATATTAGAACAATTCATTCAAAATGATTACACAATTCTAATGATTTTGTAAGTAGCTTAATGAAAATGGCATTAAAGTTCTAGGATTTTGAAATAGGGGAGAAAAAGTAGCAAAAAAATTCCTGGCTTAAAAATAAAAGACAAAAATGAAAGTTTGACAGCCAAGTTTGAGGAGCTTTACCAAAATATAAACCCATAGACAATGATTTTGTTCCCAGAAAACAGTTTTTCACATTTAAAAATCAGACTATAGAATAATGCTTCACTGAAAAACCAAAAAATTTAATTAGAAAAATTTAAAGAACATAGAATATCACAGAATTTGAGACAAGGTCATGGTTTTACATAAAACTGTCTTAGTCCCATGTGTTCCCTCTATTGTATTATCAATGGACTTAACTGGTTTGCGTCATAAATCTCCTTAAGTTGAACACTACAGTCACTTGAATGTGAAATCTCTCTGTACCTGATTTCATAATTTAAAATTGTCTGAATTTCCTTTACTGCAAAATAAACTTAGACATCAATACTGAATTTAAGTATCCAGCAGCCAGGAAATTCAGCTGTCTATGTTTTAGGCAAGCTCTCCAGTGAGTTGCAGTATCATCAGCATGGAACCAGGCAAGTCTAGCAGTAATAAACAATGAGAGGCTCATTGACTCTGGAGAGGTTACAAGAACAATGTTTTCAGGGACAATATTGAACAAATTTTCGGCTGCTTGACATCTCAATACTGTTACTATATTTATACCATTATGTTTATAATTAATTGTAATATTATAAAAAGATGGTTTATAGACCTATGTTTATATATATGAGATTGCCTTTTAGCATCAGTAAGAAAGCTTCTTACATTCCTTTAGTATTTCCATTCTCAGAGATCATAATGAATAAATACAAAGTGCAGCTCAGTGTCTTCATAAACTTTCATTGCCAAAAAGATAGACAGGAAAAAAAATTGGCAACAGGAAACAGCTGCCTCATAATTCATAGCTATTATTATTCACCAATTCCAAGACAAATTTTAACTAATTAGTTTTGCCTGTTTGTTTATCCTTAGCATACATGCTTGACACCCCATTTAATTGCTGCATTTGCCCGTATCTCAACATGGTACTTCTGTAGATTTTCTGTTCTGAAAGGACCTGACTGCTTCATCTTCATCCCATTACTAACGTGATTGCAAGCAGAGATGCTAAAAGCATCTCATAAAAGAGATGCTATGCATTGTGCCTGTCTTACCCTGTCAGTCTGCATATGTGTAATTCCCAAATGGGAGTTGCATCCCTATTTCCAGAGACCTAATTCTATTGTATGTCATAAGATAGGTAGACAGTAATTAAAAATTTGTGACAAGAAAAATCAAGTCAGCAATGACATACATTTTCAAACCCATGCAGAATACAAGGTGTGTCCAGGTAAATGAAAAACAAAAAGGATCATGGATAATTTGACTGGGATGAAAGTGGTATAAGAAAAGAAATAAGATTAACAAAGATGTTGTGTCAAAGGGAAATAAGTAACTGTAGAATTCAATGAAATATCAAAATATTTTATTCTATGAACTACTGGCATCACAGGTTCACACTTTTTGTATCTGACTGCAATGTGCTTCAGACTGCAGTGCCTTGGGCCAGCAAACACGAGTTGAATGTACAGCAGAAGTTTGTACCTTCCCACCTGCCCATCCTGGCAGCCCTTACGCTGTTGAATGCATGGGCAGAGAAAGGGGGCACGGTCCACCCTCCCAACCCACTTGGCCTCTGTGCAGCAGGATCTTGGCTGTAGAGCCCAGCCATGCTCCCAGAACCAGGGGCACAGCACAGGGCAGAAACCACGGTCCCCTGAGCTGTGCCTGCTTTTCATCTCTGTCTGAGGGGGAAGGGGATTTCAGCCTGTGGGTGTCAGCACAGCCCTTGGGGACCCACATGGGGTGAACTGTGCAACCACGCATCTCATGACCATGGCAAGGCCAGATCCAGACACTGGCACACTCTGGCCTATTTCTGGCTCATGTGCATGATTCTGCAGCTCATTCCCTCCAGCTCCTGTCCCTGGGTGAGCACAGGGACAGCAAGATCAGATTCAGCTTCCTCCTCTCTCCCCCTCTTCTTCAGAGGGTAAAATCATATTTACTTGAGATGGATTGGAGGGACAGTCCCTTGCTGTCATGTTTCATAGAGTACATAACAAGCCTAGATCTCTTGTCAAGAAAATGAAATGAACTTACTATGTCTAGATGACCTTCAGGAAAATGAATAACTGCTTTTTAAGCTTTACATGACATATACCTAGTATTGAAGAATAGTGGATATTCTGTAAAATAAAATTAAAGGAAAAAACCCACTCTGTTCTAATCCTTTGCATTTTGCTCTGATTTTTGCTTAGCACTTGGATCATTAGAAATACATGTGCCTACATATTCCCCTGGCCTTCTGTTTCAATTCTGCTCATCATATTTGTTGGAAAATTGGTGACATTACAGATTCTACTGGACAGAAAGCAAAAAGTTTAAATGGAGTGTCCACAGTTCACTATTATATAACAAACATATATTTTATAGTAAGATTTTCTGGAATACATGTGTTGGGTTTTTTTAAAAAAATAAGAATGTTGTATCATCACTAGCACCTTGTGTTCCCAAGAAATTGCTACAATGTTCCTGATAGTAATACTAAAATTAGATGAATCAGACCTGACAGTGAATTGCAGTACAGGAAGTACTACAGTAATTTCAGCTACTCCTTTGCTTTTCTTTCAAACATACACTAAAAAAAAAAAAAAAAAAAAAAAAAAACCCCACCCCACCCTCCCTGAACATTTTAAAGGTGGGTAGGGGCTGGCAGCAGAAAGCAAGAGAAGAATGAAACAATAAAAATTCAGTACTAACAGAATCTGTCAATCTTAAAACAATTAAAAGATTCAGAGTACAGAAAGCCATTGTCTGCCAATTGTACAGAAAGAAAGAGGAAAATCAATATTTGTTTCTTGAAGAGCGCCAACCGCAGCATGTGGTATTGATATTTTCAACAGGATAGAAAGCCTTTTCACAAAAAACCTTTCACTTTTACTCCACTGGAGAAGGTTTGTGCATTGGCTTCACTATTACCTGGTAACACTGCTCTTGTTTAATATTTTCTTTTGGGGGGTTAGTTTATTTTTATTGGCATTACCAGTAAATTTTTTTTGCATTGTTATTGCTTCTTTGATACAGATGAATGCATAAATAAAAAACTCCCATTGCTGCACCACACAGGTGATAGCCCATGATAAAATTTGCAAGCAAAGGGTGCTGCAGCAAAGTCACACTGGCCATGGGTGACGGGAGCAGCTTTGCCCACAACAAAAACCTGAGCATTTGCTGTCTGTGGCACCTTCTGGTGTGCCTTTTTTATAATTTTCTGACCTCATTTCTGTCGTACAAACCCAGAGACACATCTATGGATGCACAGCCAGCAATGACTTCTAGTTGTTATTCAGCCTTGACACAGCTGGACCTCTGTAATGGCAGCTTGTTTTCTCAGTTCCAGCTCTCAGTGGAAGGAATTCTTGTGAAAATGAAATGTATCCTGAAGTGGTACTATACCTGCCTTTGAAAAACACTGTCTGTGTTTCTTTGACTCCTGTTTTCAATGTGTCATGCCACCTGGTTGCTTTTATACAGCTTCTGTATCCTCACTCAGACTATGAGGGGGATGCTATACCACCACAGAGAGAGGGGAAAAATACCACTTGTTACTTCTGTCTGCAGGAGAAAAAGTAGCCAACTTCCATTAGAGTGGAGTGAATAAGAAAGGATATACTAGAATTAAAGTCTTACCTATTATCACTAAACTTTTGCCTACCTTACCAGAGTAAACTTAAAAAAATCATCAAGAACTTGCATGTGGTGCTCAGATAGGAAGATCTCATGGCCTCTCCTGCAGGTCTGAGCCCTGCTAATCACTCTGTGGCACACTCATCCTTCCCAAGAGGGTTGTAAATTGGGCTGCTGGAGCACACGGCGCATTTCAGTATCTGGTAGCAAGGCAAATCTCCCTCTCCTCTTCCCACAGCTTCAAGCATTCTGGTTTTATGCACTATTGTTTTACTGGGTTTATGCCTCCCAGTGTCCTTCAGGCACTCTTGAACATCCTCTGATTGAGGAAGACTTTTTTCCATTGCTGCAGGCTTGCAAGATCAAGTGTGAGTCATTTTACCTTTTCTCCAGAGATCCAGGACTGCTCTGGGTTGGACCAGCAAAATATTACTGTTGAAAGTCCAGTCTCTATTCCAGTTCTCGTCACCACAGTCTGTGATAGGTAACACTTGGTGAATTAATGGAATTTAAGCATATATCTTGCAAGAAAAATATTCAGATCAGCCAGGCATAAACCCTCCCGTTTCTAGCAAGGAAAAAAACAAGCAAACAAACAAGAAAAACTAAAGGTAGTCTCCTTGTGACGCCAAGTTTAACCCACACTAGATTGTTTTCATTTCATGGAGAGAAAGATTCATGCAGAAGTAGACTTTTATTACATATTTTCCAAAACTGTTGTTTTTGCTTCAGCAGAAATCATTTGGTGAATTCTAGAATAAAAAAAAAGAATTCCAACGTCCCCAACATAGAATTATTAATGAATAAATGATCATCTGGGGGAAAAATGAATTCCTCCTTCCTGGTCAAATATTTAAGCTACAGGAGTTTTCAGCTGAAAAATAATTGTCCTAGGATATGATTCCCTGTGCATCTCAAGCACAGGAACAGAACTCTGTGAATTCAGAAAATATAAGTAACATTGAATCCAAGACTTTCCACAGAACATTCAAAAAGTGACCGAGAGAAAGTGATTAGATTTGTGTGAATTAAAGAGTCAACATAATCACTAGAATTTGACTTCCATCTTAGTACCTAAAGTTTGATTTTCTTGTCAGAGAGACTTAAAAATAAATCTTCTGATTGTTAGGGGTGATATTGTTAACAATATCACCCAAGAAAAGGTGATCATAGTCTAGAAAAAACTAATCACTGACATTTTGAAATTAGAATTAGGTGCCAGAAATATTCCGCTGACCTAAATTAAACTAAAATAGCAAAAATGATTGAATATTTTACCCCAGAAATAGAAGAGAAAGTAATGTCACCCAAAGGAAAACTGTGTCATGCCCTTACAAGGCTGAACATCCAAACATCCATGGGTCATCCATGTGAAACCGATGGGAAAAGTCCTAGCATTCCTGGGATATTTTTTTCCAGATTCATGTACTATAATGTTTGTGGAGGTAATCCATAGGACGTTGAATTCTCTCTTGTCTCTTTGAAAAACAAATACCTTAATATCCCTTGAAATCTGGCCTTCAAAACTTGAGGGGTCTAAAGTCATTATGAAAAATCCTGGTTGTTATCTTATTGAAATTCGCATCAATCTTTCAGACCCAAATGCTGAATTCATGTTGTCATTTGCCTTGCTAGAAGTATTAGTTTAATTTCCTGATGCGGTACGCCTATCGATTATATACAGAACTGATTACATGCACGCTCCATTCCCACCCCTGGGGTTCCTTGCAGGAATGCCAGTTACGGGGGAGGGAGAAAAGAAGCAAAAGCAGCTTTGTAGGAAATACATCTATGTTTGACAATTTCCTTCACAGATCCCCAAAGAAAAATGCCTTAGGAAGTGCTCCCTCATTGTCTCTGATCAAAATGCATCTGCTGGCAGCTGATCTTCAAACACTCTGCACAACAGACACAGGTTGCTCGTTGGTTTTGTGCGACTTCCTGCAAGTGGCAGCCACAGGACACCTAACGCTGTCTATTCTCTCATCAAAGGACAAAAAGAATCACCACCTGCAGTGTTTTCAGAGGCAAACCCAGATGGAATGAAAGCACAACCAAATTTGCATTAATAGCTTCCCAACAATGATCGAAATTTGGTCTTTAGGGAAATGGGTAATTCTTCTAAACTCTCCTCACTAAAATTCTGAAGATGAAGGAAATCTCTCTGTCTGACATTACAACAGAAATTTTCCACAGTGTCTCCCCAGTTTAATATTCAGATTTCCATTCTCAAGGACTTGGCCATTATGCCAATATTTTATCCACATCATATAACATGTACTTTTTTCTACAGTCTGTTAAGGCCCTATGAGATGCTGACTATGGCTGGGAAAATGCTGCCACAGTTCAGAAGTCTGATTGCTATGTGCCTAGTCCCCCTCTCAGCAAAAGAAAAGTGGTTTCTGACCCAGCACAAAGACTCCCAGAACCAAATGGCAGGGAACTCCTTGATCATAAGTTCATGCCTTGATCTGGTGACATTTTAAAGCTGCCTTCAAAACAGCAGTTTGTCAGAATGAGTATTCACCTCACGAAGTCTCCAGTAGGTGACCTGGCCAAAAAGGGA
Source organism: Grallaria varia (assembly GCA_013396735.1). Lineage (NCBI taxonomy): Eukaryota > Metazoa > Chordata > Aves > Passeriformes > Formicariidae > Grallaria > Grallaria varia. Next base: position 17,166 of record VWZG01000867.1, read on the forward strand.
GAGTAATTCACGAGTGTGAGTCTGGCTGTTGCCCTTGTTGAGGTAGCCAGGGTGATTGTTTGTGCCTGCAGGGTCAGAAGAGGATTAGACTAGGGTTAATGGCAAACAGGACCTATGGACTAACATTGCCCCAGAAGCTCTGCAAGACGTCAGAATTGCACACAGTGTTTTTATGCAGATCTGGGCTCCAGAAGATGTGTTTGTCAGGTCTGCTGCTGAAACTCACATTACATACCCCTGCTGACATGGTGCAGCAAGGTTGGCTCCTCTGCAAGGACCAGGGAGCCAGGAACCAAATGTGGATGTGTGACAGGTGGGAGTTGTGGCCTCCCTAGCAAGGAGCCATGAGGTGTGGCAAGCCTGGGTCAGGATCAAGGCTGGAGTTCGAGGTCAGGTTCAGAACCAGACCAATGGGGCAGTGTAGCTAACAATCTACTCACAAGGGAAAATTTGGGCCAGACTTTGCTTCCAGCTCTCTTTACGATGACTTCTATTAGCAGAGGAGTTGACCTTGGGCTCGGCCAGCTCAGCTGCTCAGTCTGACCTGTGCCACACACTGCTGGCCAGAGATGCAGCTGGAATACTGGTGCACGTAGCCTTGAGTAAGAGGATGCCTGGCGAGAGCAGAGCATGTGGAAACACACCCAAACTCCAGGTAACTTCACGATAAATGGTTATTTTAAATCTGTGGATTTTCTTCCCTCTCTGCTGTTTTGGAAATTTAACTGTCTGTCTGAAATGCAATCAATGCACACTTGACTTTTGAGAATCATACATATAAAAGTGTTATAGAAGGCAATTCACTGAAGTCAAGTGTTCTTGAATCACATTTTAGATAATTGGTTGGATTAAATAAAAACTGACAGTAATTGCAAAAGTATGGTTTGATTTTGATTCTGCTCTACAATTTATCCATGTTTTAAGCTTGTTTCCTTGTGATCTACCTCACCAATGCACTTTCTTTGCTTCTTTGTTTTATTCTTAATATTCACTGTTTCTATTCAAGAAACCTTTTTATTCAGTTTTCAGTATGTTATTAATAAGTTCTCTCTCCCTTGTTTGCTTTCTCTCAGCACATTCTTGTCTATTACCTTTGTTTTATTTATTCTTAATGGCCGCAATTAGAAAACAGTTATCATAACACTAATTTAAGCCTGGTTTAACCATGTGTTGAGACACTGCCTGATTCAACACACTTAAACTTGTTAATTTACTTAAAGAACTGGGACAACAATGACTTGTGCAAGGACTCTGTTACACTTTCCACATTAACTACATTTCTGTTTTCCATAATTGGTTTATTTTCAACTATGGAAAAGTTGCCAGGTAAAATTTAAACTGAATGGGAAAGAGAAGTATGGATGACAGGACAGTTTATATCTAGCCCATGCAACTGAAATTGTGTGTTAGCAACTCGATGTCAAAACGCTCTTAGTGAAGGTAAATGGAGGTGAAGCAAAGGCAAAAGGGAAAACAAAATTCACATAGATTACCAAGGGATATGCACAATATAGACTTTGGATGCATTTTTGTGGTATATCCCCTAGTGTTATAAAATTCTGAATGAGGTCCCAGAAGAGGTGTTATCATAACCTATTTGAATGTCTTATTACATTTGTCTACCTCAATTCTTTAAAACCCTCAGTATCATCATGAGGTGTCAGTATCACCATGAGATGCCACTCAAAATTCCTTCTAAATCTGAGGATTGGAAATGACCAAAGATCCACTTTGTGATTTTATCTTATGACAAATTGTAGCTCAAGATCTTTATTCTTAATACTTTGGATATGAATAATTAAATATTTAAATGTACACTTCTGCATACAATTGCTTGGGGGATCTGTTACAGTTTATTTGTATTCATGGTCAGGGCTCTGTTACTGAAATAATTTTGGTAGTACAAATTTTTTTCCTAAGCCTTTCAATGGCCTCAAGTATTGTATTCACATCATTCTCACACATATTATATGCTTGTCAAAGCAAGCTCAAGCAGAGAAAGCTAATGTTTAAAACACATAGAAATATTAAAAGACTTTAGGACAAATAGGAGGGCTCCTCATCCAGCAAACTGCTTGCCTCAAGGAATGTGGGTACACGACTTCCCTCATGGCTAGCTTTGGTTAACAAATCATTTGAAACAGAGTAATTGGAAGGACTGGGTGCTATAATAAATGTTACGGTGAATAAGAAACACTAACACGTATAAGTGCATTAACATAAAATTTTGAACCATCTCCTGAGCGGAAATGTAAACTAGACGAAGCTTTCCTCCTACATACTGGCTTAGACATTTCGGTTCAAAAAAAACTGTTGAGCTGCGCTTGGGGGGTTCTGAGTATTTCTTGTTTTTAAATGGTATTTATCAGGACCATTCTGTCATTTGACATTTAAGCAAACGAGAGCATTATATGCTTTCTGAAGTATGTAAATTGGAAGCATCTATGAATGGGTGCAGAATACTCACTCACTGACTAGAATTTAGACTGTAATTAGCTAAACTGACATTTATTTATTTTAGGTGCATACCTTCTAATAGGATGCTTCACACATATGCGATTAATGTTATGTCACAGTTTCAAATTCACGTATGTGTGATTCATTTTTTTGCCACAGATTTTTCTAGTGACAAAAAATATAGTTTGTCTCTGCCTGTCTCTATTAGAGTTTCCATTTTCTATACTCTGTTTACAGTTTGTTGCAAATTAAACAATGTCAAACTGACAAGCTGCAGGGTTTTTTTCTAAAATTACTGGCTTGTTAGGGGTAAAGAAACTTCTTTTGGGGAAAAAAATGAATGTGCTTTTACTGCAGCAAGACTTAAATGAAAGCAATTCTCCATGCTGTTGGCACAAATGAATTTGGCTCAAGCAAAATGCAAATTAAAGCTATTGCATGCACTCCTTTCATTAAAGGAAAATATGTATTTCTGTAAGTTGTTGATCATGTTTCCACAGATTTACGTTGATTTTGCTATGCAACAGATTACACTGAGTTCAGAGTCCTAAATCTGATCCCTCTTGCATCAGATTCCTTCTAATCTACTGGGTCAGGTATCAGTTTACAGTAAAGTGCACTGAAATTTCTCTCATTAGCTTAAAATTCCAGGGACAGGGCAGTGCAGAGAAGCCACTGCCCTTCAGTTCAAGACTTGTATTTTTGGATCCTGGTGGTATGTTAATGATGCATTTTCTGTGTATATATACACACACAAATCTATTCTTCCAGTATTTTATTTGAAAATATACAACTGTGTTTATGAGAGAGCCTATGCGAGCCATGGGAAGAGAGGAAGGAGAAGATTTTCATTGCTGCTGCTGTTGGGACTCTTAATGCTTTAGGACTTTGTTCAGGATAACAGAATGGCTGTGCTAATGTATGGCCATGCTAATAAATTTCACAAGCTACTGGTACGTCAAAACACTTCCTACCATGAAGGAAATGCTACCTGAGATAGTGATAGTTGCCTGAGGTCATGTCTCAAGTGCCTGACATTGAGGTGTTCTCTGATTATCTCAGTAGCCTCACCACGGCTATTGTACCTTTTCATTTATGCTCCTGCATTCCAGGTTAACTCCACCCTGCTCGCCGGGCGCCTGTGCTCTCTGCTGTGGCACTGTTCTGATTATTGAACAATAATCTGTTGGTCAGGGGCATTCAAAGCACCTCTGGGCCAAGCAACTCTCAGGCACACATTCTGCTCCCGTGATGTGCTATACGGTCCTTGCCTGTTCCAAGGACCCAATGCCATTTCCTTTTGTTATGAGGGCCTTTGTTTTCCCCTCAATAGCAAATTAGTCTTCGACCATCTGATGCCCTGGTTGATTCCTTTCATTCAGCATTTGTGGATTGCACACACTTGCAGCTGTAATGCTGACTGCTCCTTCCAGCTGCATAAGGAGCTCTAATGTGAACCTTTTCCTGTGCAAAACTCATTGAGTGGTGACTGCTGGGCTGGATATCCCTATCATGTTGTCCCAACTCATTTTATTGAGAAAGTTAATTGGATTCGGGCAGTAAAACCGTTTCGTGGATGCTACAAAATCCAAACTGTAACAAACACATTGTCAACTGCATGGAAGGTGATGTTAGTTCCTTTCTTCCTTCCCAAATTAGAAAGGCCACTTTGCTAAAACCCTCTAGGAAACAGCTGTTCCATACAAAACTTTTCAGTGTTAAAAAATTGTATTGGCATCTGTATTAAATACGTCTTCTGAATTTGCATTTCTCTCAAATATTAATAATTAAAATTGTCATTGCAATCTAGATGGGAACTAATGCTGAAATGACAGAATTTTTCTGCCAGTCCAAATACAGGGATTTGCATAAGTGAAATTAGACTGAAGTTTGGTGTAGATCTATACAGGTCTATGCAAAAAAGAAAAAGATGAAAATTAATTATCCCTATGCAGTATTGCTAAAAAATAGCATATGATTAAATAATATCATGTTTATTAAATAGTAATGTTAAATAATATTTTATTGCTTTCCTATTAAAATGTCATTGATGGATACCTGAAAGAAAATACATAATGCAATGAGTCAAAATAAGAAAATTAAACAAAATATTTTTCTAACAAGAATTTTTAAGATTCAGAGGTAAATAATAACCATATGATACACAAAGTAGATAACTGAAATAAGCTTTAAAAATATGACAACTGCAGAGAAGAACTAGTGATAAACTTTATTCAGAAATGAGTAAAGAATTTACTTCTCTCTAAAATTATAAAAGTGTATTTGTTTGTGCATAACCTCTGCCTAACATTTCCTGAGGCGCAGCCGGTGGATCATCTTCGGTCAAATCCAGGCATAGGTGATTCTTTCAGTAATCACATCCCATCCCCTCCAGTCCTCTGACTCAGTGAGAGGAGGGAAGGAGTTGTTCCAACTTGTCTTGTTTTCCTCTTGGAACCAGATTTTGAATCCTACAGGTATGTTTGGCAAAGGACACATGTTTCATGTCATTCTGTGTCTTCTGTGACGTGGCCAGGCTCAGGATCCACCTCCTTTTACCTGTTTGCTTTGAATTACTCAGCTGTGAAAAAATAAGTATGTGCATAAGTCTGGATGTACAGGCAATGAACAGATGATTCATCTTGTTCACTGTGAAGGCAGGTGTGAAAAATGTGAAGAAAAAGACTACTTTTATATAAAATTCAATACTAATTTCATAGAAAATCACTAAAGAGTTGATTAATGAGGAAGATCACTTAATGCTTCCTAATTAGATTGAAGGCATTTACCCTGTGCCCTTAATTCATTGTGTATTAAGTAGAAACGGCTAAGATTTTTATTTGAATGCTTTGTTTATTCCCAGTCCCTCATTTCAAGTTTGTCATCTGTGCAGTGTAATTTCCTTTTGCTTCTTTGCATTAATAGTTCAGTGTAAATAACCTGGCTGGTTAAAACTGAAGTAAAAAGAGGGCTCTGATGATATTCTGGTAAATAACTAAAGGCAAAAGTGTAATTAAGCAAGCAGGAAAAGAGGAAAACAATATCATATGAGGGCTGCAGTGTTGTAAATCCAAAAGCATGGGAACAAGGATGACGGCATCCAGAAGTGACCATTGTGATTTGATGATTCTGTAATTGTTGGAATTGTTGTAAGCCGATAGTAGGAGTAAATAAACTTTTCAGAAGATTCATATTAGTGCATTTCAAAACAAGTAATTTACACCTTTGTGCAAATTGGTACATTTTTTTTTTTTTCTTTTCTTTTCTTTTCTTTTCTTTTCTTTTCTTTTCTTTTCTTTTCTTTTCTTTTCTTTTCTTTTCTTTTCTTTTCTTTTCTTTTTCTTT